>OY728144.1:15614910-16214910 GCA_963277665.1 Viscum album
CATAAAAATATCCTACCAACATCTAAAAAATAAAAGTATGGTTATGGGAAAAATTAACTCTATTTCATGAATGTAGGTTGATCTTTTGATGCCGTTAAATCAAATTCGGAAAAACTATTCTTGAGAAGCCCTCAAAAGTTGTTCATGAACCCATCACATGAATAAAAAGTGATCATGTGATGCTCTTGTAATTTTAAAAGGATTATTTTATAGCCATTAGGAATTCCATCATGTGAAGCATCCTTGAAATTTCATTATTTAATTCATGTGAAGCCTCCACCGCCTTCAGGAAGTACACACGACTCCCTCACCATGTATAGAAGAATAAAAATCATCCAATATCTACCTATATAAACCACTTATCCCAATGAAAACACACAAACATGAGGGAGTAAATGAGAATATGGGAATTAAAGAAATCACTAGCTACCACCAATAGATAAATTTCTCATGTGATTTCAAAAAACCATTTCATGTGATCCCTTTAAGATCAAGTGATCGCATGATGAATTAAACATCACGAAACATCTAGTACATATGGGGATACACACAATCACTTGATACCAAATTAGATTCCCAAAATCCCTATGAAATACCTCTTCTATGTACAAAGAACCAATGAGATTCCCCAACATATGTCCAAAGATCCACTTAAATGATCCCGTAGATATCAAAAAATAATAATATAATCACGTGATATATTCTTTGAGATATATTTGTGATGCTCATACAAGTGTCTCTTATCCATGTCGAGTTTGGAAGGAGTGCCCTCTGTCTGGTGCTACCTCATATTGGCCACCCAGTGTATGCCCTCAGATAAGCATTGCTCCAATGATGGTGTTCTCAACCATAAACCTTAATACAGGTAATACCTGGTTATAGTCTTTAAGAGGCTATCACACATAACTTTGGTTTCATGATGCTGTAAAACATCAGGTCTTTTAATTTTCACTCATGGCCCTACATGTGAAACCCTTCAAATGTAAGAACCCCATGTATCGCCATCCATGACAATGGAATAATATATAAAAGCACCGCATGCATGAAAAAGGGACTGACTGCCCTCATTTATGTACCCATCTCCATGTCATGATTACATTGAAGAACCCATGAACATGATTGCCGAATCCCTATCAATACACTAATATAGAAATGAAATTTATTGAATAATTAACCAACATTTGATTCAATAATTCAAGGTTCCCCATAGACATGTATATATCCATGAAATTCATGGGAACCCATGGATATGCCCTCATTTTTTATACAGGCCCTATGAGGCGTGGTTATGGAGTGAACCCATTAGCCATGAAATATCCTTCCATGACAATAATATCAATGTGGTCTTGATTCATGATCACTTAGGCAACCAGACTTCAACACATAGACTGGTGTGATATCATAAACACATTCTAGAGACCCCACAACATGATTCCCTTATGTTCATGTGGTCAAAAGATTCTTTAATGTTCTTTTGATTCCCTTGGGAATAATTGTTTGTGTCACATTGTTCGAAATAACAACCTTTTACAAGTTAATTTGATCATGTTATAGGCATCAAATAATTCAGTTTGATCATATGACAGTTTGTATAAAATTCACATTGATCAAGCGAATACATCCCAGACGATTCAGATAGATCATGATAAGTCATTCATAACATGTCTGTTATCATACAAATTACCATGGACATTCACACCTTAATCTTGTAAAGACATATCAAAGATGTTAGTTTATTATTAAAACATTGTTGGACATTTCCTCAATGATCATAGGAAAGGGACATAGACATATCTTCCTTTATAATTCAAAGAACACATGGATAAATCAACTAATCATGTGAATGATATTGGATATGTAAACTTTTAATATGAAAATAATCATTGGAATTCCATGAAGATACCATTGGATGTGTCTTTTAGGACATAGTGACACCCATGAGATTTCTACAATTCAATAAAAACTTCTTTTATAGACAACTATGAAATATAGTGAATATTCCCTAGGAAATTTCAACTCTATCTGATAGATAAACATGGAATTATACCATGTGTACCACCATTTTGGAACCTTCATCCACATACCAACATTATATAAAAAGTGACATTAATGGGTTAGGGTTATGCACTCATGTAACTCGATTTTTTTCATGCCCTCAGAAGAGCACTTTGTGTCCTACCATGCATTTTTAACATACAATACATGGTCTTTATATCTCATTATTTTTTAGAATAAATAGAATGAATATTATAATGGCTATACAACATGGTATAATCCCAAACATTCCTAAAATATAGGGGTAAAAATAATTTCTCCGAGTGTGATTACCCAACAAGACACATAAATGGTTTAGGTGGGAAATTAAACTCTGAGAACTATGATTTCTATCAAAATTAGATATATAGGATGAATTCCTATATCCTGATCTTAAATGAGCATCCACCTTATTTTAATCCCCTTCATATGCTAGAAAATCTTACCCATGGGACCCAACCTCTATTATTAGTTCATCTACCTACCACATACATTAGTAGATATATGGTTCAAAATAAACTTTGAGAACAATGATCCATATATAAATATGGTACATAGGATGCCTTCATAAAGCCTAAGACCCAATAGGAATCCACCATAGCGTAAGTCACTTCATATAAAAAATACTCCGGACTAATGGATACGAGTTATCTAATAAGCCTAATATACAACTTCATCATTTAGTGGATGAGAAGAGGTCTCAAACATAGGATTCCATTTAAGTGTAATCCTTGACCATGCCCTCATGTACCCTAGACCCATTAGTAGGTCATAGTTGAACAAAAATACAATGACTATAATTCCTATTTTAAATAGGATACATAAGATTCCTTTATAAGGATAAGGATCCATAGAATATCCTACATAAGGGTATGAATCATACCTCTAAAATGTAAACTTTTATGTGTAATCCCCATGTAAATATTCTCTCAAATGATTTGTCTAATCACCCATTATCTCTTGTTTCTCACACCAAGCATGGATCACATGGTCTTATAGACTGGTGATGACTGTAATAATATCATGAGGTGAATTATTCTATTGTGGGACCATCATTAGGATGTAAATATGATTACATATCATCTTAAAAAATTGGTCTATATTCTAAGTGGGGAAAATCGATGCATCCTTATATGTATAAGCCCCTACCAAGTCCTATTTTTTCTCATATTTCATTATAATGATATGAACTATGTATACATTGATTCCTAAAATAGTAAGATATATGTGGCACCTCATCGAGGCTTGAGACCTATTTTTACATTCTTTCCACATGATGGTAAACATAAAGGATCATTCTAGTTATAAAACCTTAAACTATGTTAAATGAAGTACATGGGTTTTGATTCCTATTCTCATAGGATATCTAGGATGCCTCATAGGGGATCTGTCCCATCCCCAAGATGTGAAACTTCTCCCTCTATGGAAATAACGTCTAGTTCACCCACACATGGAAACCAACAAAAGCATCATAGAAGAAATAGAAGATGGTTTAGGACAAGTGATATATTCAAAATTGTTCCCATCAATACATGGTCTTAATTATGTCATTGACAAAGGGGTAACTAGTCTCAAATTAGAGCCTGTGACTGTTTTTAATAACATACATTAATTCTATAAGAGATTATTAGAATAAGAAATAACCCCCTACACCAATTGGGTGCGATGAGTAAGATCATCCATCATATTGACCAATTTGAGTTCCTAAGAACCATTGGGTTTCAAAACCAGAATGGCTACCTTCATTTGGAAAGTAGGTATGTTCTTAGTTATAGAAGTGAAAAACATTTAGAGTTTATGATATGTACATAAATAGTGAACCCAACCTGATTTATTGTACAATAAATTGAAGCCCAAATAATCAATTGACTGAATAAATAACATTTTGTTTTATCCAATGGAAACACCCTCCAATTTAATATATATGTTAAAATAGTATAACATATTCTGGTTCACTTATAATTGGGGTTGTGTGTTCCACATGAAATAAAATATATTGAAATTAATGAAATATATTTTATTGGTTTTTAGGATCATTTATTTTATTTTCATATGATATTGAATACAATTTTATTCTTTTAGAATTTCGTGGTGTTATAGTTTTTTTAATTTACTAATGTATCACAACTACCATTTTCATGCATGTGGAGAAAGAAATCAAACTATGTATTATTTAATGAAAATAATATATATAGAAATATCAACATGTTATATTATAAAATCCATAAATAATATAAATCCTTGAAATTACTAAATAAATTAATTCAGGATGTAAACAATATAGATTTTACATAAAATAAAATTTTATATTTAATTCCTATAATAATATATTAATAAAAATGAGAAGAAAAATTTTATTCCTCTATCATGTTAACATAATTCTTCATTTTAGAATGGTAGATATATTATTTATAACCTCATTTCTATACATAAAACATTTCCTAGTTCAATTGAGACATTCCTAACTATTTTTCATCTCACATTTCAGAAAAACAGGAAATTTCATCCTTCTTCCATCATTAACTTAATAAAATGAATTTTCATGAGAATCTATACTTATTTATAGTACTTATAATAAGGAATTAAACATTTTTTACATTGTTAGTCATACATTATTATAGGTTATTTTCTTTAATAACAGTATTTTTAACCACATTTCTTGTCTAAATAGATTACTTATTGGGACAATCACTGCATTTCCTATTGAATTCATTGTTATTATGGTCCCTTCATACTCCCTATATTATGTTAAAATGTTTTATAAGTATGAAAATACATAAATTTATAATCAATTAAGGTAAAATAATGATGTCATAAGAAATAAATCATTAATTGTTTCCATACCTAACAATAGGAGTAATTAAATATAATTTATTTATTCATTATTATTTTATTATTTTCTCCCTAATCTAGTTAACTTAAAACAATTAAAATGTTCAACTAATTCATATTGGTTTTAAATTTTAATTTTATTTATCATTTGAAAACATCTAATGAGTTTTTTCTAGGATTTCTTCACCATGAACCATATTGATGTCATAGATTTAACTAACAATGTCTTTTAATGCTTGTTATAACCAGATTAAAATGTGTCAAAACTGAATCTACATTATATTATGTATATGATATTATTATTACTAGTAAAACAATAATTCTCTAAATTATGAAAATTAGATAGGTTCTCTTATACTTATAATTATACATATGGTTTTCATTAAAGTTTTATTATCATAATCCAAACAAAATCATAAGATATTCATCACATCGAACCTAAAGGTTTATCAATATAGATTAAAATAAGATCAAACTTATCACATAAAAAAAATACTTTATTCATGAATAAAAAAATGTTAAAAAATATCATCCTAACCTCTAAACTTATCTGAACACTATACTGATATTAACTAAAGTTCCCCAAGACTAAAGCTCTTAGATCTGATGATGAAAGTACATAACATACAACACTAACATTCATATATAACATTGTATAAAATATCAATCACGCATTTATTATCAAAGTACCATTTATTCAAGAGTATTAATAAATTAATAAAAATAAATAATTATTACATATCATTTATTCTCATTTAAAGGACACTTTTTACAAATAAATATGAATTAAATAATTATACAATGAGCCTTTAAATCTTATATAAATTCTTACCAAAAGTTACTCTCCTGTAATTACCATAAATAATAATTTATTTCATAACATGAAAAATTGAAAACATAAGAAGGTGTGATATCAAATACTCAATAAGGGTAAACATAATAATAAATAATAACATTAGAGATGTAGGTAATAACCTGATATCATAACAAGGATGATCACAAGAATGGAAGAATAGAAGAGTGATATAATATAATATAGATATATATTAAATAATGATCATAATGTAAGTCTTTAGAATCACAGGAATGTGGAAACAACATATATATACCCTCATAAGAATAATTCCTGGATACCTACCCCATTAACAAAATAATTTTTGATAGGATGACTTCTCACGTGAATAGTTATATGGGATCACTACAAATACCCCATGGTATCCGAGGAGATAAAAATATTACCATGTTCATTGGAGGGCTATATAAATCGGGCCCACCAATCAAATAATAAAAACCATTAATTTGTGTTTAACATGGTTTCAATAAATATATAATCTAAACAAAATGAAATAAAATGTGTTTTATATCATTCTCAAGTGTTTCCTTAAGGATGTATTCAAGATTTTTACAATAAAAATGAAATGATATACTCCTAGAAAAGCATTTGTATCCAATTATGTTAAGAAATATTCTATGTAAATACAAAAAAACATAAATCAAAACATTTAGTCTATTTACAAAAAATAGGGAATGTATAAAATGTTAAGAAAATAATTTCCTCCATAAATTCATGTATTGTTCAACAAGGTGAACACCCTTAAATAATTTAATGGATTATATGGAGTTCATATAGAAAATTAATTTTAAGTAAATCATTTCTATAAAATATTATGATTAGGAATGTAATAATATTTATGTATCCTACCATATATGTAAAAAATAATGTTATAAACCACGTCTATAAATACAATTAATTGTATCATCTAAATAATACCCATAATTGAACTTGAAACATAGATGAAGAATAAACATAGAATCATTAAGAATAATTTGTTGAAAATAATAATTTCATGTGTCCTTTAAAGTCATTTAAAATTTATGTTTTTATTAAATCAAGAGAATAATATTTTCTATTTGTTGGAATATTATTTTGTTGAGTAAATGTCTTAGAAAAAAAAGGTTGTATAATGATACATTCACCTAAAAATGTTTAAAATTTATTATTTCCACAAAAAATGTCTAATGTGAATATTTCTAATAATAATTTTAAAAAATTGGATAATGTAAATATAATAGAAAAAAAGATTCAAAAAACATTTAAAAATACCTTTTAAAACATTTATAATAAGAAATTAATTTAAATAATTTTCTTTGAAAACTAGAAATGTGGAAAATATTAAAAATTCTCCTAAAACATTATATAAAACCCAAATTGTAAAAAGGATAATACAAATTTTCTTCTATAATTTTGGAAGGAAAAAATTATGATCACATGATATGAATCATATTTTTGACATAAATTACACATTCAATATGTAAAACATAAACACATAAGAAAAATATAAATTGTAATGTATATGATTAATTCTTATCAACAACATGCATTAATTTTAGAATGTGTTTCCGAAAATTAAGGATATTAATGGAGATAAGTAAATACCAAGATAAAAATAAAAAAGTAAAATTTATAGTGGAAATTGTATAAAAAAAATTCATAGAAGATATTATTCAATACTAGATTTCATGACTCATAGAAAAAAGGATGTGAGTCATGAAAAAAATATTGACTTTATTAAATCTTTAATCAAAACCCATGAATGATAAAGAATATGTAACTGAATATAAAATTACATTTTTGAAATATAATTCATAATATTATAATAATTATGTATCATAATCCCTTCATAATAGTCAATTGGTGTATAAATTAATATATGTCCTAATGAAGGGAGTTTATGACCAAAATCTATAAACTTATTTCACCTCTTAGTTGTGAATGCTCTAACTTCATATATAACAGCCATAAATATATTAATAATTTATTATAAACACTTTTTCATCTCTTTAAACCTTTCATATGTTTCATTTATAATAATTTATTTTTAATATTTTGGTTTCTTATAACATATTTTTACAATCAAGTGTTAACATTTTTTATTTTCCCGCACATGATTCATGGTGCTAATATTGATCCTATATATTGGATGCCAATTTCAAAATTTTAATATTACCTAAAGTAATGTAATATGTTTCCCATTAATATCTATGTTTTTCCACTTTCATCAAATAATAGTTTTAATTATGTCTTGCGATGATGAAGATGGATAAATACTTTTTTTTAGTTTTTAATGAACAAAGATGATATATTGATAACATGTTTAGATATTAATACTTTTCCTCAATAATTTTTATAAAATATTTAACAATTTATCATTATATAAAATTATTATTATATAAAATTTACTAATCATTCACTATATAATCATTAAAATATTTATAATGTAGGATGTCAACCAATGAAAATAAAACAGAGTCGTAATGACTGAGTGAGACACAAATTACAGTTACATGGTTTTAATATAATATTTATAGAATAATATAAATGTATTATATTAGATATATTTCATTAAAATAAATTATTATAAATTTTAATTATGGTTCATGTTTATAAATAAAATTTATCATTCATGGAGGTAGTAGTCCAAATGTACACATGATTACTGAGCCAGTTTCCCAATGGATGGACGTAGTGATGGTGTATGAAATTTTTTCAATTTAAAATTATTATAATGTTATAAAAACATTATTAGTTAATTATTTAAAATTATTTACATCCATGTTGAGGATTAGAATGATCAAATTATGAAATAAAAGTATGGTTAATTGTGAATTTATAAGCTATATTTCATAAATTTTTTTCATCCTGCAAATTGTGAGTCTTTATATTTAATCTAGGATATAAATTTTCATTTTAATATTAGATTAAATAATATTCTAAAAATACATAAAATAAAAATCTAAAATTATTCATATTGTTTTTTAAATAGAATGATAATTATCTTAATCATATCACATTACTTTTTTTGGCTACGTGTGTAGTTAGGACACATCACCATTCACCAAAATTATTATAGAGATTTACTTAACAAAATCATTATAGGGTTCTTACCCATATATGAATATGTTCCAGAACAGGATTTACTTTTCACTATAAAAATAATTAATTAATTTTATGAAAACCCATAGAATCTATATATTACCAAATTTTTTGAATGTTCTCTAATACCAAGACTAATTCCTAGGGTTTCCACTAAAGTTTTCTTATTATTGTACCCAAGAAACATAAGATATTAAACACATACATTTTAACAATTTATACATACCATTAAAAATAAGATCTAGATTAACTCATCTACCTTTTCTTATTTACTTTATATTAAATATTCCTCAATAAATACCATTGTAACCACTTATTTTGTATAAACATTACACTGATACAAAATTAAATTCTCTTGGACGAGTACTCCGAGACCTGAGGTTATAATTAAATAACATTAAATACTATATTTGATACCTAAAATTTATTATAATATTATTAATTCATTTATAATCAAATGAACTTTTATTTTAGGGTTTTATACAATCAGTAAAAATCACTTAATAAAAAATATCATGTATTACATTAAATGGACACTTTTTTTCCACTAAATGTGATAAAAATAAAATAAAATGAGTGTTCAATGATTTCAATAAATTCTCAAAACAAGATACTATTCTAGGCTTAGAATAAAAAATACTGCTACTAATCATTGTTTTTCCTATTTTCAAAAGCCGGTTTATTGGATTCTGGTGCCCAAACTTACAAAAACAAACTCAAAAAAGAGAAAAACAAATCAGACACCACAACAAACACAGAATTACACATCATAATAACCATACTCATCTCCATATCCCATGCCAGATTCATCTTCTCTGGTAACCGTAGCCGATTCCCATTCTGGTGACCTCCAATAGCTTTCACTTTGAACCCGACTTCTAAGCTGATCCAGTACTGATTTGTCTGGTGATGTACTCTTGACCACGCTACCATTATTAAAAGCCACAATCACCTCAATATCCCTTAGAGAGGCAGATCTAGTCCGAATTGGCCCCTGAAGGCATGAATAATCTCTCCTTGGACATCTACATGGTGTAGCAGAAAAAAGCCCTTGAGTTGTAGTCGATTTCTGATTCCCACTTTGAACAACATCACTGAAATAATGACCGGTTGGGCCACTCAAATTTTCTTTTCCTCCCCTATAAATCTCCCTTACTTTACCCAATTTCTCCCTAAAACCTAAAACCGGACTCCCTGCATTGTTCTCCCTCAGTTGATCTGGAGTTTTAATCAAATTCAGGTGTTCACCCTCTATAAGCACATTTTCCACAGCCACCACGTGTGCCTCCTTCACCCCACCACTAGCCTGAAGATCTAGTCTCCTATCTGTTTCCACCAAAGTGAATCTCCTGACCATTTTGTGGTTGTCTTCCATAGCCAAACCAACAAGACCCTGCCCCCTATCGCCATCTTATTGAACCTCCAGAGCCTCCTCTCCAACCATAATAGGCTCATTTTCCAAACCTTCAACTGGCTATCTCTCTAGAGCCTCATGCTGGTCAGGATAACTACCCATGCACCCTAGTTTTCTTGTCTCACTACCCATGCACCAAGATATATAATGAGATAGAAACATTATCCAATCCATTAGAGTGATATATAATTTCATGAATTCATATCACATAATGAAAATCTTACATATGTGTTCATATGGTTTCATTAAGAATAATATAAAAAAAAAATGAAATTAAATGGTATTTATATGTTATTTGTGTGGTTTCGTGTGGAATAATTCATGATTTAATCAATAAACATGCAATGATAAACCTTGTAAATCAATAGAAATATAATTAAATTATGGAACATTCTTGTTAATTATTGATAAAAAATATTGATGTGAATATTTTATTTAATCTATCTATAAAATGGAAATATATTTTAGAAAAAAATTTCCCCAATCAATAAACATATAGGAGATATGGGTGGAAACCATTAAATTTATATAATAGATCATATTCCTTTTAAAGAGGAAAATATTATAATGTAAATCATACATGTACAATTAGATTATTAGAAAATAAAATGGAAGTTATTAATTATATCATAAAAATAAAAGATAATTTTATAATCCATCCAGATAAATATGGTTGATGGTATAATTTCAAGAATACCATTTTTTAATAATGTGTCATAGATTAAGAACACTCTTAGAGGAATTTTTAAAATATCTTTCAACATAAAAAATTCCCTTTCTCATTGAAAATTTTAAAAATGAATATTTTTTTAAACCATTATAATAAGAATTTACTTTTTTGAAAACATGAAAATGTAGAAGGGAAGTCCCTTAGAAAACATCCATGGTGTATATACTATACTTTCACACAAAAACATATAAAATAAAACCTTTCCATAAAGAAGTCACTTTGGGAAATAGATATGAATTAATCCTTATAAAACCATATTAGAAAATGTAAATATATTTTATAATAACAACAAAACAGTCTTTATAGAAAACATTCTAAAATATTTGTATCATTTATTGTGTGGAAAAACTTTCTTTGAAATCCATCAATGTGGAAAATGTCAAAATTACTTTCAAAAACATTTATGAAATGAAAATTGTATAATTGATAATAAAAAAATCATTTTAAAATAGATGAATGAATACCTGATATTGACTGGATATGAGTTATTTTTAGGTTATATTACACACTTTCAAAATTTTAAACATGGAAACATAAAAAAAACTATTTTTTAGAAAATATATAAGTTATTATTATAAAATTCGTGATTTTATTATTGGATGAATTTCATAAAAGGGTGATATGATTGAATAGAAGTTATATCCTTATATAAAATCAAAATTACTATTTGGAAAGTTAATTTTAGGAAAAATAAACCTAGATGGAAAAAATAAAGAATAGATTTCATGAATCATTAGAAAAAGGAATTTAGTAGAGCAAATAATAATGACTCAGGTTAAATTTTTACCAAAACTGTTCAATGAGAAAGAGAAAGATAATAGATATAAAATAGAATGGACAATATTTAATAACTTATAACATAATAATAATTTTGAATATTAACCAATTTGTAGTAAATTGGTTCATGATTTAAAACATGTCTCAATGTAGGGAGTTTGATAAAAAACCATAAACTTATTTCTCTACTTAGTTGATCACACTCCAATATACTCTTAAAAAACCATTATTATCATTGTCATGTTTTATGGAAGACTATTAATATCTAAAAATAGTTTAAATAATTCATTGATAATTATTTACATTAATCATCATGGTTCATTATGACATATGTTTAACATTGGGTGTTAACACATTTAATTGTATTGCACATGATTTTTAAGGATAATTTTGATTTGATATCTTTGGTAAAAATTACATCATACCATGATTAACTATGTTTATAGAATATATACCACATGATTATTTATAATTTTCTACTTATATAACATGATAATTTTAATTACATCTCTAGAATATGAAGAGGGAAATAAACTTGTTTCATTAGTTTTTAATGTAAGATGATGATGTATTATTGAATTGTTTGGAAGTTAATATTATAGAACTAAAAAATCAATAAAATATAATAAATTATTAATATATGTCTTTAATGATGTATAACAGTCCTTCACCATTCACTGTATAAACATTACGAAATTTATCAAGTAGGTAGTAAACTGTCAATAAACATTTTATAATGATCAAATAACTAATAATTCACTATTATATAGTGTTAATGAAATATTTATAGATCATAAAAATGTTATATATAACATATAACTCCATAAAATCAGTTCATAGTTCCATTAAATATGGTTTGGGTTGAAAAATGAAATTCATCATTTGTTGAGGTTATAGTCTACATGTACACATGATTAAAAAAACATTTTGAAATGGCTAGACAAAGTGATGGTATTTGAAAATTTATCATTTATTAAATATTATGATGTTTTAAAAGTAATGTCATTTCGTTAGTTTCACATTTAGGTCCATCTAGGTTTGATGGTTAAGATAAATAGGACATGCCTTTCATGGTGGTGATAGTCCATGTATACACATGATTTATGAGCTAATTCCATAATAAATTGATATAATTGTGATAAATATAAATATATATAATTAAATAATTATAAATTGTAAATAAAAAACATAATTATTCATCAAACCCAACATTTATATCATACCTAAGAGGAATTAGTGAAAAATTAACACATAATTTCTTGAAGTATAATGTTCAATAATATGAACAATTGATGTGTTTGTTTTCCATGTTGGATGTTATGGAATGAATGAATAATAGTTTTGAAATTTATATAATGAATTATATATATATAATACTAAAATTAATATATGATCAAAGTTAAGAAGGATTAACAATAAGAACATTACAAAATAAATACAAATAGGAGAGTAATAATTTTGTCAGAAACATTAATGTTTCTTGGAATTCAGCTTATAAATGAATGGATTTTCTAAAAAAAGTAAAAAAGTCATATGTTCATGAGATATAGTTCTATGTTGAAAAAATTGGGACATATATGTGTATTAAACCAAAGTAATGTGTTCACATTAATGGAGTGGGATTTCTCCCTTTTATAAGTGATGAAAATGGAGATTACCATGGTAAATAATGTTAATGGAAAAGAATGGAATGACATGAATTCTTGATTGGGATGGTGGGGGGGGGGATGTTTGTAAGAAATTAACTTTATCCTTTTCAATATAAATATTAATTCTAGAAGGACTATTTTTCATGTAAACTTAATAAAAATCATTCCACATTAGATTACCCTATTAAATACTAATTAGTGTTGATTAAATATCATAATGGTCATTAAATTAATATCAAAATATTATGAGGAAAATTACTAATGAAATCAATATGTTGAATCAAAATTTATATGAAAATTAATATAAATAAATTTCTAAATTATATTAAATTTAATTTAACAATCATAATTTTAATATATCAAAGCATGATTTATATTATAATACCACTTATATTCAAAAATGGAGATCATGGGTTTGTAACCATGGTATATTAAATATATGAAATAAGTAATTCTAACTATATAAAAAAATGATTTAATTAATATTTATGTAATTATTTTTTTCATTACAATTACAAATTAGAAATAAAATTAGTCAAAGAAGAAATATTTGACTATTCAACATGAAATTACATATTATAGAAAACCCCCAAAAAATCATTCAAAGATAATATTTTTCGTAAAAATATATTAATTCTTGAGTTTTTTTAAAGGAATTTTTATTGATTATAAACACTTCCATATTTTTATGCCTTATATAATCACGATAGATTTTGTTGTATTTTTTCCCTCATTGTGTATCTATTATCCCCCTTTATGTTGATTTTAGTTCCTAGAGATATGTATAAGGGATCATTTAATTATTCAAAAGAAACAAGGAAACTCGTTCATGTTATGTTTGATTTTTTCCATTGTAATAAGAAAAACATGTTTTTATCAGGTATCCCAATTATGCTAAACAAACCGGTCCTTTGTTTCTTGATACACTATGTCTTATAATAATGTAATAATGTAAACACCATCTCTCAGTTACTATAGTATCAGGGTATCACATGGAGATATTTCTTAATGTATACTACATCAATAGAATTCAAATATTTAGTAATAGTTAATTTATTTTGTTTCAAAAAGGTAATGTTTTCTGTATGAGCAATTATATGACACAATATTTTTGTACATGTTATAGTGGTTGTTAAATATTTTGGATGATTTAAAATTCATATTCCAAGGAGATAAGGTTATATCACATCATAGATAAATTGGATAACTCCAAAATAAAGAAACAACTTCTGATGTGGATGGTGTGACTCATAAAAAGATGATAATTTATATTTTCAATCCTATATGAGATTATGTTGAAGTCTAAATGGATCATTTTGTAGTGTTAAATAATTCTAGACAATAATAAATTCAACCTAAGAGTTTCCTTAGGATACTAAAATGAATTTAACAATTCCAAATGGACACAAAAATGTGGGGGAAACCATTGAAAAATACCATTGAAAAATACCATTTAGAGAGAGGGAAAGAGGATTATTATGAACTATTAGATTAAGACTTACATACTTATAAAACTACATATAGCAACTTTGGAAAAAACCGATGGGAATTAGAACAATGATGTTATTGAAGATATAATTTTCCTTGTATTTATAGATTTTTTACAATATAGTAATGGAGAATAAAATTTATTTTATACACTCACTTAATATCATATCAAAGAAGGATAAGTTTCAATAAGTATACAAGTTCATAGGTTCTACGTGAAAGAATAATCCAAGGAGACCATTAACACATCTATCTAGAACAACATGATTTATGTGTTGTTTATCATGATCTACCTATATGTCCATAAATTATAGTAGATTTTCAAGTATATAAATTATAGGTTCAATTTAATTTGTATTTCATGATTTAAAATATGTGTAGTGAGCCTTGGTAGAGATATTAACTTGACCTAAAACAGTCACTGTAATTGTAGTGAGCATGTACTAATTTGGTGCATGAACCCATTGTTAATAAATTAGCTAATCAATCACTAACAATATTCAATAATTGTAAGTCAATTTAGAGACCATTTTTCTTCATTTTAAGGCATTGAAATATATCTAAAAATATTTCTATAGGCTGGAATTGAGGTGTCATGCAATTACAAGGAATATAATTTATATTATTATCCATGTTTTCACCTCAAATGTAATATCTCTTAAAAAAATCTCAGATCTCAAATCTAAGGCCACATTTCCATCTAGAATGTTATTTTTACCATATGAGTGACCTAAAGTTGTTCGGTCCAAGGCGTTCTACTAGAGAAACAATTGAAGAGTGTGTTTATTTTAAATTAATTAAATTAATTATTTAATTTATATGAGAATTAAATAAATCCTATATAAATATACTAAAACATAAGATCAACAAGGTTGTTCAGATAACCATGGTACCTTTGATATGATGTTACACCACTCCCTTTCATTGGTGAATCAGAATTAGACACCAATGAACCTACGCATCGAGGCTAATCAAGACGCAACAAATGAAATGAGTCATTATCTATCATTGAAGAGAATATTCTTCATTAATGAATGATCTGAATCATTTTTGGACTTGTGATATGTGCATTTCATCCCTTATGATTCAGTTATTGATCATCATTATTCTTTTTCCTTTGATCTTCCTTAATTCTAGGCCTTTTCATGTGCCCGAAGATCAATTTCAATTATTTTATTTATTTAATCACTAGGGTTCCATATTTGTCACCCCAAAATCCCTAATTTGATTTTTTGGATATGAATGATGGGAAAATGAATTTTGATTGTTTTTTTATAGTCACTCAATCTTTTCATAATTCATAAATAGATGAATGGGCCATGATTCAACATTTATGGCTGGGATCTTGCATAATCGAACACAAAAATACATTGAATATTCATGTGAAATGAATGGATCGTGATCAAAGAATAAAAAGGGATTATTTGTGTCATTTTGGTAATTTTATCATGGATCCAGGATCCAATGTGGAATTGGAATGACATGGTAGGCTTATGAGGCATGTACAAGTGTTAGACAGATATACTGTAATCTTATTACTAGCCATCAGAAGGCTAAAAATGAAAAATGGTACCTTCACCAATAAATTTTTTGTCAATGTTAGTTAGATTTCAATAGAAGAAAGTTTGGATTGGGAATCCATGGATTATATTTGACAATATATGAATAAATATACTAAAAAATGTGTATTATGATTGACACACAACATATTAATCCCTTATTATTGTGGTTATAGAATTTTGTAATAGTTAAGGATCACACACCGTGTAAACCTCCCGGAGTAGACAAGTCATAAGATTTAAGAACACAGGAAGGACCATGTGTTGGAAAAAACATTATGTTTCAAAGTACACAAGCACATGAAATATTAAATGGATATAGGTTGGATCACATGTAGGATATCAGGTGGTTGAGGCACGTCATGAAGTCCCATTACACACATTGTATTAATAAATGGGAATAGATATATTTATTATATGGGAAATTGACATGCAGAAGGGCGTTACCACATGTTGTTTTAGTCTGGTTAAATTATATATACCCACTTATTTGAGGAAATTTATAATGATCATATATCCTTTGTTTGGATTCAAATTTTCACCTCTGAGTTCCCTATCCTGAGTGTTTTCCACTAAGAATGTGATGTTGTATTTTTTAGTTGATTTTGATATACTATGTTATATGTTCTGAGTTTGATGGTTCATTAGGTGATTCTTAAAAAGAGAAGCGATCATGAGGGATAATAAGAGAAATTATAGTGGCACCTACCTATTAAGAAAAGGAATGGGTCATCTGCTTATAGAGTTGATGAATCCTGTGGTGTAAGGGAAAGATCCCCCAATATATCTATTATATAGAGTGAAACCCTTCTACAGAATCAAGTCATGTGTCCTCTATATATCTATAACTTTATAGGAACCCACGTTTGGATTTATGGCATCTGTCATCTTCTATGATAGTGTAACCCTCTTATCGAGTTAGTGTATGGGTTCTAAACCACTAGAGTGGAACCCTTGTATAGATTTGAGGAATCAGTTTTCTACCACTAGTGTGAAATCCACCAGCATATTGGGTGAATAGTTCCTATACCATTAGAGTTTAACCATCCTATTAGAATGGGGCAAGTGTCCTCTACCATCTATGTGGAATGCTACATTTGGGGAAAGGGAATGGGTCTTTATCTATCTACGGAGTGTAACCCTCCGTTTGGGAAAGGTAATTGTTCTTCTATATATAATATTAGTGGAACACTATTATTATACAAAGTAATGGGTCCTATACCTAATGATTGTGGTCCATTAACTCAAAAGCATGGTGGAAATCATGGCTCAACATGGATGCTTCTTCGGATAGATGTGTGATATTTTTGGCATCATTGATGGACCTATGGAACTGATCGTAGAATCTTTTCCTAGTTTGGGATATGAGATGGATGTTCACTTTCCCTCACATTTGAGATTATATTATGCACATATATTTATATATATCCATGATTTGGACTTTTTTACTATATTTCCATGGTTTGAGTTTTCTATTCATATTGTGTCTTTTACTACCCATCATTCAAATTTTGGTGAGTCCTATAGGGTATGTCTTTTCTCACCCTTGTATGGTATTTTCCTGCACATATCCTATATTTTAATGAATAATGATAGTTTAATAGTGATAATAGAGGATTATTGGGTTACCTTGGTGCATTTCAGAATGTATGGTTTTCAGGGAATGGATATCCAGAGATGGGATCTCGAATTAGTTTAAATTTCCTATTTCATCATGTTCGGAAATCATTTTGGTTGGGATTTTATATTTTACCTTTTCACATTTCTGATTATGGTATCCTACTCTTGTACTACCAAGACGTTTAACATGAATATCTATTATCTAGATGTTACTTGTTATATCGTTATTCCTCCACACTTATTCTTGGAGATGGTTGGGTTTATAAGAATAGGTTTACTAGGAAGGGGACTCCCATATTAGTTATTCTTTTTTTCTTTTAAACGGAACTTTTCTTATGAAAGTTAGTTTATCCTAGTTGTAGATTGTGGCTGGTTGGGTTAGGTCATGATAGATTAGAATCATTGAATTTTGTTCATTAGGAAGTTTTTTAGAGTTTTCCCATTACGTGGAGTTCAATGAGATTTAGGGAAACCATTACAAAGTGTTTCGAGTTCTAATTTCAAGCTAGTGATCCTAGTGTTGGTAAAGAGACTATCATATCCATTCACTGGGACTCTAAATATCTACACGTCAACTCAAAATAACCAGAAATTCATTTATGGGATCAAAGGTACTTGCATCATATATGATTGGGAATTTTGGATATCTTTCTTCAGTCATATCTCCATATATATAGGCTCATATGATCACAATATATCTTGATTAAATTTTCAGGATTCCTTCATGAAGATAGACATATAGGTTACTAACTTCAGATCTTTCTAAGGATCCAATGAGTGAAGGAGACTCATTTTAGGGGACATCATGGCCAATTACTTGTCTAGGTGGATAGTTATAAACACCCCAAACTGTCAAAAAATAGATAGTAACAACAGAGATTGCTGAGGATATCCCTAATTGTAGCAGAATCTTTGAGCTCTAGTGCTATAAGACACTATAGTTTTGGGGAGATAAATATCCCATAGAATTAAAATATATTCTATAGTTAATTATCTTATTATTTAAGCTTATATGTACACTGGATGATTAAGTGGTAGTGCTGAAACCCATTATTTTCAATGGATCACCTGTGATATGGTGATTTCTGGTCATGAAGATGCACGATGATTGAACAATCACATTAACTTACTTTCACAAGCTATTTAATAAGGTGTTCTATTCCTCATTTCTACATCCAGTGAGTTTTTAGGAGGTTTAAGAGTTACAATTGGGCAGTATAACAATTTATTATAATGTTTTGAGGTTTGTAGACCATATATGGTACTCCCTCAAAATTATTATATATAGACACTTATGTGCATGGATATTTGAGTTGGGTCTCCATAGATAGATTCATGCTAGTGTGGCACCCCTATAAGTTCCCACATTTTCAAGAGCATTGGATATGGTAGGTAGTGTTATATAAATTCATGTTATAAGGATTCCATATATCCAGTGACAATAGTGGTCATCATTATGATAATTATTCTTTATTAGAAAGAAGGCTCCAGTCTGAATGATCCTGATGTAGAAGATCATATCATGATCAGAATAATTCTTGTGGTCAGGTGGAATGTGGAGTACATAGAGGACCTCTGAATCCCGAATAGGGGTGGTTCTATTAATGTTATTGGTGAGGTCACATGAAAATTATTGCCCGACCCATCATATGGAGGAGTGAAGGATGATAGTTGACATTCATCTATGGAAGTGGTAGCATTGTAGTGGATCTCCCAAAAGAGGGAAGGGTGGACACTTGGGATGAAAATCATGAAGATTAGTAGGCAGGGCTCTAAAAGGAGGAGACTGGTCGAATTTATTATAATCTCTTCCCACCACCACCCACAAGAGGCCCACATCACTATTATGGGGTTGGTGTATGATCTAGAGGCACATGGATGATAAAAGATATGATCTTTGTATATTATAATATTGACTAAGTACTATTAGAAACAACATTGAGTCATTTATTCATCTATTTAATCCTAGAGTGAGTGTTGGAGCTTATAATAGGGGCTCTAACCCAACTGCATTGTCTTAAGGTACCTACGAGGAATGCTTCTTTGATATTTTCCATCTTCCTTTAGCGGTAACTATCAATTGATGTGGAGAGGTTCTCATGGGGCCTCCTGGTTATCACAACTTGTTGCTAGGATTATATATTGGCTATGGATTGGTTTTTTATGGTTTAATCCTAGAGAGATTATCACCACATACGAGTCATAGGTCATCGCATTGATAAGATACTATTATCCTTTATGGGTGAGAGAGATATCATAATAGAGAGATTGTATTTTGTGAGCAGGTGGCTATATCCCATCACCCATCATTTATCATGTGTACCCCATAGTGTAATAAGCACATAAATAATTTGGATTCCTTCAGATGCTGTGGATTTTATTGATGTCCTCTCATACGACGTCCTGAGACTACCTATGTTATGAGAGATGGATTTTTTCATTGAATTTCACCATGTGAATGATTTGATATATTTTGCATCATTTCAGATTTCCCATACTATGTTATGTTTACCATGGGTGTTATTAAATTACCTTGGAGGGTTGGTTTACATCAGACCCAATGTGTCCCCTATGGATGCTCCGGTATTGTTTATGAAAAAGGATGATGAGGGATTATAACTTTATATAGATTATCATCACCAAAATAAGGTCACAATAAAGATTATGTTACCCTTGATAAGGATTAAAGACCCCTTATATCAGTTTTGAGATGTAATATGGTTCATCCAGATTTATCTCACTTCTGGACACAACCATTTGAGAGTTTCAGATGATGATATTCCGAAGCTGGAATACCAATGTCTCCAAAGAAACTATGAGTTCCTAGTGATTTTCATTGATGTGATAAACTCACCTCCAATGTTTATATATTTTATTAACTGAATTCTCCAATCATACATGGGATAATTTTTTGTTATATTCATTAAAGACATACTATTATACTCTTCATCAGAGTAGGATCAGGAAGACCACTTGAGGATGGTCCAAGAGTTTCTTTATGATCACCTTCTTTATGGTAAGCTCTCGAATTTACATTTGGATCCTCAAGGTTTACATTTTGGGGAATGAAATTTATTATGATGGATAATCTATAGACCCAACGAAGATCAATGTAGTGATTTCTTGTCATCCACCCAAGAGTGTTTCAAAGGTGAATTGTTTTCTTTTCTTGACATTGTACTATTGGTTGTTTTTGGAAGATTTCTCCAATATTTAAATCCCTTTGACCGCTTTAATGTGGAAAGGGCATGTTTTTACCTAGAATAATGAATTCTAGATAGCCTTTGAGAAGATGATACTAAGGATTATAGGTTCTAATATTTTCAAACTATTAGAGGAGGGTGTGGAGTATGTATTGTATTGTGATGCCTTTGGAGAAGTCCTTGGTCTCATGATGATATAGAGGTAGGATATTATCACATAAGGGATGAGTGAGTTCATGCCCTATGAGAAAAACTATGTGACTCGTGACCTAGAGTTGGTATTGGTATTCTTTTATATGATGATATGGAGTCACTATCATCTGGGAGAGGCCTCTGTTGTTTACTCAGAAAATCCTAGTATTAGGTATGTAACCGCTTAGAGATACTAGGACCAGAGAAAGAGCCACTAGTCATATTTTTTGCATGAATATGACTTTGAGAGAGTCTATACTCAAGTTAAGGGAAACATGGAGGATTATTCCCTTATTAGTATGTCCATGTCACCTTTTATGGTGGAGGGATTTGAGTATTTATCTTCCTTGAACCTGGCCTTTTTTGGGGTGGAGGGTGCTAGTTTTTGTTAGTCTATTTTGTGGAATCCCCCATTTATTTGTCATGTGAGAGAGTCCATGTTGGGATAAATCTAATGTGAGGTCTTACATGACTATATATCCTTATGGGATTCACCAGATTTACTTTCATAAAGATGGAATAATGTTATCCTTTTCTAGGGATGGATGGTGGTCCCAATCATAGTGCAAGAGGAGGTCAGGAGGAAGTCTCAAATATCTCCTTTTGTTGTAAATCATATTTTAGAGATGATTTATAGAGAAATTTAGTGATATTTTTCATGGGATGGAATGAAGTAGAGCATGGTTGAGTTTATATCTTAGTGCCACACTTGTTAGTTGGTGAAGGATAAACACTAGGTTCTGGCTGGCTTGTGGCAGCCTCTTTAGATCTTAGAGTGGAAATGGGATGGAATATCCATAGAATTCATGAAACAGATTTTATGGAAAGAAAGAGGCCATGATTCTATCTGAGTGTTATTTGACTGAATTATAATGTCGGCTCACTTCCTTAATATCATGGAGAAGAGTTTGGTGGAGATCTTGGGGATGTTGTGTGTGCAGGAGATATTCTACCTTTATAGGGTTCCCTTGATGATTGTATATGAATGTGATTCATGATTTATGACACGGTTGAAATAAGGTCCAAATGAGGAATTCATGATATATATGATAGTGAGTACAACCTTCCACCCACTTATATAGGGGTAGACTGAGCACACTATTCAGGTTTTGGATGATATGCTAAGTAGTTTCATGATAGTCTTTGGCCAGATATGGTATTATCAGGTAGAGTATGAATAAAATAATAGTTACCACTCTACTATTGGCATGGATCATTTTGAGGCCCCATAAGGAGAATCCTATACGAAAACCATATGTTGTACTGAGATTGGTGAGGCATATATTGTTAAGCTAGATATAGTGAAGGTGATGATAGAGAAGGTCATGTTAATCCATGATAAGATGAGGAAATTTGATAACATGAATAAATATTATATATATTGGCACTATATCCATTTATAATTCATACTGGGAGACCATGTATTCCTGATATACTCCCCATGGTATAGATTTTAGTGATTCATCCTGGGAGGAAATCTATTTTCAAGGTTCATTAGATTTATTGAGATCATTTAGAGGGTTTTCGAGGTTCTTAACACCAACCCATACCCCCACTTGGAGTTGGTGGATGAAATCATACTTGTATCACAACCGAGGATATACATGCATGACCATATACATGTTTTCGACTGAGGTAACTAGACATTGAGAATGGAGGAATGTTCAAATTTCACCTAATGGAGATCAATGATCAATAGGAGAGAAAACTATGTGGAAGGGAAATCCCCTTTTTTCATATGTTGTGGTGGTATGAGAGCATCAAAAAGACCTCTTGGGAGTGAGAGAGTTAGATTTAGGATCAATATCCCCATCTGTTTGTCAGGTTTTTTTCTTTATGATTAAGAAAATATTGAATGACTAAATAATTTAGAGACCCTTTTTTTCCATGTAATAAACTGAAATATATGTACAAAAATTTCTAGATTCAAGTGTTGAGAAAGTGTGAAATTCCAAGGGCTGGTGTGCCCAAAATTAATTTTATAAAAATATTTAATATTTGTTATACTATGCACATATTGAATTTATTAAAAATGGGATAACACATAAGTGGAGACTAAAATCTAAAATCAGAGGCCACTTTTGATTTTGGAATGGGAGGTTTAACCTATGTGTGACCTATTCTTGGTTAGCATCGGGTGATTGGATAGAGAAACCATTAATGGGTGTATTTCAATGAAATTAATTTACTACTTTATGTATTTAACTGAGAAAAATAATTCTAAAACCTCTATAAATATAATTTTATTGTATATATATAGGTTTAGTCACATAATCGTATGATCATTGATAGGAGGTTCCACCACTCTCATTTGTTGGTGAAACAGGTTCAGAACAAAAAGAGCCTATAGATCAAGGCAAATCAAGACATAGTGAAAGAAATGAATTTTCCTCCTTCATTGGAAAGAACATTATTCTTTGAAGAATAATATTAATAAAGGTTGGACTCATAATATATGTATTTCCACCATTATTATTAAATTATTTCCAATGATCATGAATATTCCTTTGATATTCATCAATTATAAGACTCTATATGCGACCAAGTATCAGATTAAATTCATTTATTTGATTAATCCCAATTGTACAATGTTTCTCACCCTGGATATCCCCAATTGGAATTCGTTGGACATGAATTATTTTAAAATTATTATTATATATTTTATCTTGTTCCTTTCTTACAATATATCTTCATGTACTTATTTTTTTATCCTATAGGGCCACATTTCAGCATTTTTAGGTGGGATTGAAAATGACCAGACCTCCAACTCCATATAAAATTATAATTATATGAATGTATTAATGGCCATAGTATGGATTGATATTTTTTGGGGTTTGGGTGATTAATTTGTGGATCCATGATCCGATGAGGTGTTTGACATGGTATTAGTGGCATATAATGCATGTTCGGGCATTGGTCAGATGGATGAGAATCCAATACCCAACCCCTAGATTAGAAGAAATGAACAAAATATTATTCTCCTTAAATATTAGGTGGATGTTATGTGGATTTATGTATTGAAGTTGTTGAACTGGGAATTTGAGAAGAATATATGATGTTTTGTGAGAAACTAGAATATTAGATTTTTAGGATGATGAACACATCCCATGTAGTACCCCTATGGATGCAACTATAGTGATTTGAAAAAGTGAAGGATCAAATGTTTTTTGACCCATCCTAGGTTGGAATTACATGTGAAAAACAAACATAGGTATGACACCATGTGGAAGAATACACCCTGTATTAGATTACATAGTCAATGAAAATAGAACATGAATATGGCCAGGAGCACAGACATGACCCTAAGTGGCCAAGGAATTCAATATAGTGTCTTTACATGTGTTGCATGGATTAATTTTTAGAGAGTTATGTACAGGTATGGAGAAAGATATGAAATAGGGTGAGACCACACATATAGTGGGTCCCCATACACATATGTTACACCATATTTTAAGAAATGTCTACCTCTCCTATCTCTTTTATTTAGACTTAGATTTTGGGCCATCAGTAGCCTATGCAGTGTGTTGTTCCATTAGAACATGATGGTGTCTTTTATAGTTGATTTGAGATATGATGTGTGATTTTATAATTTTCACACTTCCTTAGGAAATGATTGATGATGAAATCAATGCCAATTATCATTAGATATATTATATTGGAATGCTCCTATTGAAAATGTAATGGTTCCAATATTTATAGTGTGGAACCCTCCAATGGATTTAGGGAATGGTTTCTCCAAATTTCCATAATATATAGTGTAACCCTTCCTATAGAGTAAGGGAATGGGTCCTCTATCTGTACATACCTATAGTGGAACCATCCCATGGAGTTACGAAATGGGTACTATAACTCTAGAGTGGAAACCCCTATAGTTTCAGCACATAGGCCATCTATGACTAGAGTATAACCTTATATAGAGTCAAGGCATGTGTACACTACCATAAGAGTGGAACCCATTTTTTAGGAAAATTCATAGGTCAAAAATCTATCTACTATATGAAACCATCCAGTTGGGAGCTAGAATAGGTCCTATATCTATATACTAAGATGCACACTTCTATTATACAAGATCACGGGTCCTCTAGCTTGAGATTCAGGCCCCTTGACTATGTGGAAAAGTTATTCTGTGTAGCTCTATATGGATGAATCTTTTAATAGATTCATAATATGCTGGGAATCATTAATGGACATTTGGAACCAATGGGAGACTCATTTATTGGGTTGGGATGTGATATTGATATCCTATTTTTCTATTGTTTTGGTTTATTTTATGTGAATATATATATTCATATCAATGTTGTTGGATTTTTTACTCTCTTTCTATGGTATGAGGTCTCTATTCCTATCATGTCTCTTAATGATCCCACTTAACCTTTCATATAGTCATACTAGGTATGTATATACTTACACCTACATGGGTTTTCACTCATGTGTCATATCTTATGAGCAATACTGAAAGGTTAGAATTGATTACATAGGTTTAATGGGATACCCTGGTGAAATTGCCCACATATGTTTTTTATTTCTTGGAGGTTGAAATATGGGATCTATCATCACTTTACTTTTTCTAGTTTTTTTTATTATGGGACCAATTTTTTGGTTGGTATTTTATTTTTCCCTATTGATTTTCATGATTACTCTATCATAGTCATATACTCCCTAGAGAACTTACATGGATGGTTCTTATCTAGATGTTGCATATTTTATTAATATTCCTATAGATTTTTTCATGGATATGGTTGGGTGTGTATGAACTTCTAAACTTTGAAAAGTCCTCCCATTTTAGTTATTCTATTCATCATAGGCCACCATCCTATGGATTCGAGCTTGGGTTAGTTATTTCTTTTTCCCTGTTAGTTCAGTTTATGATAGTAAAAGTATAAAATCAAATACAATCAATGAATAATCATGAATTTTTTTGTTACACTTATAAATTTAAAGGAAATATCATTTGAGATATATGATTTTTCAATAATTTTATTAAAAATTTGAATGAGTTCCATATTGTGATTCACCACCCCCACCTCTAGGGATATCCTCACCTAAAGCCCATAAGATTCATATAATTGGTATTATAGCATAGGTTTATTTTGTATTGGATTTTTTTCATTGACATGACATGATTACTTTTGAAGTTTATGTTTTATATCTCTACTATAAATACAATTTCTATGTAAAATGGAATAAATTCAAAGAAGGATAATATTTATATAATAATTATATATTTTAGAATTTTTTATTAAAAAATTAAGATCCTGATGATGGGATATAGTGACATACAAATGGATGGTATGAATGATTCATATTATGAATCTTTTTATATAATTAACATTTTGGTGGGAGTGATCGATGAGGCTAAGATTCAATGTGAAGTGGGGGACAATGATGATGATGATATCCAAATGAGTTCAATATGAGAATATAATATTTTTTAAAGTGTTGGATTAGAAATTATAAGACAAAAATATGATGTTTTCTATTGAAAAAAATTATTGAGATATCTAGATCAATGTACATAATATCGAGGTTGAAAATTTGAAAATTATAAAAAATATACTTACAATAGTGGATACATATATTGAGGGAATAACTGATTCCCAAGATGAATAATTTAATATGATGTACAAAAAGGAATAAAAACTCAATGCTGATATTGTGAGAAATAATCCAAACTCAAAATATGTTCAAAATTTTTATACCATGAACAATGAGCATGTTGAAAAGATATCTGCTATAGTTGAGGGGAGATAGGGGCTATAATAAGAAAAAATTTTACTTCAAGAATATATTTATAAAATGAATAATAAAATAAATAATCAAACTGAGTTGATGGTAAAACTAACTAATTTCATAGAGGATGATATGACTTTTGGGATGAAATAGAAGAGAGATCTAAAGTCCAGAAATAAGTCATTAATTTAATAATTTTTTTAATTAAAATATGGACAGGATTATATATGGGTCCAAAGGTAAGAAAAAATTAAAATATTTATTTTATTCATTGTTTGACTATACTTCTTTAGGTAATAGGGAATTAAATGAAAAAATTACCTTATTGGATGAAAATCATGACAATATTTTCATGCCATATAGACCTTGTTCAATGGGAAAATCAAGAAGTATCTTTGATAAACCCTAAAAATATCATAAAATATAGAAATAATTTATCATTCAAAAGAAAACAATTTTTTTATAATGATGGAATTATAAATTTCTCTTACAGGAGGTAATAGAAATTGGATGAGTCTTATAATAATGTATGGATGTATCATCCTTTTTTTGTGGGATTCAATTTTTTTTGAATCTTTTGT
Organism: Viscum album; assembly: GCA_963277665.1. Lineage (NCBI taxonomy): Eukaryota > Viridiplantae > Streptophyta > Magnoliopsida > Santalales > Viscaceae > Viscum > Viscum album. The sequence continues at coordinate 15,642,654 of OY728144.1, forward strand.
TTATATTACCTTCGTTGAATATAGTGGAATATTTAAGTTAATTAGTCATCTAGTATTTAAAAAATGTATAGGAAATATTTCCTAAAGACTTATCACACTATCCTTGACTAATGAGTAAATTTGAGAAGATATTCAATTGGTATGAATGTAAGGAATCAGTAAAATTTTTCTAAATAATACAATCCATTAAAAAATAGGTTTTAGAGGGTATATGAATATAACCATTATAATGAAATTTATGCGAGTAAGTGTTAAAATTCAATATTGTATCAAAACTTTCATGTAAATAAAATATGAATATTTGTATATGATAACAAATTTGACATGTTTTTTATAATAGAGCATATCATTTGAATGAAATTTCTCATGAGATGGTATATACTAAAAAAACTATAAATCTTGTATGGATAGTAGAATGAAGGTTTAGGAAATGAAATTTAAAACTATAAATAAGTATAAAATCCATTTTGGTAATGTTTTCCAAGGGAGAACAAAATTTTACGTAAACATTGAAGAAGATAGTAAACCCAATGTTGTTGAGAGGAGACTGTATTCGAGTAAATATGATTCAGCTAATAAAATTAAATCCATAATGAAGGAAAATGTTAAAAGAGTAGTTTATAATGAATCCTCACATTCCCTATATTGAGAATATTTTAGGTACCCCTCTCCCCATACACATAATATATTTATAATTTATTTAAAGAGGTGATTTTTTTTCGGTTGACACAATATATGAGGTAAATGTACAGAAAATGAATATGTAATTAATCTGAATGTAGATATATTTTTAAGGTGGTTGGTCATGTAATAAGTTGAGTATGAGGTATTTTAGGTCATGATTTTTATAATGTATGAGGTTTTATAGTGCAGAATCTTTACAATACAAAAATAGCGTAAAAATGGCATAAATAATGGATTATAATTTGGAAAATATTTTATTGAAAAATCAATGTTTTATTGATAATTAGTGAATACTAAAGTTGGTATCTAGAGAAATCTAATTTATAACAAGTAGAATTAGGTCAATGAGTTAGTGAATTCAAATCCCTAATGTACTAGATAGATTTGAAGTATATACCTGAATAAACATAATGTTGATTCATTTATGTTTTATAACTATTTTAATTAGCTGATTACATTTTTAGGATACTAAACGCCCCTAAACCAAAATGACACACTCAAAAATTGATATATCATGTCTAGAATGTTTCTCAATATTTATGTCAAAATATGATTCTAGTGGGACTTGATGATGATTTTATAAAGGCTGGTAATCATTATCTACAAATGAGGAATATTATAAAGTATTGTATTAAAGGTGGATTGAATTTATATATGTTATATTATTACATATTTGGATTTATTTTTTATATACTGATGGTTTCATTATTGATATTTTTTGTAGTTTTTTTTGGTAAAGTGGAATGATTAATAAGTTATATTTTTATTGGCTATAATGTGATACATGGATAGATTTATGGATGAAACATCACAAACATTATAATACTTTCGGGTTTCATAAATATTATCTTAAATGCATGAATTTATTATTAAAATACCTAATAATTATTTTGATATGATTTTATTTGAAGAAAATAAATATCGATTAAAAAATATGGTAAAATAATATTCAATAACTATTTTATGAAATTAAACAAGTAGATATAATTTAACTTGATAGTAATAATTTAGCAATAAGAGGAATAAATAAATAAATTACAATGGCACTCTGAAAATTAGAATTTATTAGATAATTTTTTAATTAGTTATATTAGTTGTTCATATTATTTTAGAAACAAGGAAATAAGTTAGACCATTTTAAAAAATTTATTCTAAAATAATTAATTTTACCAATTAATATTATCACTTAGTTTTATAAAAGTTATATTGTTGTAACTATAATTTTATACTTATAATAGTTAATAAAAATTATTAAAATAATTATGAAGCATAATATAACTTATATATATTAAATAACTTCAATTATGAAAATAATAATGAATAAAATTTGAGTATCTATATTTGTGAAGTTAGCATATTTCATTATAATGTTTTTTAGAAATGTATATGAATATTGTTTTTTCAAAAAAAATTATAATTATTAAATTCATTAATATTTAAAATAATTAATTACAATATATATATAATTATAATAAAAAAATATATAAAATTATAAATAAATATAAATATAAATATAAATGTATATATATATGAATTATGATTAAAATTTTTTTTTACAATACTAATAATAATAATCCTTTAAAAAATAAATAAAATTTGATAATAAATAAAGAGAAAATGAGGATCGGGTCTGTAGGTATCCGTCAATGTCAAGGGGTTCGAGAGGCATAGCATCAAGATGATTCTATCTCTAGAATAGGGATCGAGATCAGATGAGAACTCGAGTTGAAGGAGATCAGACATAGTTGAGAGTCAAGTAGTATATTGGTTGAACACTGAGTGTTGATCTAAGCTTAATGTTTGGACCGAATAATAGAAGTGAATAGATTAGATGATGTTAGGAGTATCGATCAACGTTGAGGGTTCGAGTGAGATCTATTTTTTTGTCATCACCTTCCTTTAGTTTTTTTTATTTTAGGTAGGTATTTGGGTATTTATTTTCTGTATCTTAATAATTTATTGTTTACTAAATACCCTATTTTGATTTTTCTTCTTCAATTTATTTGACTAAATATTGGAATATTCATTTTTCTTTAATTTATTGTTCATTTTTTCATCTATTTCACTATATTTATCAATGCTTCATTTTTGGTAATGATTTCTATTACCATATTCTTGAATTAATTTCAACTGTTGAATATTTATTTATATTTCATCTTTTTAGAAATAGTTACAAATATATATATTCAATCGGGGTTTAATATTGCTCGAAAATCCATGTATCTACACCTCATAATCGAGATTTATCTTGATTTAGACATTTATTGTTTATGGATATGATATAATTATATAAATTGAAAAATCTATATGATAAGATTTTTCCCAAATGTTATGGTATTGATATTTATGTATATCTATGTTGGTATACTGATAGAGTTTATACCATATATAAATATATTAGATATATTTATATGTAGTACAATAATTATATTTTAAAAAAAAAGAATGATTTCCTTCAATATCATTAAATTTTAAGTGCTATTTTTATGTTCTAGTGTGGCTGATAGAGAGAGCTACAGGAAATGAGAATAAATTATTTTTTCATTATTGACAAAAAATTCATCTGAAAATTTTATTGTTAGAGGAATAAATATTATTAAAACATTTATTTCATTAAATTTCATATATCATGTATTATTTTTACAAAATGTTTAAATTAATAAGATTTTAACTAATTATTTATTTTCATTGGAAAGGATTATACATTTTAAAAACAATTATATTATTTTATGGATTAAATTTATTAACATGAAATGTGTTTTAAAATTAGAAGTTAATATTTTGTATATAATTTTCTAAAATATTATATATGGAATAATAATATTATTATTGTTTAAAAATATTATTTTATAATTACTATCTTATGGGTATGTTTTTTTAAACATATCATGCTAGAAAGGTATATTAAATTATATTTTCTAAATTAACATTTTAGGTGAAATAAAACTATGCACTTTTCATGTGCATATAGTTATGGCCATGAATTATATCATTTCATGCATATTCACAAGATGTGTGTTGTATGTTTTTGAAATATATTTTTTACCTGAAAAATTATTTAAGGGAATTTTTTAATTATGAAATCATTTAAAATATATTACCTTCATTTTAATTTATAATTTATTTATCAATTATATATTTCAAAAATATATATTTCTTCTATATCTTTTCATAAAAGGGAGTTATCAAAGCTTGAAAGTTCCAAATTATTTCATGATTTCAAAATATTTGAAGTATTTATATATTTCATTCTTTTTTAATATGCTAATAATGAGAATGAAGAATGTTCTAAAAAATGTTTTCTCAAAATTAAAAATGATACTTACATATCAAATGAAATTTGGAGGATTGGGGAGTGAAACCATGACCTTGGTGGGATTTTTCCCTTAAGTTACACATCTAAGTGGTCACAAGGATTTTATAAGAATTATCAATTATAATTTTAATCCATAAAATGAAATAATATTTTCAAATGAATTTTTATGGACAAATCCCATGGGTTTTTTAAAGATTATTTTTGAAATATTTTTTCAAAATAATACTTATTTTGTAGTGTTTTTATTATATAATATATATAATATATTTGTTTTTATATATGTTGTTTTTAATAAGTTTTAAATAAGTATTTTATAAAAGTATGTTTTACATGTTTTAAAAACCCTTAATGGGAAAATTAAGGCTCATCCCATGTTTTGAAATATTTTTCATTAGTTTTGTTTAATTTTAAATGGATCTTTATTTTTTTATGGAGATAGCGGACACAAAGATAAATACATAAAGTTTGTACAACTGTAGTAATTTAACATTTTTGTTTAATTCTCTAGAATCTAGATTGGAAAAGGCCCACAATTTTGTAATAAACTACATATATTTTTTTTACTTTTTAAATTTAAAAAATACCCAACATGTTTTTATCATTTAATCCAGAAGAATAGGTTCAGTTCATTACAATTGGTATTAGAGTAATGATCTAGCCAACATTTGAGATTGAGCATTTTCTTTTGAGAAAAACCAAATCAACACAATTGATATTTCTTTTAAAATTCTAGGTAGATAAATTCCATTAAGAATATAGAAGTCCTTTCATTCTAATTCTAAAAATGTAAATTTATAATTTTCTCATATCTGACACAAGAATTACGGAGGAAAAATACTTTGATGGGGGAGAATAGAAAATCCCATAAATTATTATTTTATTTCTTATAATTTTTTTAAACGTGTTACTTTATAATTGAAATATCTAATAATATTTTTGAGATCATTTTATATGAAAATAATAAATATTTATTATAAATTAAGTTAAAATGAATTCTAGTTATAAATTTTATAACCTAAAAAAGAAAATATAATTTAACATAATACTAATAATTTAAGAATAAGAAAAAAATAAAAAATAATAATGGCACTCTAAAAATGTGAATTTATTAGATACAATTTTTAAAATTTAAATAAAATTTCATATTATTTTATTATTAAGAAAAAAATGTGAACAATTTAAATATTTTAAATACTGAAATAAATTATTTTTACCAACTATCTTTATCAATTAGTTTTATAAAAAAATTATTATTGTAGTTATAATATTATTCTTATAACATTTAAGAAAAATTATGAAAATAAGGATTAAATGTAATATAACTTAAATATAAGAAATAAATAATGTTATTAAAATACTATTAAATAAAAATTTAGTACCCATAAGTATAAATTAAATATATATTATTAGGAAATTATTTTAATGGATGAATAAAAAAAATTATTTTTAAAAATAGAAATAATTCATAATTTATAAATTTGTTAACATTTATAATTCTGAAATAAAAGTTATATATATATCTATATGTATATTGTATGAAAATATATGAAAATATATATATATTATAATTTTTTTATTTATAATTATAATAATAAATGTTTTAATAAATTTAAAATAAAAAATATATAGGAGATAAGGAGAAAAAGGGGATCAGACTCATAGGGCTCAGTCAAAGTTGAGGGACTTGAGTGGTGAAGCATTGAGAGGAGTTGAGTGTAGGAATAATAATTGGAATTAGATGAGAACTCGATCCAAATGAGATCAAATGTAGATGAAAATTGAGGAAGATGTAGTCTGAACACTGATAACAGATGTAGGATTAATCTCAGGACCAAACAATAGAATTTAGTTGATTTGAAGTCAAAAGAAGGATTGATCATGGATAGTGGGTCGAGTGAGAGAATTTGGTGTCATATATTTATTTTGTTTTAGGGTTTTGAGGTAGGTATTTGTGTATTTATTTAAGGTATCCTAAATATTAACAGTTTATTAAATAACCAATTATTATTTTTCTACTTCAGTTATTTTCAAATAAATTAGTCATATATTCATCATTCCTTCAATTTCTTTTTCATATAAATATGTTTTCCCTAGGTTTTTCAATTATTCATTATGTTTTCAATGATTTCTACTTCCATTATCTTAGATTATTGTCAATTTCAGAATAATTATTTGAAATTGACTTATTTCGGACAAGTTGAAACAATATATATATATATATATATATATATTTAATTTTGGTTTATTATTTCTCAAAAGGACTTGTATCTACCCCACATAATCATAGTCTATTAAAATTTGGTTTTCTATTGGTTGTGTAGAGGTTATAATTATATAAATTTTAACATTTTTATACTCATGTTATTTCCCAAACATCATTATATTGAGATTTATAAAGATCTTTTTTGGTTTCGAGGATTGTGTTATGACCATATATAAATATATTATATATTTTTATATTTATGAAAATAAATATATATAAAACTAAGGAACATTTTAATTCAAATTAACTAAATTTCAAGAGTGATTTATAAGTTCAATTGTGAAAGAGAGAGAGTGCTAGAAAAAAGGGAAATAGAGTCATCTTTTTGGCTTCACAAACAATTCACCTACAAATTTTAAGGTAATGGGAATAATTATTTTCTAAATATTAATTTATTTATATTTATTAAACAAAGAATAATATTTTCAAAATATAAATAATTCTAAGTTTGCTAATGTTTTTTTAGTTTTATGTTCAAGTTACTATACTTTTCAGAAACATTTATAAAATTATATGTTTTTAATTTACTAAGGTGAATTATGTTTTCAAATTAGATTTTAATATTTTTTATATGATTTTTTTACATTTATATGTTTTTAATAATAGTATTACAGTTTTTTATAAATATCAAATTCTATTTAGAATTATATGTATATTTTTTTACTAATATATCATGGTATAAATTTATATTAAGTCATATTTTATAAATTAACATTTTATATGAAATCATATTTATGGCTATTGAATATATATAGTTCTGTACATGACCTATATTATTTCATGAATTTTCATATGACATGTTGTGTAATAGTTTGAATGAATTTTTTATTTAAAAATACTTTTAATTAATTTATTGAATTGTGAATATATTTAAAATTGTTTCTTTTATGTGTAATTTATAATGTATTTATCCAATATGTTTTCGTAAATTATGTATTTCTTCTACATATTTTCAAAAAATTGATTCATCAATATTTGGAAGATCTAATTTATTTTATAATTTGATAATAACTCAATTATTTATATTTTTCAAAGTGTTTTAATGGGTTAATAATGAGAAAGTAAAATATTCAGAAATATTTTTACTCAAAAATTAAAATCAATTCTTACATATCAAATAAGTTGAGGAGAAATGGGGGACTAAACCAATTATCTCACTAGTTTGTTGTCCCAACATTGATATTGATTTGTGCCAAAAAGGATTTTATAATATTAGTAAAGCATCATTTTAATAAAAAAACCTTATTTTTTTCAATGAATTTTTAAGGAGAAATCAAAATGTTTTTTTAAATATTATTTTTTAAAATGTGTTTTCAAAATATTATTTTTTTGAAGATATTTTGTTATATTATATAAATATATCATATATATATGATATAAAATATTTTTAAATAGTTTTTAAATAATTATTTTGTAAAAATTCTTTTCTAATGTCTTAAAACCCATTAATAGGAAATTAAATGATCATCCCATGTTTTAGAATATTTTTTATAGGAATAGTATAGTTTCTGATTTTGTTTTATTTGTATAAGGAGATAGGGCATGTAAATATAAATAGATAAAATTTAGTACAAATATGATAAATGTATAGTTTTTTCTAATTTTCCTAAACCTTGACCAGAAAAGGTACTCAATTGTATATAGTACAATGTTTTTTCATGTGATTTTTAAATTATAAAAATATAAAGAATGTATTTAGAACTGAATTCATAAGTGTGGGTTTGATTAAATTCAACGGATGTTAATATTTTTTATTGTTTCACACACTTTTTCTATGGTTTTTAAAATTAGTGTATTTTTTAAATATTTCTAATGATAACCGTTAAACCTACTTAGTATATATTTTTTTATTTTTATGCAGGAGTAATGAGATATTTATTTGAGTAAAATTATATAATTTTACATTACAATGAAAACATTTATCAATTGGCATGAATTAATATGGAATAATTCCAATTGACATAGTGGGGTCATAAAGAAAGAGTTTTGTCTTATACTCAAAGTGTGGAATAATTGATTATGAGAAATACCAATTTTTTTAAATGAAATATTGAAAGGATAATATTATAAATGCCAAATAATAAAGGGAAGTGTGAAATCAAGGAATGCTAAAATTAATTTCTTGGATAGACACAAATTATGGGAGAAAAGTTATGAATTTTGGGTGAGTTAACATACCCTTTTTATTTCCATTACAATGGTGGGAAATAATTTGGTAATATTGTTAACAATAAGAAGGTGTTATCTTATCAAAAAAGAAAAGGGGATATTGTTGAAACCCTAAGGGTTTAAATTTGATCTATTAATTATATTTGGTGTTGGATTTATTAATAACAGAAGTGTAAGATCATTAGAGGTTGTCCTGAGGTGTTATTTTGAGAATACATGTCCGAGATGGATAAAAAGTGTCTTGAAATATTATTATGAATTCATTAAATCCATAATTTTAGAAGAAGTATATTTATTATCAATGAATCAGAGAAATATATTAATAATATGAATTGCTATGGATCAATAATAACTATATGATTTAAAGAGGAAGTCTATTGAGGATATAAGTGGGAAATCATTCTTTATAAAATAATCTATTCTACAACACTATTGATTGAGTCATAGAAGTAGTTTTGATGGAGAATTATATCTACTTATTTTTGTAACACATCATGATTTTAAAAGAGAAACATCTTTCTTGATAGAGTATATGATAGACAAAATCATGAAAATAAGATAATATAACACCCCAAAAAAGGTATGATATATATTTTTTAGATAAATTAAATTTCTTGAAAAACTCGAGTAACATGTAACATTAGGTCTAAACAAAACATGATACACTAAAAAATATAATTATTAAAAAACACCATTATAAATAATATATTTTGTTGAATGATATGAAAAATTATGACTAAATTACAAAAATTATATGGTTTATACATGTATAAAATATATTTTATGGTGTTCGATTTATTATAAATAAAATAAGAAACCATTGAAGGATTTTTTTCTAGAAAACATCATTTTTTAAATGGCAGTATAGTCGTGATTTTCACACTTAAATTAAAAATAATTTTCCTTAATTTTCAGAAATTTATTTAAAAAAAATACTATTCCAAATTAACTTTCTCTAAAATGTTTATAATTTTTTTCACAATTTTATTTTTTAATGAATAGTGAAAAATATAGATTTATATTGGAAATACCTTTTAATTTAAATTATTTCTAAAGTAAAATTATATTTTAAATATGTTTTAATGTAATATAAGTTCAATTATAATACAATTTAACTAATTATGTCATTGGAATCAATTTTACATTTTATATTTTTATTAAAACATTACATACTTATGTGAATTTTTTCTTTGGAAAATATCTCTTTCAACTCATATTATGTTTAATTTTAAAATTTATTCTTCAAATTATGGGAATTGTATTCTTAAAAATGGAATCCATATTTGTAATTAAAATAATTTATTATTTTAATCAGTTTAATGTAATTTTGGTCTATAATTTATTGTGAAAAAATTAATATTTAATTTTTGTGTTCATGATAATTATAAAACCTTGACCTGAGAAGCATGGAGTCAGTGGATTATTTTAATACTTTGCCATAATTCTAAGGAATCAAGTCCCGATGGACCGATCTGTTTTGCTGTCCAGGAAAATAGATTACATATAAGAAATTAACATTATAATTTCTAAAATAAAATACAACATAGATAATATTTTTAGGATTCCATTACTCTCCTAGCTTAACCCAACATATCAATCTTAATTCACTTCTTAGAATCCTGAAAAAAAAACAATAAAAAGGGGTGAGATCAGATGCTTAGTAAGGGTAATAAATCAGCAAAAGCTTGAAACTTTTAAGGCAAGATGTATAATAAAAATATCAACCTATTAAACAATAAAAATGAACATAATATGGAAAAATAAATCAAACATTTCCATATAAACATGCACATAGACATTATACTAATCGAATAATCACATGTAATAACTAATTTCATAACGAGTTAATGCATAATGCCGAACATAATAAATAGTAAATCAACGCCTTATGCCAAGACCATTCACAAATATTTTTTTAATGCCTTATACCAAGACACTAGTTTGTCTAATGAGTCCTACCGATGCATCGAGGGGCTATAGCAGGCCCCACCTGTCACTTACTACATTAATATTAAAATTAGCATACAAAATGTCAATAATTTAACTGAAAACTATGAATGGTATAAAAATAGCACATCCATAGTCAAACATATCATAACTCATTCAATACAATATAGAATATTTTATTATAATAAATAAACCTCAATAGTTAGTAATATTCAGTAAAGAATGTTGACATAGTTGAAAATGATCAGTAAAACTCTTTGAGAGAAATATCCATTTTTCATAAAATCATTTAAAAGTCACAAAATTTATAAAGGAATACATTTAAATGATATTTTTGATTCAAAGTGTCCCATATCACTTTGAAACATTTTAATGGAATTAACATTTTAAAACAATCATGTCCCTATAAATAAATCCTTAAAAACTATTTTGAAAACATGGACAGTAATGAGAAATATTTTGAAGTATAAATATTTAAAACATTTAAAATGATGTTTTAGTTAAATATTCTCTTAAAAGAAATAATTTTTAAAATAATTTTATGAAACATGGACATGGATAATTAATATTCCCCTGTAAATACTTACACATAAACAATCTCGAATAATAATGAGATTGAAGAATTAACCCTTACCTTGTAATTTCCATTGGTTGAGGGTACATTTAACCATCTATATAATAACCATAATATGTTATTAAATTATACCAGAACCATATTCGTATTTATGATATCATACATGATTCTTTTTTGTCTTTATACTACCCATTTCATAATAATTTCCATGTTAAAATAACATTTCGAGTAATAATCACTTTCTTTATCGTACAGGTTTTAACTTTTTATTCTTTATTGTATCACTTATATCATGATATAATTTCTTCTAGAATATAAAAAACTTATTTATGTATCATATATATTCCGAATATTAATATGTATAATAGATAGATATATAGAATGGAAAACACCATTTATGGAGATGCTAGGTCGTACGTATGCATAAAAAATGTTTCAATTTTCAAATCTTATAGAACAAAAGTAAGTGAATGAGATATATGGAAATACACAGATATATATATATATATATAAATATATCTAGTAGCTTTATTATATCATATATTACATACTTATTAATAATATATATTTTTATAATCATCATTGAATGGTGAATGTGGAAATAAATCTCACTGCGTCGTGGCGACAATAAGCTGTACATTTGCATGAGCGACGATATAATTCTATTTATAGTAAAATCATATGTAATTTTATGGTATATTATATATATATATAATCATTAAAATGTTATATTTATTATTTACATCAATTATAATCATTATTATACCCATCCAAATAATGAAGTGTTGAATGACAGAATACACCGCAACATGGATAAGGTAAGCCATAAGTACACACGTGTAACACCCCAAGCTTTCATTGTACGCTTCTCTTTGAATAATACAGTAGCGTGTGTTGTACGCAACTTCGAGTTCTAACACACCACAACCAATCAAACTAGCCATTATGGATAGTAATACCCACTTTTTGAAATTTTATAAATTTTATCTTTCAAAATGGACCTCATTTTTAGATTTGGAATATCAAAATTATCTTACGGTAAATTTTTGGAACTTTTCTGATAGCTTTCATATTTTGATGAATAGTGAAAATTACTAAATTTGTATTAAAAAAACTTTTCAAATTGAAATAATTAATAGCGATAAATTATGAATTTGAGTGATTTTAAAATATAATTAGATTATATTCTTACCATTTAATCCAATTTTTTTCATTGGACATAATTTTACATTTAAACTGGACATAAGCAAGTGCCAATATTTTGATAGTTATTATTTCATAAAAACATGCTTTTTGTTTTGACAACTAGAATTAATTTTAAATTAATTTATTCCACTTATTTGTTTTGAATTTAGAAAGATGGATTCCATAGTTATAATCCGGAGGTACAAATTGTGTAAATAGGTAACTTTTATTTTTAGACATTTTGAATAATTACTTCGGTAAATATTTTATTTACCATGGTTAAAGGGTAAATTCGGTAAATAAGGGTAAAACAATAATATTATAATACTATTAAATTACCCTAAAAAGTGTCATAACCCTATTGGTTGATAAATTCCCAACCAAGGTCATCTTTGGGTCGATTTTGGGACCCCATGGAGCCATTTGTAAGTGATAATGACACTTTATATTAATTAAGTTAAAGTAAATACAAAAATGACTTAAGCATATATCTTTTAGCGAAACAATTTTTACATAGGGTTATATATGTTATATTTTAGACTATAAATATTCATTAGAAATATAAAAATATTTCCTATATAATGGGATTTTATTTATAATTTTTAGACATTGAAAAATTAAATTTATTTCTGACAAAATAATGATGCAGTATTTTCTTTATTAACGAAAGAATCAAATAATTGGTATTATAAATGTTAAAATAAATATAATTTGTATGTTTTGATGACATAAGAAATTTTCGTAGTTAATATGACATGTTATAATTACTTTAATGAATTATTTTATAATTAATAAATTTTTTAGGACTTTAACAAAAATAAATTATTAAATAGTCTCAAAATTGACATAAAGGAGTTTTTAAAACAAATATTATATTATTAATTGATATTCTATTCCTAAAAATCTAAGCTTCAGCCATAGGACTTATTTAATGATATTTGTACCATTAATGGACCACTTGATGGTCTCTTGGAAGTATATAGTAAGTTTATTAACTATATAATATAAAAATACAAAGAGACATGGTAAATGTCAAACTATTTAACTAAGAGTTAAATCAAAAAGATAAAGTTAATATAGTACCCCAAACCTATCTAAAACATATTGGTTGAGTGGTTTTAGAGCTATACCCACCTTAAATTTTATATAATCCCCTTTGGAGCCATTAGAAACCGAATATGAATTTATTATAAAATAATATTTCTAGATTTTCCTAAGGTTCCCCTCACCCCTCTTATAAAAGGGTACTCCCCATTCTCATTAATTTACACCATGAATGCCTTTTGGCTTGGCCAAAACCTGCACAAATATTCTCTCAACTTCCATAAATTAATCCTAGATGCATTATTTTTATAATAAATACAACCTAAGGAGACCTTTTGATCAAATCAAAAGAAAGAACCCGAAGAAGAGGTAATGTTTTCAAGACCCTCTTTCAAGTTCCTTTCTTCTTCCACTTCTTCTTTATTTGTTATTTCCATTCTAAAATAACAACTCCAGTATCTTCTATATACTTTGATGTTATTATAAATACGTTATAACCATATTCAGTATTCGATCCATCTTTTGAATGACATGTCACCATACGTGCGTACGTACGGCTTACCGTCTCCACGTCGTGGTGTAATTGTTATTTAAAACATTATTATTTGGATGAGAATGATAATTATGTGTAATTGATTTAAATAATAAATATACAATGATAATTATTCTGTATATATGATATAACATCCAATTATATATTACTTTAATATCAAAAGAAGGATATTTTCGCTCGTGCATACGTACGGACTACCGTCTCCACGAACATGATGAGATTCATTCCCCATCGTATCCATTCAAGAATAATTTTCATTTAATGGTAAAAAATAATGTTTAAAGACTTAATATAATTCTGGATATGAATAATATACTACCTATACATAACAAATATGACTCACAAAACAAATAATATAAAGGAAAACGAATCCTTTAACACCCGAAACAACGATAATATTAATATATTATTAACAAAGCAATGTTAAAAGATAATATATGATATCATATTAATGTATATTATTCTTATATAATTTAATAACAATTATTTCACCATTATAATGGAGTTTAACCAAACCTCTACCAAGGAAAAGTACAAGGTAAGGGTTAATTTCACAATCTCTTTATTATCCGAGGTTGTTTTACATAAGTATCTACTGAGACCTCTTTATCATCCACATCCATGTTTCTTAAAAATGTATTTCAAAACATTCTTAATATTTTATAGACTATTAGTTAAAGTAATTTATAACCTTGTTTGAATTTTTATAATACGTTTATAAAGGAATCTTTCTATTGTTTTCCAAACAAGGTCCTTTTTAACCTTTTCGATAGAATTAAGGTAATAATGTCTTTTTTAACTTATATGGAGAGTGTAGCTATTTTTTCCATTATAAAATTGTCGAATCTTCCCTTAAAAGATTGTAAGAATATTTTCAATGTAATTTTTTTCTTTTATAATTATGTGACTTTTAAATTATTTAAAAAAAGAGATATTTCTCTCAAATAGTTTTGATTTCATCTATGTCAACATACTTTGATGGATTTTAACCTTATTTGAAGTTAATTTATTATGATACAAAACTTCCATATTTTATTTAAGGTTTTGTGATATGTTTGACTGTGGATGTGTTATTTTTATACCATTCATGGTTTATGGAAAAAGTAATGACATTTTGTATTCTAGTTTTAATACGAATGTTTATATTATGATAAACCTATTCATATGAGGAATAAATTGGACTTAATAAGTGACGGGTGGAGCCCGATATAGCTCCTCGATGCATTGGTAGGTCTCATGATACAAAATAGTGTTTTGGAACAAATCCTTGACAAAATATTATTTTTAGTCTTGGCATAAGGCCTTGACTATGTGGTTATGATAGTACGACATTAGGCATTCCATCATTATGAAAGTGGTTATTGATATTGCATGTGATTATTTGACTTGTAGAATATTCATGTGAATAAGTAAATGTCATTATTTTATTTTATTTTTTTCATATTATGATGAATTTCAAGTTTAAAAGGCTTTTGTTTTAGTTATACATTGACTTAAATGTTTACGCTTATTTATGAAAGTTTCTGCTATATTTTTATTCTTACTGAGCATCTGAGCGCACCCCTATGTTTTATTTTTACCAGGATGTGAAGAAGTATTTTATGACTGACCTACAGGGATAGTCTAAGGGTATATGAGTGTGGACTATGGAGACTATGTTGATATAGTTTTTATTTTATGATGTAATGTAAGACATATGAATGTATCTAGTGATTCCAAGGCTACTAAACTAATCGGTCTTTCAAGACATGATATTTTGTGATCATGTCAATGTTATGTAATAATTTACCCACTCTTGGTAACTAGGGTTGGGGAGTTATATTTTGTATGGGAGGAATTTTAGTACAAACCATGGAAAATAGATTTAGATAAACTCTGATTAGAGCACATAGCCATAAGATAGAATTTGAGGATTAGTATAGAAGAAATTCCTAGAATTTTATTATTGTATAGATTTTATGAGTTTTCTGAGGAATATATCCCTATCTGGATACAAATAGGTAGAGGTGGCTCTGGAACATATGTACCTAGGGGTAAAACCCGACAACACCGCTTTGAGCTAGACTCGAATGGGAACTGGTGCACGACAATGGGTCTTGCTGCACTATTGGTTGCGAAACTCTCGAGGGATATGCTTATGATAATTCTCATTTTATTTATAATCCATTATGAAGGGTTTATGAGTATATAATTCTAAAATAATATAAGGCCCCAGCCTTAAACCTTACTTAATATTGAATTAATTGAATAATTCGCATTGAGGATCTTTTCAGGTTTAGAGTTTTAGATAATTAGATCATAAAACATGTATTACATTCCATATTTAAGCAAATTGGTTACATGAAAGATAGTATTCATTTTTCCCATCAACAAAAACATATTTAAAATAAAACATGGATTCTTTCTTAACACTATCATCATATCATGTACCTTTCCCTTGACCTGTGAAAAACATTTCAAAAACTTGGGATGAGCATAAAAAGGTCAGTAAGGGTTATAAAAATATGGAAAGTAAACATGAGTTCATATATACATAAGAATGAAATCATAATTTACCCATAAAACATAGGAACTTTAACATAGCTCATCAAATCATGAATAAATCATAGAAATCATAAGACATAAAGGTAACTTGAGGCATTCATAACGTTCTTACATGGGGAGTAACCCTCTTGGTTACATTTGGAATACCCATCAGAGTATATTCTCTAAATCTCTTCAGAGAAACCTTAACGTTTCACTCCTTCACGTTACCCAATGCATTGGAGAGCTATATCGGGCTCACCCGCCCTTAGTTTATCACAGAACCACCCGTCTTCATAATAATTCCCAAGAACCATAACATAATCGTTTCACATAAAACATGCATAAAGGAAACATAACATTTCCACATTTCAATCACAAGATATCAATACAACAAATTGATATAATAAAAACATTATGAAAACCATTTTCAATACCAAAATAAAAGAAAAGTAAAATGTGGTATTTATTTTTCTTTTAAAAAGAAGGTATGGCTTGTAGAGGAAGCCGAAACTCAAATAATAGTCACGACGGCAGAGAAGTTGTTGTTGCTGCATACGTACGAAAAAAACATTCCCTTTTGTCATTTAGTAAAGGATTCGTATAAAAAAGATTCCTTTTGAATAAACATAAAAGTCAAAGGTGTTTATACACCGTATAAAAGAAGGTTGTGTATAAAACAAAATATGCCTCAATGAAAGGAGATTGAGACAAAGTCCCATACCTTGTATCCGACTTGACTTGATCGTTCTTTAATCTCCTGAAGAATAAACTTGAGTTAATTTCTACATGATTAAGAACCTTTTCATGTTCATTATTCCTTTTATATCACATATTACCATGTCATGAACACTATGTAATTATTTTAGTTAATAACGGTCGTTTTAACGATCATTGGTACTTGAGTCAAAATATGGTCTTTATAATTACAAGTATTTAATTTATCCATTATATACAGAGTTATACTAATGATTTATATATTATATATATCATATATATCCAGTATATACATGCATTTATAATATTACACAACATTTAGAGGTAAGAAATGAAATGCATCGTTCATGGAGACGGTAAGCCGTACGTACGCATGAACACTACTTACATTTCTATTTCGTATTTTATGGAATTAAAACATAATGATACATAATAGTATTTTAATTCCAGTATGGTATCATATATAATATTATTAATTATATCCTTTATATGTACCACATATGGTATTAACGAATCAAATCATTTGATGGGGTGGTAGTCTGCACTTCGTAAAATGAAGATATCGCGTTTACTCATAATGGTAACCATAAAGATATGCCATAAATGAAAAATACATAATTTTAAGTAAAACATAAACATATTATATATAATATATAAATATAGTGACATCTTAATGGCCACCTTTGAAGGTGATATATGAGTGTTGAACAATCATCGTTTCGTGAGGCAGAAATTCGCCATCCACGGAAACAGTATGTTATTTAACCATTAGATGTAGGTGTGTGTAAGTGTAGCTATAATCCTTCTTATAACAACATCCTTGTATATGGAAGATACTGGTTTTGTTACAAAATAAATTAATAAAAAGAGTTTAGGGGGTTGGAGAAACAAAATAAAACATAAGAACACAAGAGAAGACACTACCTTTAAATCGGGTAACTCTTTTTGATTTGATCTCAAAGGATTCCTTGGAAAGACTTTTTCCCAAAGTGAGGCTTATAGGAGTTAATGAGGGATGTGGAGAGACTAAATGGGCAGGGGTTGGCCGAGCCAAAGGCTTTGTAAGTGTGGGTAAGGAGGTAGAGGTGGGGGCCTTTTATAAGAGGATAGGAGGGGCACTCTTGGAAAGTAAAGAAATGTTACTTTATTTTAAAATGAGTTTCGGATTTAAAAGGTCCCACATTGATATAATTCAAGGATAAGGTGATAAGGGTTCGAAATCCACCCATACAATAGGTTTTGTACATGTGTAGGTCATAGATTTTACATTATCGTTTCATTTTGTTTAAATCGCTAAATAATGAGGTAATCGATGCATCATCATGGTGTCATAAATAATTCAATTTATTTAATATATAAAAATTAAAAAAAATACTATGATGTAGGAAATATTTTTAGATTTTACAATTACTATTTATAGTAAAAAATATGACTTGTATAACCCCATGTAAAAATTGTTTTAGTAAAACAACTCATGTTTGTGTCATTTTTATTTTAACATTAAATAAAAAGTTATTTATGTCATTTACCAACCAAAGTGGCTCCATGGGGTCCCCAAGTTGACCCCTGGATTCTCTTGGTCGGCAATGACACATAAAATGAGGGTAGGACATGTGTCAATCTCATCTCATATTATTAAAACATTATTTTTACCTTAAACAACAATAATTACCTCTAATTGCGATTAAAAACATAAAAGTTTATATTCACCAAAAAATTATTTTAATCCCATTGAACCACATTTTACTTATTAATGGAAACCATGTATGTTGGATTTTTGAAATTAAAAACACAGAGGTGGTAAAATTTCATTTAACCGAAAAATCAGTTTCTTAAGTACCACTTAGTGGTTTCACTATTCATCAAAAATTGAAGTTTTTCAGAAAAAAACCAAAACATCACCCTAAGCTATATTTGATATTCCGAATTCAAAAATGATGTCTTTTGTAAATAATTAAAAAAATATATGTTACATTAATTAATTTAATAATTTATTCTCGCTGTCAGAGCAAATAGCGTGTTTTTATGAAACAATAAGTATCAAAAGATTGACACTAGTTTAAGTCCAATTTAAAAGTGAAATTAATTCCAATGACCACTATTGGATTAAATAGTAAAAATATATTCTGATTGAAATTTAAAACCAATTCAAAAGATAATATAATCATATAAATTAATTAGATGAAAAATCAGTTTTGATGTAAAATGCAATATTTTTCACTGTTCATTAAAAAATGAACATTGTCAGAAAAATACCAAAAATTTATCTAATGTAAATTTCAATGTCCCAATTATAAATAATATGTTTATTTTGACAAATAGAGATTATAAAATTGTCAAAAGTTTGATTTAAAAATGGTTTGCCATCAAAAGGCAGTAAAACAATCTTTTAAAAATATTAGTGTATTCCATGCTTAAGATTGGATTTATTTCTCATTTTAAGCCTCTAAAACAATATCTAATTCATTATTAGACATAGATAAAAATATTTATTATTCATTACTTACTTGGGATGTTACATCCTTCCCCCCTTTAGAAAATTGTTTCCCCACAATTTATTTACTTATCGAATAAGTGGGGGTATTTAGCCCTCATTGCATTTTCAGATTCCCATGTTGCCTCTTCAATCATGTGGTTTTTCCACAAAACCTTTACCTGATGAATCACCTTATTCCGTAACACTTGCTCCCTATGGTCAAGAATCTGGACCGGTTGTTCCTCATAAGATATGTTCTCTTCCAGCTGGACTACCTCTGGACTCAAAACATGAGATGGATCTAGCATATACTTTCTTAACATCGAAACATGAAAAACATTGTGTACCTGAGATAAACATGGAGGTAAAGCCACTCGGTAAGGAACTGATCCAACTCTCTCCAGAATTTCATATGGTCCAATGAACCTTGGACTCAGCTTTCCTTTCTTACCAAATCGCATCACACTTTTCCATGGTGATAATTTGAAAAAAACATGATCACCTACCTCAAAAGAGAGATCCTTCCTCCTATTGTCCGCATAAATCTTCTGCCTTCTCTGAGATTTTCTCATGTGTTTCTGTATCAGCTGAACTTTTTCTTCCATATCTTCTACCAATTTCGGTCCCATCAGCTTCCTTTCACCCACTTCATCCCAAAAAGCTGGAGTTCCACACCGCTTCCCATATAACGCCTCAAATGGTGCCATCTGTATACTGGAATGAAAACTGTTATTATATGAAAATTCAACCAAAGAAAGATGTTGGTCCTAACTTCCATGATATTACATCGAACAAGCTCATAGCATATCCTCAAAGGTCTGAATTGTTCGTTCTAACTGCCCATCTGATTGAGGATGAAAAGATGTACTAAAATTTAATTCAGTACCCAATGACTTCTGAAGGCCTTTCCAAAAGTTAGAAGTGATCCTGGGATCACGGTCAGATACAATGGATAGAGGAACTCCATGTAACCTTACTATCTCTTTAAGATACAAATGGGAAAGTTGATCTAGGGAAAACGTATCTCATATAGCAAGGAAATGAGCAGATTTGGTCAAGCAATCTACAATAACCCAGATTGCATTATTACCTCGAGATTTCTTTGGTAATTCCACAACAAAGTCCATGGATATATTCTCCCATTTCCACTCTGGCACTGGTAAAGGCCAAAGCATCCCTTTCGGTAACTGCCGCTCTGCTTTAACCTGTTGACATGTCAAACACTTCATAGTAAAATCAGCAATATCTCTTTTCATTCCGTCCCACCAGTAATACTCTCGAAGATCTCTATACATCTTAGTACTACCAGGATGAACTGAAAACAGAGAACTATGAGCTTCACATAACAACTCACTCTTCAACTGTGAATCACAAGGAAAACAAAATCTATTCCCAAATCTGAAAACACAATCATTATCAATGTTGAATTCAGGAAACTTACCCTTCTGAACCAGCTCTACCTTTTTCTACAACTCAGTGTCTTGCTTCTGTGCTTTCTTGATTTTATCTGAAAGAGATGATCTCACTGATACCTGAAACAAAACAGATGAACTTCCTACACTAACAACTTCTATGCCAAAGTTCATCAAATTCTTAACCAAAGGATCATGTTCCAAATGCAACATTGTTAATGAATCATTACTTTTTCAACTCAAAGCATCATCCACTTTATTTTCTTTTCCTAGATAGTAATGAATTGTACAATCATAATCCTTGATTAATTACAGCCATCTCCTCTGTCTCATGTTTATCTCTTTCTAAGTAAATATATACTTTAAACTTTTGTGATCAATATATATTTCACACTTTACTCCATATAAATGATGCCTCCAAATTTTTAAAGCAAAAAACAACAGTAGCTAATTACAAATCATGTGTAGTGTAATTTACCTCATGATTTTTCAACTATCGTGAAGCATAAGTAATTACCTGATCATTATGCATTAGTACACAACCAAGTCCTTTCAATGAAGCATCACTGTATATAACAAACTCACAATTCCTGGAAGGAAGTGCCAAAACTGGAGCATTCACCAATCCATTTTTCAGTTCCTGAAAACAATCATCACATTCTTTTGTCCAGATAAACTTAACACCCTTCTGAGTTAGCTTCATCATTGGACTAGATATCTGTGAAAAATTTCTAACAAACCTTCGGTAATAGCCTTCCAAACCAAGGAAGCTACGAATCTCAGTTACATTTTTGGGTCTTGGCCATTCTTCAACAACCTTTGTTTTTACAGGATCAACAGTTATCCCATGTTTAGAAACAACATGACAAAGGAAAGAAATTTGTTGCAACCAAAACTCACACTTGCTGAATTTCCCATACAATTTCTTTTCTTTCAAGGTTTATAAAATAATCCTTAAATGTCTTTCATGCTCTTCTTTACTTTTAGAAAACACCAAAATATCATCAATGAAAACAACCAAAAACTTATCCAAGAACTCATGGAAAATTCTATTCATTAAGTCCATGAATACAATAGGTGCATTGGTTAGCCCAAAAGGAATTACTAAAAATTCATAATGGCCATATCTTGTACAAAACGCAGTCTTCGGGACATCTGATTCCTTTACCTTCAGCTGATGGTACCCTGATCTTAGGTCAATCTTTGAAAAATACTGAGCTCCTGGGAGCTGATCAAACAAATCATCAATATGAGGAAAAGGATATTTGTTCTTAACAGTGATGTTATTCAAGGCTCTATAATCAATGCAAAGTCTCATAGATCCATCTTTCTTTTTCAAAAATAAAATAGGAGCACCCCATGGTGATGTTCTAGGTCGAATGAAACCTTTCTCTAATAAATCTTGCAATTTCTCCTTCAACTCTAAAAGTTCAATTTCAGCCATTCGATAAGGGGGTTTTGAAATTGGATTAGCATCAAGAACTAAGTCTACAGTAAAATCAACTTCCCGATCTGGTATTATTCCAGGCAACTCATCAAGAAAACATCAGGATACTCATTTACCACTGGCACATCATTAATATGAACAGTTCCTTTATTTTCAATGACGTGTGCAAGGTAACATTCATTTCCATCTTTTACAAGTTTATCAGCCTCTTGATATGTTATCAACAGTAAGGGTTCATTCTTGTACACAAACTGAAAGTCTTTCTGAAAAGAAACTTCTTTAGCTCTACAGTCAATCTTAGCATGGTAAATAGAGATCCAATCCATACCCAGGATAACATCAAACTCTACTAGAGGTAAAAAAATAAGGTTCGCAAGTAGGTTCTTTCCACGGATAAGGATATGAAGATTATTATAAATTATTTTTGAGTCAACATTTCCCCCAGGTGTTTTTACCAAAAGTTCAGGAGTCATTTCTTGAGATGGTATTCCCATTTTACTAGAAAAGGTTTCAGAGATGAAAGAATGTGTAGACCCCGAATCAAACAACACACTGGAATAATCTGAAAAAACAAACAATGTACCTGATACAACTTCATTTGATGGCCCGATATCTGCTGAAGTAGTTGCAAAGGATTTCACCACCCCTTTCTTCTTGTATTCTAACTACTTCCCATCACTCAATCTCTTTGTCGGACACTCGTTTGCATAGTGACCCATCTCATTGCACTTAAAACATTTCACTAACTGTAAATCAAATTTGGTCTTACCATCACCCTGATCTATTTTAGTGCAATCACGAGCCTTATGTCCCATCTTACTGCATAGGTAGCACTTTCTAGAATTCAAAAGACATTCCCCAGCATGCCTCTTACCACATTTATCACAAACTGGAAACTTAGTTTTCTTACCATCAGACTTTTTTGAAGAATTCTTTCCTTTCTCCTGCCACCTCGGTCTCTTCTTCTGTGGGTTGTTATGGAACACTTGATCATCGGAAAACTCGATTTCCACCTTCTTAGCACATAGAACAAGCTTTTCATAACTTTTGAACTCACAAGAAGCTAAAGCCCTTTGATATTTTGGCTTTAATCCTGAGTAAAAATGATTAATTTTACTATCAAGGTCTCGAATAAAATTTGGAGCATACCTTGCAAATCGAGTGAACCTTTCTTCATAGGCAGTCACTGAGTCCTCATCTTTCCTCAATTCCAAGAATTGTTTTTCCATACTAAGTCGAAAAGCCTTAGAAAAATACTTCTCAAGAAACATACCTTTGAATTCATCCCAGTCGAGAGTATCAATCTAATCAGCGTCCCTGATATTTCTAACCATCGACCACCACTGATCTGCTTCAACCTCCAAATGGTAAATAGCAAGACTAACCTTTTGATTGTCTGAACACCCCATGACATCGAAAACCTTCTCCAGTGCTTTAATACACCCTTCACCTAGCACAGGGTCAGATGATCCTCTGAATTATAGGGGATGTTGCCTCATGAAATGTTCCACCACTGACATGTTCCTCTGCGGTTGATCTGGTGGATCTCATGCATGGATACCACCTCCATTTATCGCTTGAGTAAACTGCACCATTACTGCAACAAACTATTCAGTTCCAATTCCGACCATCTTAGGATGCTGATTCGGAAGGTTATTTCCTTCTGTATGCCTTCCTAGCACTGGTTCCCTATTTCCTCTACGGAAAACCATTCTGAACAAACATGTCTTAGATGAAGCAACATTGTAATCTTCAAATGCTATATCACTTCAATTTGACCATAAAAAAATATTTTTGGATAATAATTTAATAAAATTCTAACTCCTAAAGTTATCTAAACCGAACTCTAATACCAACTATAAGCCCTCAGCCTTAAACCTTACTTAATATTTAATTAAATGAATAATTCACATTGAGGATCTTTTCAGGTTTAGAGTTTTATAGAATTAGATCATAAAACATGTATTACATTCCACATTTATGCAAAGTGGTTACATAAAAGATAGTATTCATTTTTCCCATCAACGAAAACATATTTAAAATAAAACATGGATTATTTCATGACACTATCATCATATCATGTACCTTTCCATTGACCTGTTAAAAACATTTCAAAAACATGGGATGAGCATAAAAATCTCAGTAAGGGTTATAAAAATATGGAAAGGAAACATGAGTTCATATATACATAAGAATGAAATCATACTTTACCCATAAAATATAGGCACTTTAACATACCTCATCAAATCATGAATAAATCATAGAAATCATAATACATAAAGGTAACTTGAGGCATTCATAACATTATTACATGGGGAGTAACCCTCTTGGTTACGTTTGGAATACCCATCACAGTATATTCCCTAAATCTCTTCGGAGAAACCTTAATGTTTCACTCCTTCACGTTACCCAATGCATTGGATAGCTATATCGGGCTCACCCGCCCTTAGTTTATCATGGAACCACCCATCTTCATAATAATGCCCAAAAACCATAACATAATCGTATCACATAAAACATGCATAAAGGAAACATAAAATTTCCACATTTCAATCAAAACATATCAATACAACATATTGATATAATAAAAACATTATGAAAACCATTTTTAATACCAAAATAAAAGAAAAGTAAAACATGGTATTTATTTTTCTTTTAAAAAGAAGGTATGGATTGTAGAGGAAGCCGAAACTCAAATAATGGACACGAGGACGGAGAAGTCGTTGTCACCGCATACGTACGACAAAAACATCACCTTTTGTCGTTGAGTAAACTCTTCATATAAAAAAGATTCCTTTTGAATAAACGTAAAAGTAAAAGGGTTTTATACACTGTATAAAACAAGGTTGTGTATAAAACAAAATATGCCTCAATGAAAGGAGATTGAGACGAAGTCCCATACCTCGTATCCGACTTGAATTGATCGTTCTTTAATCTCTTGAATAATAAACCTGAGTTAATTTCTACTTGCTTAAGAACCTTTTTCATGTTCACTATTCCTTTTATATAACATATTACCATGTCATGAACACTATGTAATTATTTTTGTTAATAACGGTCGTTTTAAAGATCATTGGTACTTGAGTCAAAATATGCTCTTTATAATTACAAGTTGTTCATGTATCCATTATATACAGAGTTATACTCTTGATGTATATATTATATATATCATATATATCCATTATATACATGCATTTATAATATTACACAACGTTTAGAGGTAAGAAATGAAATGCACCGTTAATGGAGACGGTAAGCCGTACGTACGCATTAACGCTACTTTCATTTCTATTTCATATTTTATGGAATTAAAACATAATGATACATAGTAGTATTTTTATTCTAGTATGGTATCATATATAATATTATTAAATATATCCTTTATACGTACCACATATGGTATTAACTAATCAAATCACTTTGAGGGGGCGGTAGTCCGCACTTCCTAAAATGAAGATATCGCGTTTACTCATAATGGTAACCATAAATATATGCCATAAATGAAAAATAAAGAAGCTTAATTAAAACATAAACATATTATATATAATATATAAATATAGTGACATCGTAATTTCCACCTTTGAAGGTGATATATGAGTGTTGAACAATCATCGTTTCGTGAGGCAGAAATTCGCCATCCATGGAAATAGTATGTTCTTTAACCATTAGATGTAGGTGTGTGTAAGTGTAGCTCGAATCCTTCTTATAACAAAATCCTAGTATATGGAACATACTAGTGTTGTTACAAAAGAAATGAATAAAAAGATTTTAGGGGGTTGGAGAAGCAAAATAAAACATAAGAACACAAGAGAAGACACTACCTTTAAATCGGGTAACTCTTTTTGATTTGATCTCAAAGGCTTCCTTGGGAAGACTTCTGCCAAAAGTGAGGCTTCTAGGAGTTAGAGAGGTATTTGTAGAGACACAATGGGCAGGGGTTGGCCAAGCCAAAGGCTTTGTATGTGTGGGTAAGGAGGTAGAGTTGGGGGCCTTTTATAAGAGGAGAGGAGGGGAACTCTTGGAAAGTAAAGAAATGTTACTTTATTTTAAAATGAGTTTACGATTTAAAAGGTCCCACATTGATATAATTCAAGGATAAGGTGATAAGGGTTCTAAATCCACCCATACAATAGGTTTTGGACATGTGTAGATCATATATTTTACATTATCTTTTCATTTTATTTAAATCGCTAAATAACGTGGTAATCGATGCATCATCATGGTGTCATAAATAATTCTGTTTATTTAATGTCTAAAAATTAAAAAATATATGATGTAGGAAATATTTTTAGCTTTCCTATTACTATTTATAGTAAAAAATCTGACTTGTATAACCCCATGTAAAAATTGTTTTAGTAAAACAACTCATGTTTGTGTCATTTTTATTTTAACATTAAATAAAAAGTTATTTATGTCATTTCCCATCCAAAGTGGCTCCATGGGGTCCACAAATTTACCCTTGAATTCTCTTGGTCTTCCATGACACATACAATGGGGGTAGGAAATGTGTCAAGCTCATCTCATATTATTAAAACATTATTTCTACCTTAAACTACACTAATTACCTCTAATCGCGATTAAAAACATAAAAGTTACTATTCACCAAAAAATTATTTTAATCCCATTGAACCACATTTTACTTCTTAATTACAACCATGTATGTTGGATTTTTGAAATTCAAAACACAGAGGTGGTAGAATTTCATTTAACCGAAAAAACAGTTTCTTAAGTACCACTTAGTGGTTTCACTATTCATCAAAAATTGATGTTTTTCAGAAAAAAACCAAAACTTCACCCTAAGCTATATTTGATATTCCGAATTCAAAAATTATGTCTATTTTAAAAAAATTAAAAACATATAAGTCAAATTAATTAATTTAATAATTAATTCCCATTGTCAGAGCAAATATCGTGTTTTTATGAAACAATAAGTATCAAAAGATTGGCACTAGTTTAAGTCCAATTTCAAAGTGAAATTAATTCCAACGACCACTATTGGATTAAATGGTAAACATATATTCCAATTGAAGTTTAAAACCAATTAAAAAGATAATCTAATCATATAAATGAATTATATGAAAAAGCAGTTTTGATGTAAATGCAGTATTTTCACTATTCATTAAAAAATGAACATTGTCAGAAAAATACCAAAAATTTATCCAATGTAAATTTAAATATCCCAATCATAAAGAATATGTTTATTTTGACAAATAGTGATTATAAAATTGTCAAAAGTTTGATTTAAAAATGGTTTGCCATCAAAAGGCAGTAAAACAATCTTTTAAAAATATTAGTGTATTCCATGCTTAAGATTGGATTTATTTCTCATTTTAAGCCTCTAAAACACTATCTAATTCATTAGTAGACATAGATAAAAATATCTATTATTCATTACTTACTTGGGATGTTACAAATAAAACATTTTTATTATTATGTATTATATCTATAAACTGTTCAATTTATGTTAAGTGTTTTACAAGTTTAGATTTATGTATTGAGATTCATAAACTAATCTAGTGTATTCCATTATTTAGAAATGGTACCTAGTGGAAGGAATGGAAACCATATCCATGAAAACACTTCATGAAGGGATTTCCCTCCTTCTCGGGATAATTATAGTGGTGCTAGTGATACAACTGGTGCCGATCAGCTTATCACCATACTAGGAAAACTCACTCATGTTATGAATAATAACCTTACCCGTATGATGCACCCCGATCCAAAACGTGGAGGATCAATGTTATATCGCTTCATGAGGAAAAAACCACCAACATTAAATGGGAGTAAAAATCCATTAGTAGTTGAGCAATGGATAAATTCCTTCGAGAAAATATTCCATGCCTTGGGGAGTAGTGAAAGGGAAAAAGTTATCATGGCAGTTTACCGTCTCAATGGAGATGCTGACCAATGATGGTCATTGATTAAAAACACAAAGGAGGATGATGAAGTCTCAAATATGTAATTGAGGGAGTTCAAAGATATTTTCATAGAAAAATACTTTCCTCATGACCATCAAGCAGATATGGAAAGGCAATTTCTGAGTCTGAGAAAAAAGGAGGATGGGAATGTCGCAAATTATGAGGCTAACTTTACAAGGTTAGTGATGCATGCAACACATTATATAAATAACCCAAGGAGTAATATTGATCATTTATTTTATGGGTTAAAACCATTTCTCCATCTAGAATTAGTCTCACAATCCTTCTCATCGTATGAAGATATTGTCTCATGTGCTATCAAGACAGAAAAAGAATTCTCTAAGTCTTACAACTTTAAAGAAAATTAAGAGAAGAAGAGATCCGCTGATCACTTTGGAAATGGAAATAAAGGGAAGAAAGGAAAATTTGAATATCCATCCTGCAGTAAATGTGGGATGAAACACCCCGATACATGCTTTAAGGGAATGAGAGTCTGTTACAAGTGTGGTGAAAAAGGCCACCAAGCTTGTGATTGCAAGGGGAAGAAAGAAGCTACTGATGTTTAATGCTACAATTGCAGGGATATGGGAAATTAAGCAAATGAATGTCGTAAGTGTTAGGGGAACATACCTTAGAAAAGGACAGGGGATCAAGGCCAAGCTTATGCTATCACTACTGCTGAGGTATAAGCTCAGAAAGACGTGGTGGTAGGTAATTTAATTGATTTTCTTATGTTTCAAAAAATATTTATTTTATTTTGGATCATCGCATTGTTTCATATCTTCCCAGTTTGATAATAAAATTAGATATTTCTAATTTTATTTAACAAGGGAGTTGTCAGTCAAAACTCCTAAGGGAAGTATCATTGTAACAAAGTTTTGTGAATCAGTCCCTATTAGAGGATATAAATGTTCTTTATCTATTGATCTCATTGTCATACTCATGATTGAATTTGATTTAATCCTCGGTATGGATTAGATTTCAGACCATGATGCGAATATTTATTGTAAGATTGAGGAGGTTATGATTTTTTATGATGATGGTAAAGAACACCTAATCTTTAGAGGAAAATCGTCACCATCTAATTCTTATCTAGATCCACCCCCAATAGCTCAAATAAATTCAATTACTGGAGAGGAAGATAATGAAATAACTATGGGTGAGGAAAGGAATGTTGAAATAGAGTATGTACCTATTGTTAAAGAATATGTTTATGTGTTTCCAGAGGATTTATCTAGACATCCTCCAGAACAAGAAATTGAGTTTTCTATTGATTTAATTCCAGGATCAAGGCCTATATCGAATACCCCTTATAGAATGGCCACTATGGAATTAGTTGAACTAAATAAACAACTAGAGGAATTGATTAATAAAATATTTATTCTCCCTAGTGTTTCCCTATGGTGAGCCCCTATCCTTTTTGTTAAGAAGAAAGATAGATATATGAGGTTATGTATCGACTATAGGGAGATTAATACTATAACAATAAAGAACAAGTATCCCCTACCTCGCATTGATGATTTATTTGACTAACTTCATGGAGCTCAATACTTTAAAAAAAAACCTTCGATCTGGATACCATCAGTTGTGTGTGAAGAAGGAAGACATTCCTAAGACAACATTTCGAACCAGGTACGGGCATTACGAGTTTACAGTAATGCCTTTTGGATTGACTAATTCACTCTCTGCCTTTATGGATCTAATGAATAGAGTTTTCAAGGAATATTTTGATGATTCTGTAGTGGTATTTATTGATGATATCTTGGTATACTCCAAAAGATATGAAGATGATGAAAATCACTTGCGCATTATCCTGAAGACTCTTATATGACATGAATTATATGGGAAGTTTAGAAAGTTTGAATTCTAGCTTCAGGAGATTTCTTTTCTTGGCCATATTGTCTCTAAGGATGTAATCCCCGTTGATCCTTCTAAGAGAAGAGTAATCCAAGAATGGCCAGAACTGATGAGTATAACTAAGGTACGCAGTTTTATTGGTTTAGCAGGTTATTATCGACGTTTCGTCCAAAATGTTTCCCGATTGGATAACCCATTAATGAAGCTCACACGTAAAGGGGTTAGATTTATTTGGACAAAAGGGTGTAAAGAATGTTTCTAAGAATTGAAGAGAAGATTATCCAATGCTCTTATCTTGACTCTACCATCGAGGAATGATGGATTTGTTATTTATATTGATTCCTCAAAGAAAGGACTTGGTGGTATCCTTATGCAGAATGATAGGGTAATTGCCTATGCATCACGATAGTTAAAAATTCTTGATAAAAACTATCCTACTCATGATCTTGAGTTAGCTACTGTAATCTTTCCTTTGAAGATATGGGGACATTATATTTATGGTAAAAAATGTGAGATATATATCGATCACAAGAGTTTGAAGTATATTTTATCACAGAAAGAACTCAACATGAGGAAAAGGCAATGGATTGAACTACTCAATGATTATGATTGCATGATACACTACCACCCATGGAAGGCAAATAAGGTGGTAGATGCTTTGAGCAGAAAGGATCATGGAGTTTTGAACAAGATGATAGTTGAAAGGGATCTTATTTTCATGGATCTAGTAATGATAGATATGGGAATCTCCATGGAAGGTAAAACATCAATGATTTTTCAAATGGTTTCCAAAGCATATTTACTAGATAAGATAAAGAGTTATCAGACCGGTGATGAAGAGTTTCAAAAGAATATTAAAGCTGTGAATGATGGGAGATTGAGTGAATTTGTGTGTGAAGATGGAATTTGGAAATTTGGGAAGTGATTTTGTGTTCCCGATATACCTGATCTAAAATTGGAATTTTTGGACGATTCTCATAGTTCCAATTTCTCTATACACCCTGGGTGCAACAAAATGTATAGATATTTGAAGGAACATTTTTTGTGGGATAACATGAAGAGGGATATTGCTGATTTTGTGTCAAGATGTGTGGTTTGTCAACAAGTGAAAGCTGGAAGGCAACAACCTAGAGGAGTCATGCAACCTCTTCCCATACCTGAGTGGAAATGAGATAATATCACAATGGAATTTTTCAGGACTACCAAAGAATCCTAGAGGGAATGATGCAATATGGGTCATTTTTTATTGTATTACCAAGTCAGCACATTTTCTTGCTATAAGGAAAGATTTACCACTTGAATTTCTAGCAAGAATATATATTAATGAAGTTGTGAGACTTCATGGAGTAACCCTATCAATTATTTTTGATCATGATCCACGTTTTACATCAAGATTCTTGAAAAGTGTTCATAAAGCCCTGGATACTAAACTTCATTTGAGCACTGCCTACCACCCCCAAACTGATGGAAAATCAGAATGAACTATTCAAACCTTAGAAGACATGTTTAGATCATGCTCACTTGACTTTCAGGGTATATGGGATCAATATTTACCTATGTTAGAATATTCCTATAATAAAAATATTCCATTCAAATATTTAGATGGCACCATATGAAGCATTATACGGAAAGAGATATCGCACATCAACCTGTTGGGATGATGTTAGTCTAAGAAAACTCATAGGCCCAGAACTATTGGAGGAAATGATGGAAAAGGTGAAGGTAATCCAAAACCACATCAAAGAAGCTCAAAGTAGGCAGAAGAGCTATGCTGACAACTGAAGGAAGGATTTGGAATTTCAGGTAGGAGATCATGTTTTCGTGAAGGTATCTTCATTGAAGGGAGTTATAAATTTCGGTAAGAAAGATAAATTGAGTCCCAGGTACATAGGACCTTCCTAAATTCAAGATCGAATTGGGGATATAGATTACCATTTGACAATGCCACCAAGTCTCTCCAAAGTTCACGATGTGTTCCATGTATCACTGTTGAGAAAATACATGCCTGACCCAACGCATGTACTCACTTATGAGGAAGTAGAACTGGAACCAGATTTTTCCTATTTCGAAGAGCCCAAAAAGATACTTGATACCAGAGAACATGTTCTGAGAAACCAGACAACTCATCTGGTCAAAGTTCTATAGAGAAACCATAATATGGGAGAGGGAACATGGGAACCCAGAGAACTTATGATGAAGAACCAACTGAGTCTTTTCATGCGGTAGTATTCTAGAAATTTCTAGGATGAAATTATTTTAAGGAGGGGAGAATGCAACACCCCAATCTCCCATGGTATGCTTCTCTTTGAATAATACAGTAGTATGTGTTGTACGCAACTTCAAGTTCTAATACACCACAACCAATCAAACTAGTCGTTATGTATAGTAATACCCAATTTTTGAAATTTTATAAATTTTATCTTTCAAAATGGACTTCATTTTTGGATTCATAATATCGAAATTAGCTTAGGGTGGATTTTTGGTACTTTTATGATAACTTTCATATTTGGATGAATAGTGAAAATTACTAAATTTTAATTAAAAACAACTTTTTTAATCAAAATAATTAATATTGATAAATTATGAATTTGAGTGATTTTAAAGTATAATTAGATTATATTTTTTACCATTTAATCCAATTTGGGTCATTGGACATAATTTCACATTTAAATTGGACATAACCAAGTGCCAATCTTTTGATAGTTATTATTTCTTAAAAACACGCTTTTTGTTTTGGCAACAGGAATTAATTTTAAATTAATTTCTGCCACTTCTATGTTTTGAATTTAGAAAAATGGATTTCATATTTAGAATAAGAATTTCCAAATTGTTTAAATATGTAACTTTTATTTTTAGAAATTTTGGATAATTACTTCGGTAAATATTTTATTTACCATGGTTAAAGGGTAAATTCGGTAAATTAGGGTAAAAAAATAATATTATAATAATATTAAATTACCCTAAAACATTTCCTAACCCTATTGGTTGATACATGTCCGACCATGTACATTTTTGGGTCGATTTTGGGACACTATGTAGCCACTGGTAAGTGATAATGACACTTTATATTAATTAAGTTAAAGTAAATACAAAAATGACATAAGCATATATCTTTTAGAATTTTTTTTACATAGGATTATATATGTTATATTTTCTACTATAAATAATAATTAGAAAGATAAAATGATTTAATAAATAATTTTATTTTATTTATAATTTTTAGACACAGAATAATTTAAATTATTTGTGACACAATAATGATGCAGTATTTTCCTTATTAATGAAAGAATCAAATAATTGGTATTATAAATGTTAAAATAAATATAATTTAAAAGTTTTGATGACATAAAAAAATATTATTGGTTAATATGACTTTTTAGGATTACTGAAATGAATTTTTTTGAATTAATAAAGTCATTAAGACTTTAACAAAAATCAATTATTAAATAGTGTCAAAATTGACATAAAGGAGTTTTTAAAACAAATATTATATTATTAATTGATATTCTATTCCTAAAATCTAAGGATCGTACAAAGGAATTATATAATGATAGGTGTACCATTAATGGACCACTTGGGGGTACTTTGGAAGTATATAGTAAATTTATTAACTATATAATATAAAAATACAAAGAGACATCGTAAATGTCAAACTATTTAACTAAGAGTTAAATAAAAAAGATAAAGTTAATATGCTGACCCAAATATATCTAAAACCTATTTTTGAGTGGTTTTAGACCAATCCCCACCTTAACCTTTAAATAATTCAATTTGTATCCATTAGAAACCTAATATGAATTTATTATAAAATAAAATTTCTATCTTTTCCTAAGGTACCCCTCACCACTCTTATAAAAGGAAACTCAACCTACTCACTAATTCACACCTTCAAAGCCTTTTGGATCGGCCAAACCCTACCCAAATATTCTATAAAATTCCCTCACTTCATCCTAGAGGCCTTATTTGGATCATAAAGCCAACCTAAGGAGCCCTTTTGATCAAATCAAAAGGAAGAACCCGAAGAAGAGGTAATGTTTTCACCACCCTCTTTCAAGTTCTTTTCTTCTTCCACTTTTTCTTTATTTGTTATTTACATTATAAAATAATAACTCCAGTATCTTATATATACGGTGGTGTTATTATTAATATGGTGTAACCATATTCAGTATTCTATCCATCCTTTGAATGACATGTCACCATACGTGCGTACGTACGGCTTACCGTCTCCACGTCATGGTGTAATTGTTATTCAAAACATTATTATTTGGATGAGTATGATAATGATGTGTAATTGATATATATAATAAATATAACATGATAATTATTATTTATATATGATATAACATACAATTATATATTATTTTAATATCAAAAGAATGATATTTTCGCTCGTGCGTACGTACGGACTACCGTCTCCACGAACGCGATGAGATTCATTCCCCATCGTATCCATTCAAGGATAATTTTAATTTGATGGTTAAAAATAATGTTTAAAGACTTAATATAATTATGGATATGAATAATATAAAACCTATACATAACAAATATTACTCACAAAATAAAGAATATAAAGGAAAACGAATCCGTTAACACCCAAAACAATGACAATATTAAGATATTATTAACAAAGCAATGTTAAAAGATCATATATGATATCATATTAATGTATATGATTCTTGTATAATTTAATAAAAATTATTTCACCATTATACAGGAGGTTAACCAACCCTAGACCAAGGAAACGTACAAGGTAAGAGTTAATTTTACAATCTCTTTATTATCCGAGGTTGTTTTTACGTAGATATCTACTGGGACCTCTTTATCATCCACATCCATGTTTCTTAAAAATGCATTTCAAAACATTCTTACTATTTTATAGACTATTGGTTAAAGTCATTTATACCCTTTTTTGACTTTTTAAAATATTTTTTTAAAGGAATCATTCCATCATTTTCCAAACAAGGTCATTTTTTACTTTTTTGACAGAATTACGGTAAGAATATATTTATTAACTTATATGGCCAATGCGGCTATTTTCCACCATTATAAATTAATCGAAGCTTCCCTTAAAAGTTTATAAGAATTTTTCCAATGTAAATGTTTTATTTTATAATTATGTTACTTTTAAATGATTTAAAAAAAGAGATATTTCTCTCAAATAGTTTTGATTTTATCTATGTCAACGTCCTTTGATGGATTTTAAGCTTATCTGAAGTTTGTTTATTATGATAAAAAACATCCATATTATATTAAAGGTTTTGTGATAAGTTTGACTGTGGATGTGTTATTTTTATACCATTCATGGTTTATGGAGAAATAATTGACATTTCATATGCTAGTTTTAATACGATTGCTTATGTTATGTTTAAACCTATTCATATGTGGAATGCATTGGACTTAATAAGTGATGGGTGGAACCCACTATAGCTCCTCAATGCATCGATAGGTCTCATAAGAAAAACTAGTGTCTTGGAACAAGGCATTGAAAAAATCTTATTTGTAGTCTTGAAACAAGGCCTTGAATCTGTTGTTATGATACTCTCGCATAATGAATTCCATCATTATGAAAGTGGTTATTGATATTTCATGTGATTATTTGACTAGTAGAATATCCATGTGAATAAGTAAATGAAATTATATCATTTTATTTTTTCCATATTATGATGAAGTTCATGTCTAAAAGGCTTTTGTTTTAGTTATACATTGCCTTAAATGTTTATTCTTATTTATAAAAGTTTCTGCTATATTTTTATCCTAATTGAGCATCTGAGATCACCACTTTATATGTTTTATTTTTCCCAGGATGTGAAGAAGTATTTTATGACTGACCTGCAGGGATAGTCTGAGGGGATATGAGTGTGGACTATGGATACTATGTTGTTGTAGTTTTTATTTTATGATTTAATGTATGACTTATGAATGTATCTAGTGATTCAAAGGCTACTAAACTAATCGGTCCTTCAAGACTTGATATTTTGTGATTATGCCAATGTTATGTAATAATACACCGACTCTGGGTAACTGGGGTCGGGGTGTTACAACACGTATGGTGTCTTTGTCATTCAAAGGATGGATATAATAATGAATATGGTTGTACCATATTTATAATAAAATATCACTATGTATAAGTTAATGGATTTATTATTTTATTATTTAAACAACAAAGAAAAGGGAAGTAGAAAAAGAAAAGAACTTTGAAAGAGGTGATAAAATATTTATCTATTATTTAGGCACTTCCTTTTGATTTGAACAAAAGGGCTCCTTAGTTTGTCTTTCTGACTAATGTAAGGACTCTAAGATGAAGTGAGGGTAGTTGGGAGGATACTTGATCAAGGTTTTGGCCGAGCCAAATGGTTTTTGAGGTTTAAAGTTAAGAGAAGGGGAAGTACCCTTTTATAAAAGAGGTGAGGGGCACTTTAGGAAAAGCTTGAAATAATATTTTATTATAAAAATATTTTCGGTTTTTCATAGATACAAATAGATTTATTTAGTGGTTAATGTGGTTATGGGTCTAAATCCTCTCAAACTTTAGGTTTTAGACATGTTTAGGTCACCATATTAACCTTATCTGTTATATTTAACCCTTAGTTAAATAGTTTAACTCTTACCATGTCTTCTTGTATTCTTACACTATATGGTTAATAAACATGCTATAAAATTACAAGAGAACCTAAAGTGGTTAATTAATGACATATATAACATTATATATTTCCTTTGGGCAAATATTATATTTTTATTAATATTATATCATTTAATAAAATTGTATTTGTTTTAAAAACTCATTTAGGTCAATTTTGACACTATTTAGTATTTGGTTTTTGGGGAAGTCAAAAAAACTTGATTACTTAAAAAAATTCATTTAATTAACTATAACATGTCATATTAACCAATAAAATTAGTTTATGGAATCAAAATTTTAAATTTACATTTATTTTAATATTTATCAAATCAATTATTTCAATATTTCATTAATAATGCAATTAATGCATCATCATTCTGTCATAGATACATTTAATAATTTGATCTTTAAAAATTATAAATAAAATAACAAGATGTATAATATATTTTTATATTCCTAATTAATATTTATATTCTAGTTTATCTTATCTATAACCCTATATTAAAAATGGTTTAGTTAATAAAATTTGAATTTAACACTTTTAACACTTCTTTAAATAAAATATAATAAATGTCCAATTATAATCCATGTGGATAAAAAAAAGATCATATTTTTTTAATAAGGTTGATTTTGGTCTATATATACATATACAATAGAATTAGGACATGTGTTCGGGTAATTTTATATTATTATAATATTATTTTTTTTCCTTTAATTACCATATTTACTTTTAACCATGGTAAATAAAAATCAAAAGTTATTATTCACCAAAAATTATTTTGATCCTATTAAACTAAATTTTACTTACTAATGACAACCTTGTTTATTGTATTTTTGAAATTCAATTCACAAAAGCAGTAAAATTTTGTTTTATGCAAATTTGCAAATGCACCTAGAAGGTGGGTAAAAGACATTAAAAGTTCAATAAAATTTTATAAATATAATATTATTATAAAATGACTCCAATGAATTACCTTGGACTAATATAGGTAAAATTTATCTATTTTTAATTAAAATATATTTTAAATTAATAATAATATTTAAATAAAAATTCAGTTTTAAACAATAATGCAATGTTTTTCACCAATCATCAAAAATTGAAAGTTTTCAGAAAAATACTAAAAATTTACCCTAAGATAATTTTGATGTTCCAAATTCAAAAATGAAGTCTATTTTACCAAATTCAATTTTTTAGTGTCTAAAATAACTTTTATTATTTTTCACAAAAGGAAATAAAAAGTAGTTCTTTTAATTAAATAGTTGTTCTAAATATATAACTATTTTAACAAACCATATACATTTCATTATAAGTATGTTTTATTTATGTAAAAACATTATAAATAAAATTTAAAATTTATTTTTCACTATTCGTATTAAAATATTTAATTGATAAATAAATATATCGTTTAAATAATCATAATACTAATGTGTTGTTTTGAAGAAACTCAATCTTGCGTATAACACAAGTCAAGTCGGTGTTACGTGAAATATAAGATATTAAATTACTTTAAAGAAATAACATACTATGAAATCTTGGGGTGTTACATTATCTCCTCCTTCAATAAATTACACACTCGAAATTTGAAATTTTTCTTCAAAAATAAATAGTTGGAAATAGATAATACCTTTGTGGAAAACCCATATTAGAAATAGGGTTAATAAAATTTACACTTAATAAGAGTGAAAGGAAAATGAAAAAGTCTCCACCTAATTAGAATTTCAAATAGGAGAACCATGGTGGATATTAGAGACACATAATTTAAGGAAAAAATAAATATTAATAGGGAGTGATTGAGGACATCAATCACAAACAAGTGAAAAATAAATGGAAAATTGAGGGCCTCAAAAACATAAATCTATGATGATTTAAAATATCATCGGTTCAACAAAACATAAGGTATTAGGATAAAACATTTTTTAGATACATTATTTTTTGAATATGAGGTATTAATTTACTATCAAGATAAGAACTCAAGAAAACATAATTGATTTCATTAATGATCAGAATCATATTTTCATCATTTGGTTGTGATTTGATCTATTTTCACTTCAACCAATACACTAGGAAATTAATTTTCAAAATGATTTGTTTAATATTGAAGCACATTTTATAAATCACAAGGTCCATAAGTATTCCCTTGATCCTCTAAATGTTTACTGAAAACCAAAAGGTTAGGTCAAAGTATCCAATAAATCATACATTAACCTGAAAAAATATCAATTATTCAACATACTAAATTCCAACCTTTAGACTGATCTAAAATACTTGTATCCAAACTCACAATCCAAAAATTTATAAGGAAGGGCAACATAACATAAATAAAGATCTCTTTTTTCACATAACAACATGTTAATACCTTAACCATGCATTCTATTAAAACATGGTAACAACCTGAATTACCATAAAAAAATATTTGAATATGTATGTACTTCCTTATTCTTTCTGTGAAACATATAATACTAGATATAATATTTAAATCCATAAAATTTGAAAACTCCCAATAATAATGGTATAAACCGCTACTTAATCAAACCATTAATCAGTTCCAAGGATGTAAATAATATCCAATCTACTTTATCCAAATCAATTATCTCTTATTCTGAAATAATTATATCATTTTCAAAAACATATTAAGGGTTATATTTACCCAAACCATATATTTTCCAAAATGATTAAATTGATACTATGTCACATTACTTGGTACTATACAATCTCAAATCCTTAATGAAATAGTACTACAGTACATTCCTTATATACTCTATAATTCTTATAACTTGTACATCATTAATACAATACTCAAATGGCACAATTATTTAAAAAAACAAAAGAACACTAATAATTCTTCTTCATCTGTGGTAGTATCATAACTTTATTATTATCCAATAGCATCATTTGGGGTAAACTATGATGATTGGGAAATTGATTCATGTAGTGTAGCAACTCCTTGCAGATGAAGCATTGTACATTTGAAACCTTTTTCTTACCCTTTAAATCACGAACTTGGTGTCCTTTTTCTCTACACTTATAACAAACTCCCATTACCTTCAATAATTTACCAAAGTGATCCTTTCCAGAGTTATCACAGATGAGAAAATACTTTATTCCCTTCTTCCCTTTATCCATTTTTTCTCTACTATCCTATACTTCTCTTGCTTCCCTTCAAATCCATAGGAATCATAAGAGAATACAAGAGAGACTATTTCCCTTCTAAATTTTTTCTTATGATCATGAAAGATATGAGCCTTCTTACTCTTTGGATCATGCGTATTGATGGAGTTATCATTCCTTCAATTGAGCTCCATTTCTAAATTATGACATATACTAGGTTAGATCATATCCCAATGTATAATCCAAAAACTAGAAACATTCTCAACATTAATTGAATATTTTCACACTTCTAGTCTCATAATCATAAAAATGGTTTCTTTTCTAAAATATTTACTCATAAATACATCATAATGGTTGGTAAATAAATGCAAATAATCCTAAGCATATCACCCAGGAGTGTCAAACCAGGTGCACAGTGAGGCCCGTTGTTGTGTAACAGAATACCCCGAGTCAAGCTCGAAACTCTTTGTCAGAGTTTTCACTCCTAATTACATATGTTCTAGAACCACATCCACTTGTAGTATCCATACAAGGATTTATTTCTTAGGAAACTCACAAAATATCTACATTACCAAAATTCTAGGGAGTTCTTATTTACTAATCCTCAAGGTCTATCATAGGGTAATGTTCCCTAATCAGATTTTATCTAAGTCGAGTTTCAAAGGTTATTATTAAACTTCCTCTGATACCAACTATAATTCCCTGACCCTAGAATCTTAGAGACAATGTATTATTTTAATACATTGACATGATTACAAAGAATCAAGTCCCAAAGGACCAATGAGTTTAGTAGTATTGGAAAATAGATTACATATAAGAACATAACATTAAAATTTATAACATAAAATATAGTGTAGATAATAATTTTAGGATTCCATTATCCCCTTAGTTTAACCCTGCATATCAATCATAATTCACTTCTTGGCATCCTACAAAAATTAAACAATATAATTGGTTGAGCTCAGATGCTCAATAAGGGTAAATAAATCAATATAAACTATAATATTTTAAGGCAAGGTGTATAATAAAAACATAATCCTTTGAAATAATAAACATGAACACAATATGGAAAAAATAAATCAAACAATACCATATAAACATGCACATGGAGATTCTACTAGTCAAATAATCACATGTAATAACTAATTTCATAACGAGGGAATGCATAATGCTGAACATAATAACTACTATATCAAGGCCTTATGCCAAGACCATTCAAAAATATTCTATCAAGGCCTTATGGAAAGACAGTAGTTTGTCTCATGAGACCTACTGATGCATCGAGGGGATATAGTGGGCCTCACCCATCACTTACTAAGTATAATTCATTACTCATATAAAAAGGGTGAAACATAACATAACCATTTGTATTAAAACTAGCATACGAAATGTCAATACTTTAACCGTAAACCATGAATGGTATAAAAATAAAAAATAAATAGTCAAACATATCATAAAACATTACATAAAATATATAATATTTTATTATAATAAATAATCCTCAATCATGAATAATATCAAGTAAATTATGTTGACATAGTTGAAAATGATTAGTAAAACTATTTGAGAGAAATATCAATTTTTCATGAAATCATTTTAAAGACACACAATTTATAAAGGAAGAAATTTAAAAGATATTTTTGAATCAAAGTGTCACATACCACTTTGAAACTTTTTAAAGGAATTAACATTTTAAAACATTCATCTTAATATAAATAAATCATTAAAACCATTTTGAAAACATGGGCATTAATGAAAAAGAATTAGAATAATAAATATTTAAACAATTTAAAATAATGTTTTAGTTAAATAGTACCTTTAAAGAAATACTTTTGAAAACTATTTTATGAAACATGGACATGGATAATAAACATGACCCAGTAAATAATTACACATAAACAATCTTGGATAAAAATGAGATTGGGGAATTGACCCTTACCTTGTACTTTCCTTTGGTCGAGGGTACTTTTATCCTCCTATATAATGATCATAGTATGTTATTAAATTATAAAAAAACCATATTTATATTTATTATATCATACTTGATTCATTTATGACTTTATACTACCCATTTACTAATAATTTATATGTTAAAATAACATTTCAGGTAATAATCACTTTCTTTATCATACATGTTTTAACATGTTATTCTTGATTGTATCACTTATATCATGACATAATTTCTTCTAGAATATAAAAAATTATTTATGTATCATTTATATTAAAAATATAAATATGTATAATATATAGATATATGAAATGGAAAACACTGTTTATGGAGACAGTAGGCCGTACGTACGCATAAACACTATTTCTGTTTTCATATCGTATTGAACGAAAGTAAGTGAATGATATATATATATATATATATTTCCAGTATAATTATTATCTCATATATTACATATATATTAATAATATATATTTTTATAATCATCGTTGAATAGTGAATGTGGAAATGAATGTCATCGCGTCGTGGAGACAGTAAGCTATACGTATGCATGAGCGATGATATCATTATATTAATGGTAAAATCATATGTAATTGGATGATATATTATATATACAGAATTATTAACATTTCATATTTATTATTTTAATAAATTATACTCATTATTATACCCATCCAAATAATGATGTGTTGAATAATATACTACACCATGACGTGGAGACGGTAAGCCGTATATATACACGTATGGTGACATTGTCATTCATACGATGGGTAGAATAATTAATATGGATGCACCATATTTATAATAACATCTCAGTATGTATAAGGCACTGGAGTTATTATTTTATTATGAAAACAACAATGAAAGAGGAAGTAGAAGAAGAGAATAATTTTAAAAGAGGTGATAAAATAATTACCTCTTCTTCGGGCACTTACATTTGATTTGAACAAAGGGGCTCCCTTGGATGGATTTTTGATCAAAGTAAGTCCTCTAGGATGAATTTAGGGTAGTTTTGAGGATATTTGAGAAGGTTTTGGTTGAGGAAAATGTCTTTGGAGGTGTGAATTTAAGAGAAGGGGAAGCACCCTTTTATAAAAGAGGTGAAAGACACTTTAGAAATGCTTGAAATATTATTTTATTATAAATTTATTTTCGATTTATAATTTCTCAAAATGGATTTATTTCGAGTTTAATATGGGGAATTGACGAAATAATATCAACCAATAGATTTTATACATGTTTAGGTCACCATATTAACCTTATCTTTTAGATTTAACCTTTAGTTAAATAGTTAATCTCTTACCATGTCTTCTTGTATTCTTACACTATATGTTTAATAAACATATTATAAAATGTAAAGGGAACCTATAGTGGTTCATTAATGACATATATAACATATATAAGTAATTTTTCTGAATCTTAGATTTTTAGGAATATTATATCATTTAATAAAATAGTTTTTGTTTTAAAAAACTCATTTATGTCAATTTTGACACTATTCAATATTTGGTTTTTTTGAAAGCCATAAAAGCATTATTAATTAAAAGAAATTCATTTAATCAACCCTAACCTTTCATATTCACCAAGAATATTATTTTATGGCATCAAAAGTTTCAATTTACATTTATTTTAATATTTATAAAATCAATTATTTCACTGTTTCATTAATAAGGTAATTATTGCATCATCATTGTATCATAAATAAATTTAATTACATAATGTCTAAAAATTATAAATAAAATACCATGATTTATAATATCTTATTATATATCTAATGAATATTTATAGGTGAATTTCTCTTATTTATATCCCTATATTAAAAATAGTTTAGTTAATAAAATTTGAATTTGACAATTTTAACAATTCTTTAAATAAAATATAATAAATGTCCCATTCTAATCCATGTAGATAAAAAAGGATCATATTTTTTATCCAAAAGTTAATTTTGGTCGAAATATACTTAACGAATGTAATTAGGACATGTTTTGGGGTAATTTTATATTATTAAAATATTATTTGTTTTACCTTTAATTACCCTATTTACTTTTAATCGTGGTAAATAAATTTCAAAAGTTACTATTCATAAAAAATTACTTTGACCCTATTGAAACACATTTTACTTATTGATGAAAACCATATGTGTCAATTTTTTGAAATTCAATTCACAGAAGTAGTAAAATTGTGTTTTATGAAAATTTGTAAATGTGCCTAGAAGTTGGCTAAAAGACGTTAAAAGTTCAATAAAATTTTATATATCTGACCATATTATAAAATGACTCCAATGAATTTCCATGGACTAATATAGATATTATTTATATATTTTGAATTTAAAATAAATTT
This sequence comes from Viscum album, assembly GCA_963277665.1. Taxonomy (NCBI): domain Eukaryota; kingdom Viridiplantae; phylum Streptophyta; class Magnoliopsida; order Santalales; family Viscaceae; genus Viscum; species Viscum album. Next base: position 15,686,755 of record OY728144.1, read on the forward strand.
TAAATTAAAAATAATTATTTAAATAAAAATTTGATTTTAAACAATAACGCAATGTTTATTACTATTCATCAAAAATTTAATATTTTCAAAAAATACCAAAAATTCACCATAAGGTAATTTTGATATTAAAAATTCAAAAATTAAGTACGTTTTACCAAATTTAATTTTTAGGAGTGTCTAAAATTAATTTTATTATTGTTCACAAAATCACATAAAAAAGAGTTCTTTTAAGAAAATTGCTTTTCTAAATATATAACTATTTTTAAAAAAACTTATACATTTTATTATAATTGTGTTTTATTTATGTGAAAACATTATAAATAACATTTAAAATTTATTTTTTACTATTTGTATTACAGTATTCAATTGACAAATAAATATATCATTTAAATAATTACAATAATAATGTGTGGTTTCGCAAAAACTCAATCTCTTGTATAATGCAAGACAAGTCGGTGTTGTGTGCAATATTAGCTATTAAATTACATTAAAGGAATAACATAATATGAAATATTGGGCTGTTATAGTAATAATATATTTACTAGTTATTAATTAAATATGATAAATTTTAAAATTAAATAAACAAGTCTAAAGTTTATTTTATGGGCATAAATTGACAATATTACCTATATGTTTCTTGAATTGACCATTTTTTAGTCTTTTTTCCTGATAAGAACATTGGTATCACCTTATGTAATCAAAATTTCATGTTTTCTCTCTCCCCACTTATAAAATAACATCACCCCTATACTACCATTTCCCCACTTCTGAAACACTATAGTTCATCCAATACAAACATATAACCCATCCTCAATTACAACCCATATTATATAGGCCTTATTTTGATTAATAATCCCCCTATGAATCCATTAGGTATATACTTAAAGAGGCTCCCTAGAGAATATGTAAAATTATTAAACATGTGTATTTGTTTTATTTCTTCCTCAAGAACCTTAAAACATTCTCCAAATATGATAATATAAAAATAAAATTAAATCCTTTAATTTCATAATTTATTATTTTATTATCATTATGCAGATCAATCACCTCTTTTATCAAAATAGAAATGAAATGGTGGATCATGTGTATAGAATATGACCACCCCATGAACTGATTTAATTCATTTTCAATCACCAAAATTAATGGAAGGATATAATGATGAATTTAACAAATAAAAATTATATTTATAAAATTTTTATACTTTGGTTTCTATTATATCCCATATACCTTCATATTTTACTTTTTATGGGGGATATGATAACATCAAACGTGTGTACAACCGACTATCACCTCACGAAGAAATGTGATTTAAATTTTCACTTAAAATTTACATTATTGGTATTATATTTAAAGATAATAAATAAATGTAATTTCTATTATTTAACCATTCTTCTAAAAATGTAATATCAAAACTAAAATCTTACATTATTTTTTTTCGGGAAAACTGTTATGTCGCCTTTGCATATGTGTGGACTACGACATCTGTCTAGGGATATGAAATGATTTTCATTTAATTTTTACACAGATGGTAAAAAGGTATTTATTGATTAATATAACTAATATTAATTAAATAATTATTATTCTAGAAATATGTATTAATATTTATTTTTATTTCATTCCGTCCACTATGAAAAATAGAAACCACGTAAATGTATACATATAACATACCATCTCCATGAATGGTGTAATCCATTTTCTATCTTTGACTTTATTAGATTACTATAAATAGATATATATTGAATAAATTATATATTTTTATCATTAATTAAATTTTTTAAATGATTTAACAATGATAAAATGAAAATAAAAAAATTATCAAACTAAAACATACATTAAAAAAGAATAAATTATCGCATGAAACTGTGATATTAGCATATAATTATTAATAAATAGTTGATTATAGACTGTAAATAAATCATATATGGTATTATAAATTTTATATTAGATTTATAATAGATTTATAATAAAATATATTTATTATAAAAGTGTTTTGGAAATATATAATGGAATTCAAATATGAGGTATGGGTTTCTCAACTCACTATTACATCCTTAAGACATTTTTACAATTCATGAATTATTTCATATGTTATGAGTATATACAACTCTGTTGATAATTTATATGATAAATATACTTAACATAATGTAATTGAATGTATAATTTTATGCTATTTATTATGGGGGTTATGATTCAGAAGTTACCATTGTGTTAATAATTTGTTCCACAATAAAATCATTTTTCTGTATTTCTTTCCTGTAAATCCCCCTTGGGTGAATTATTTGATATTTATATAAAAATATAATTATATTTTCATCTTATATAGTTAAAAATAAAATTTCTCAAGTATTTTTTATCATTTTAAATATTTGGTGCATAAAATGTTTGATAAATTGTTTTTAATAAATTCAGACTTTATTTTTCTCTTCTATCAAAATTTTTTTTTTCTGAAAAATCAAACATTTCTAAAAATGTCTTAAATAATAATTTTTACCATTTAAATTTTATTTATTTATTAATTTTTTTTATCATCTTTCAATTTTTGAAAAATTATTTTAAGGTAATATTAATTTCTATTTCAAAATAAAGAATGATTAGAATTTATAGAAAATATGAAATGAATCTTTTTCTAATATGTCAGGCATGACCAAGATTTTTTTATGCTATTCCCATACACTATTTTAGATCATACATTATATTTTTTTTTAAAGAAATGTATTTTTAATTTTTTTTTAAAATTTTTTGTTTTAAAATATGCTTTTTAGAGTTCAAATGATATGTTCAAAAAGAATAATATTAACGACTTTCATTTTGTACATATACTCATTAATGAAATAAACCATTTATTATAAATATAAAAAACATTTTATATGTTTTTTTTTAATAATTATTAATTCATTGGATGTCTTATGATCTATTTGACTATGGGTGTACAATTTTATTACCATTAACTATATTATTCAGGATGGTTTAAAAAAATTCATTATTTTATTGGTTTAAGTATTGACACTTCCTATCTTAGTTTTTCATTACCAATGATTATGTTGATTATTTTTACCCACTTTTATATGAAGAATTCATTTGAATAAGTAATTAATGGGTGGTTCCAGTTCTAGATAACCATTTGATGCATTGACAAGTCTCATGAGACAAATCAACTAGAAAAATTAGATGGAATTCTAAATTTTTTTAAACTATCTTGTAAAAGGTATTCACAATATGTTATAGAAGTCCATTATTTTGAATTACCTCCATATTTTATCAGTAATTAATATTTTAATGATTAATAAATTTTATAAAATATTCATGGATAAGTTTTAATCTTATGGTATTATTTATATGAATTTATTTGATCATATTTTATTCATACCATAGTATGCTCTAGATTATGTTTAAATGGGAAGTGTTTCATTTATTTTCCATTACATATTGGTTATGCTTATAAATCCTCATATATTTCACTAAACAAGAACCCTTACTAATAAATTTGGATAACCCAATTCTTATGTTTTATTTTCCCTATGATATTAGTAAGGGTTCTATGATTGATATGTCTGGGATATACTAAGGGTAAATATTATTTTCTGAAAGAATTTTTTTAAGTTATATTTTTATTTGTAATTTTAATTTCATATATATATCTAGTTCACAAGTATTACTAAAATATTCAATCCTTTTGAAAGTGATCCTTTGTATATTATTCAAATCTAATAAATTAAGAACTAACTCTTGGATGTTAGGGTCGGGGTATTTATAATTTGTATTAGAGGACATTTAGTTCAAAACATGGGAAATAGATTTCAGAAAACATAGATTATGTAATATTACTATATGACATACTTCATTAATAATTCTACGTATAGTATAATATCCTAATATTTTAGTAATTTAGATATTATATGATATTAAAAGATATATATCTAATTATGGATAATATATGTGACCAGATTATGGATTATATTTATCTATTGGCAATGAATTCAAAAAAAGGTTCATCATTTATGACTTGGGCATTTTCTAGTTCATGACAATGGGCCTTACTATTAACCTCGATTGACACTCCCATGGATTATTTTGTGGTTAATTTACATTTTCTTACCAAACTATTTGGATGGATTTGAAAATATTTATATGATTTGAAAATCATCACTAGGAAACCAAGTTTATTCATATGATATTATATATGAACAAATTTTTTAATTTCAGTTAATTATATCACTATTATTTGGATTATATATTATGTTTATTAATTTTATAATCTAATATAGTCTATTCAATTTTTTATAAATGGTTCCTTGTGGATATAATGGGAACTATATTAATGCACATACCCAATATATGAATTTCCTTCTAGGGAAATATAACGAGTCTAGATCTAAAGATAGAGCTAGAATTGATGAAATTATAACAATATTAGGGAATCTGTCTCATGTTATAAAAATAACCATTTTCATATGGAGTATCCAAATGATCCAATAATTTTTTTGACAATGTTAAACTATTTAATCCATCAAAGTATTCATCATTATCTGGACTATAAATCCATTTTTACTTGAGTAGTAAATATGTTCTACAGAGAAGATATTAATTTCCTTGGGAAGAAATTAAGGGGATAAGGTTGTCAATGAATTTTATTATCTAGTTGGAGATTAAAATAAATGTTTTTCATTGATTTAAAACACCAAATATGAGGAAGAAATATAAAATATTAAATGGAATTACTTTAAGGTATTCTATTATTAAAACTATTTTCCTCATGAGAAACAAGACGATATAGTGAGACAATTCATGTGTCTATGAAAAAAGGAAGATGAAAATATATCTATGTGTGAATCCAAGTTTATAAAGTTATAAATGCATGCTATATATTATGTATTTAATATAAATAGTAAGACTATTAATTTTTATTATGTGTTAAATCCAATCCTTCAAAGCATATTAGTCTCCTAAACATTCCAATCATACGAGGACATAATATCATGTTCTAGAATGATAGAGTAAGAATTCACCAAGTCTTACAACTTCAATTTACTGAAAGAGATGAAGATAATGGAATATAAAAAGATGGATAAAATGGAATAATTTAAATTAGTAATTTCTAACATGTGATAATTGTGGAAATAAATACCCTAGTACTATTGTGAAGGTAATGAAATTTTTCAATGAGTGTGGAGATAAAGGATACCAAGCATGTGATTTAAAGGGAAGGAAAGAATTTGTGATTGGTCAATGTGTCATCTATAAGTAAATGAGGCACTATGAAAATTTATGTCTTGGTATTTATGGGATCATACCTCATAATAAGTTAAGGCATCATGGTTAACATTATGATATTAGTACAACCAATTTTTAATGATTATAATTATTACATTTGGATTTATTGAAAATTTTATAGAATTATTTTATCAAATATATTTTTATTATAAAAATAATACAATGTATAAGTATTAATTTAATTTTTCTATAAAGATAAAAAATAATATGGTGAATAGTATTGATAACCATGAAACGTGATTCCATGGAATTGATCTTTTTATAAAACATATTATTAGAGTAGGATAACCATTAATATGTTATCGATATTGGGATAACAATGATAAATATATGTTTATTAGAAAGTAATGGGGACATTGAATTTAGTTAGTGATTTGATGGTTTGTGTTATATTTGCAAGAGTTTATTGCATGATTATATTTATGGAATAAATTCATAAATATGAGATTTTATTTTTGAAAACATTCATGTTTTTATTAGGGATTTATGGTTATCAAGGTATTCACATTTTTTGAATGGGATATTATGAGCCACATTATATTGTATAAGAAATATAATATTGATTTAGTTCACTTTCGTTAAAATTTTTGGACATTGAATATAGATAGATATATTTTTTATGATTCACATTGGTAATTATACATGGATTGGATGATATTGAACATTGGGTGTTATTGTAAAACTTGTGATGACCATTTTATATTTAGAAGATATATTTAGAGAGTATGAATGAATTGTAATTATAATGATATATTAATTATGCATCAAGAAAAAAAATTCATTCTAGATATTAATTTTATATTATAATAAATTAAGTAGAAATGGATTTAATTACAAAAAGGGATGAAAATTTTCCTATTATGTAAAAAGATTTAAAATAATTATATTTTCATACGTTCTCTGTTTAGTTTGTAAATGAAATTTTCAACTCCAAGAAAAGGATATTAAAAAAAATGTTATCATAATACATTAATTTATATTGAGATGATTGTCTTTTCAATAATTATAGAGTTGTAGATTCTTGGCCATTAAATTTTAATGATCATTCACTTCATTGTGATCAATGATCTCAACCAGTCAATATAATTATTTATGATTTTCTTCCATATACGAATCTTCACCTGGCACCAATATTCAACTATTTTAAAACCTAGATTTTTTAATCCCATATAACCATTATACATCCATTCCCATATTATGATAGTGATGTTTTAAAAACCCTTTAAATATTTTGGGTATAATTAAGATTCTTATCAACAGTTAAACACTTGAAGACGAAGATATAGATGAAATTGCGAGGACACAATTTATTTATGGGTGGTAGAATATAACACCCTAATATTTTAAAAGGAGACACATCATATTTGAAAGTGTTTATGAAATGAAACTAAAATGACCCATACTTTACATACGTTGTTATTACTTCAGAATTGAAGCACACTTATTACAACATATAAAATGACCAGGAAAGGACTGTATAGGTATAGATTCTTTAAAAACTGGGAAGCATAAACAACTGGTTAATAAAGCATCTAAATTATCTCCCATTTATTTCATCATATCTAAAGTCTCTTTTGGCATATCCTACTTAATAACCTTCTTCCTAACCTGGGGAAAGAAAACATACAAAAGGGTGAGCTCAAATGCTCAGTAAGGGTAAAAAAAATATCAATCACATCATATTCACAAGAACATAACATTTTGGAAATCTTAACCTTCAAAAGAGATCATAATTTCATAAAATGGGATAAATCACATTAGTGAAATGTAATCCGAATAATCATAAATTAAAAAAAGAAACTTTGTGGAATACACACATAATCATAGAGAATCATTTCTTATTATTCAAGACTCATTGCCAAGACTATATTAGCAGACAATGTCCATTTCTGAACTGAGTTCACTCCTCGTTTCAGTCCTACTTCACTGAACCAGTTTAACCTGCCATTCCAGCCATCTCTATCTCATGAGATATAAATCTTTACCCAATGCATTGGTGGGAGATATAGGTCCCACCCATCTCATAATGATACCATTCTTATGTGTTCCACAAGATCATAAATCATACATCATAGCATAACCCATGTAATAAAAATGGGATTCTTAAACATCATGCCATCATAAGATAAAGGGACATTTGAAAAATAATTCCATCATAACATAATCAAATCAATGTAAAAATAGGGAGAGAAACAGAACCCTATATTATCTTAGATGGAAAATAATTTTGATGAAACGCTTGAACTCCATTCTTGAGGAAAATATCCTTTCTACTTAAAAAATATTTTTCCTTTCCTAAAATTTTATACAATTTTAAACTAAAAGAAGTTGATTAAAAATAAACTTGAAAACTTGTAAAGGAAGATTCTTGTAAATAATGTTTTAAAAATCCATTCATGCCGTATATGTTTAAAAAAACATTCTTCTCGTACTTATGTCGGAAATGTCAAAAAGTACCTCGTACCAAAAATGACAAAATATTCCTTTCATATCTTTTACTAAAAACTCCCCAATGGGTAAAATTGGATTTAAAAAATTGTAGGTAGATGGAAATATTATTACATATTTAGGAAACATTGATGTGGATGATAAATATTCCCCTCTAAATTCTGAAATATAAACAATCTCGGATAAAAATGAGATTGTGATATTTTCCCTTACCTTAGGTCTGATTTACTTAGTAATTGTCTGAACCTTATGTATAATGATTTAAATAATGTCATTGACTTATTCCAGAATCATAATTATTTTTATGATATCATATATGTTCATATTCTTAGCTTTTTATTAGTAATATTTCATTATCACTTGTTATTCGGGTGTTTATTACTTTTTGTTCTTATGCGTATTTTGTCGAATAAATTATTATTCTTATCTTTAGGTTATAGATACCTCATTTACAGAATGGTATTAGTGTAATATATATTATATTTATTCACTCAATTCATTTATGCAATCATTATACAATGAAAATCATGTAGAACGAGTCGCATCACATCGTGGAGACGGTATTTTGTATGTACGCACGAGCGATGATATCGTTCCCATGATCATGGAATTGTATTGGAGTGTATGTATACTATTTCTTAATCAATATAAATTTACAATATACATATATAGTCATAATTTACACCATTATACCCATCCAAGTAAGGTGGTGGTGGAAAATAGATTACACCACGGTGTGGAGACGGTATTCCGTACGTACGCACGCGCGGTGATTTCATTTTCCATAGGATGGATAGATGGTGAAATAGGTTTGTTTCATCCTTATAATAACATATCAGTATATTATTGATATTGATGTTATTACTTCATAATGAAACAACTAAATAAGAAGAAGTTGAAGAAGAAATAATGTTGAAAGAATCGGTAACAGACATTACCTCTTCTTTGAAGCGCCTCTTTGAGAACTCCTCTTAGGGAACTAAAATTTGTCTTTGAAGAAGACTAGGAACTCTAAAATGTTTATAGGGAAGTGGAGAAGAGAATTTGGCAGGGTTTGGCCAATCTTGAAGGCTCAAAGTGGTGTGAGGAAGAGAGGGAGGAGGTTCTCTTTTTAAGGGAGGAGAGGGGCACCTTTGGAAAAATGAAAAATATTATTTTATTATAAAGTCATATTCAGTTTTAAATAGACCCAAATTGATTTATTTCTAAGATAAGGTGGGGATGGGTCGAAATCCTCTCATCCAATATAATTTAGACAAGTTTAGGTTTCTATTTTAACCTTATCATTTAGATTTAACTTTAAGTTAAATAATTTTACTTTTACCATGTCTTCTTGTTTTCTTACAGTATAAGGTTAATAAACTTACTATAACAAGCCAAAAGAACCCCAAGTTGTTTATTATTAATATATATAACCTTATATAAGTCATTTGGTCGATCCTTATATTTTTATGAATAAAATAACAATTAATAATATAATATTTTTTAAAAACTATTTTATGTCAATTTTGACACTATTTGGTAATTGATTGTTGAGAAAATCATAACAGAATGATTAGTTCGAAAAAGTTAATTAAATCAATAATAACATGTCATATTAACCTATAAAATTAGTTTAATTCATTAAAAGTCTCAAATTACATTTATTTGGGTATTTATAACATCAATTATGTCAATATTTCATTAATAAGATAATTACTCCATCATCTTTGTGTCATAAATAAATTAAATTATTTAATGTCTAAAAATTATAAATAAAATACCACTATTTAAGAAATATTTTTAGATTTCTAATGAATATTTATATTCAAATTTATCTTATGTATAACCTTATATTAAAAATGATTTACTTATTAAACTTTTATTTTAACTATTTTAGCCCATCTTTAAATAAATTAATATTAAATGTCCTAACCTAATCCAAGTGGGCCTAAATGGTCATATTGTATTCCTAAGGTTGTTTTTGGTGTAATTTCACTTATCCAATAGAATTAGGACATATGTTAGGGTAATAATAATATCATTTTTACCCTTAATTACCCTATTTACTTTTAACTATGGTAAAAAAGTAAAAAGTTACTATTCACCAAAAATTATTTTCATCTCATTGAACAACATTTTACTTACTGACATCAACCGTGTCACTCGGATTTTTGAAATTCCATTAACAAAAGCGGTAAAATTATGTTTTATGTGAATTTGGAAATTCTCCTAGGAGGTGGGTAAAAGACGGTCAAAAGTTCAATAAAATTTATATATATCTAAAATTATTATAAAATGACTCCAATGAATTACATTTAACTTATATAGGTATTATGTATCAATTTTGACCTAAATTAAATTTATATAAAATAAATATTTATTTAAATAAAAAGTCGGTTTTTAAATAGTAACCCAGTGTTTTCACTATTCATCAAAAATTGAAAGTTTTCAGAAAAATACCAAAATTTCACCCTAGGCTAATTTCGATATTCCGAATCGAAACCTGAAGTCCATTTTGAAAGATAAAATTTATAAAATTTCAAAAAGTGGGTATTACTATTCATAACTTCTAGTTTTAATAATATTTTTATAGAATATCGTTGTTTAGTGAAACTTGGTATTGCGTACGATGCAAGCTATCGAGGAAGGTCGCGATTGCATGTAAAGCATGCCAAGCTAGTGTTGTGTGTAGTGAAAGATTCCTTTGATGATTTATATAACATAAAAACAAAATATTTCTCATAAAAGTATCAGGTGTTAGATTCTACCCCCCTTAAAATGAATTTCTCCCTCGAAATTCGTCACTTTGTAACAAATAGATGAGGATACCTCTCCCTCATCATATCCTCAAGCTCCCATGTAGCTTCTTCTAATTTGTGGTTCCTCCATAAAACTTTCACCAAGTGAGTGGTCTTGTTCTGTAGGACTTTTTCACTACGATCGAGAAACTCTACCGGCTGTTCTTCGTAAGAAAGATCTTGTTCCAGTGGTACAACTTCTGAGCTGAGTACATGTGAAGGATCAGGTATGTACTTTATCAGGAGAGATAAATGGAACACATTGTGAACTTGAGAGAGATTTGGTGGAAGCGCCAATTGGTATGCTACCTTCCCAACACGATCAAGTATTTTGAAAGGACCAATACTGGAAAAATACCCTATACCAACGATTTGGAACCGTTGGTATAGGCCCTAAAACCGTTTGTATAGGCTATACCAACGGTTGGGAGGACCGTTGGAAAGTAAGCCGTGACAATAGGTCTATACCAACGGTTTTGGGAAAACCATTGGTATAGACCTATACCAACAGTTTTGAAAACCGTTGGTATAAGTAATATGAAAACCTATACCAACGGTTCTCAAAACCGTTGGTATATGTATTTCAAAAAAAAAACATTCAGTGGGATTTGATCCCAGGACCTCTAGTTTATAATTGAATTACTTAACCACTAACCTAACATGACTTTTGTGGACATAATTTCATAAATATGTATATGTATTGTTTTAATAATTTTAAATTTTGATTTATATAATGTTCTCGGTAAAACGATTCGATTAAAAATCGAAGGACCTATACCAACGGTTCTCAAAACTATTTGTATAGACCTATACCAACGGTTTTGAGAACCATTGGTATAGGTACTTTGATTTTAGGACCTATACCAACGGTTTTGGACAAACTGTTGGTATAGGGGGGGGGGGGGACCTATACCAACGATTTGGCAAAACCGTTGGTATAGGGTCTCTATAATGGACCTATACCAACGGTTTTGCCAAAACCGTTGGTATAGGTCCTATAGGTCCCCCCCTATACCAACGGTTTGTCCAAAACCATTGGTATAGGTCCATATAAGTGACCTATACCAACGGTTTTGGAAAAACCATTGTTATAGGTCCAAATTAATAAACTATACCAACGGTTTGGCCAAAACCGTTGGTAAAAGTCATATTTCTAGTAGTGGACCGATATACCTAGGGCTTAGCTTTCCCTTCTTTCCAAATCTCATTACTCTCTTCCAAGGAGATATTCGTAAGAACACTTTATCACCCACTTCAAACTCTAGGTCTTTTCTTCGGTTGTCGGCACAACTTTTTTGTCGACTCTGAGATACTCTTATGTGTTGTTGAATAGATCTGACCTTTTCTGCCATCTCATCAACAAGATCAGGTCCTAATAGCTTTCTTTCCCCAACTTCATCCCAGCAAGTTGGAGTCCTGCATTTCTTTCCATAGAGAGATTCATAAGGATCCATCTGAATACTGGAGTGAAAGCTATTATTATAAGAAAATTCCACCAAAGGTAGGTGTTGATCCCAAATACCTTTGAAATCCATAGAGAAATCTCTCAACATATCTTCTAGAGTTTTAATTGTCCTCTTTGACTGATTGTCTGTCTGAGGATGATAAGTAGTGTTGAAACTCAACTCTGTATCCAAAGTATACTGAGGACCTCGCCAGAACTTTGAGGTAAATATCAGATCCTGATTAGATATAATGGAAAGTGGAACTCCATGCAATCTTACCACTTCCTTCACATATATCCTGGAAATCTGATCCGGAGAGAAATCCTCTCTAATAGTGATGAAGTGTGCCGACTTTGTAAGACGATCAACTATGACCCAGATAACATTATTTCCTTTGGATTATTTAGGAAGTCCGGTGACAAAGTCCATAGTGATGTTTTCCCATTTCCATTCGGGTTTGGGTAATGGTTGTAACATCCCGTTAGACTTCTGTCTCTCAGCTTTAACTTACTGACAAATCAAGAATCGAGAGACATATTCAGCAACATCTCTTTTCATGCCATCCCACTAGAAGTACTCTTTCAGGTCCCTAAACATCTTCGTGCTTCCAGGATGAATAGAGAATGAAGAACTATGAGCCTCATCCAGCAACTCCTTTTTTAATTCGGGGATGAGAGGAACACAAACCCGATTCCTGAACTTTATTATCCGATCACAATCAAGGTTGAATTCAGGGACATTTATCACCTTCTTTTGTAACTCTACATCTTCTTTCTATGCCCCTTTAATCTTCACATGTATAGATGGTTGAACATTCATTTGAGAAAGATATGATTTCCCCTTTCATTATAATTCCAAGATCCATCCTTTGCAAATCCATAAATATTGGATCTTTTTTGATCCTCATCATGGATAAGCTAGCATGGTCTTGTCGACATAATGCATCTTCCAATGTGTTTTTTTCCCAGGGTGGTAATGAATTGAGCAGTAATAATCTTTAATCAGCTCCAACAACTTTATTTGGCGCATATTCAGCACCTTTTTTCTGAAAATATACTTTAAACTTATATGATCAGTATAAATATCACACCTTTCTCCATAAAGATAATGCCTCCAAATATTTAATGCAAAAATTACCATAGCTAACTCCAAATCATGAGTTGGGTACTTTTTCTAATGTATTTTCAACTGTGGTGTGGCATAAGCTATCACCATATCGTTTTTCATGAGAACACACCCCAATCCATTCTTGGATGCATCACTGTAGATCACAAACCTTTCTCCACTACAAGTAATTGTGAGTACAGGTGCATTGGATAACCTTATTTTCAACTCCTTGAAATTCTCTTCACATTCCTCTGTCCAAACAAACTTAAATCCTTTCCGAGCTAACTTGGGGAGGGGATTTGATAATCGTGAAAAATATTTCACAAAACGTCGATAATATCCAGCCAAACCAAGAAAACATCGGATCTTAGTTATTGTTGTTGGTCTCGACCATCTTTTGATAACCTCTGTTTTTGCTGGATCCACAGATATCCCCTCTTTTGAGATTATGTGACCCAAAAATGCAACTTTTTGAAGCTAAAATTCACACTTGTTAAATTTGGAATAAAGCTTCTCCTTTATTAGGGTCTTCAATACAATTCTAATGTGATCTTCATGTTCTTACTTTCTCTTTGAATAGATAATAATATCATCTATAAAGACTACGACAAACTGATCAAGATAGTCTCTAAAGACTCTATTCATCAGATCCATGAAGATAGCAGAGGCATTAGTAAGACCAAATGGCATCACTATAAATTCATAGTGTCCATACCTTGTACGGAAAGCCGTCTTTGGTATATCCTCCATTTTAACCCTTAATTGATGATACCCAAAATGAAGATCAATCTTGGAAAAGTATTGAGCTCCGCGTAGTTGGAAAAATATGTCATCAATGAGCAGGAGAGGATATTTTTTCTTGATAGTGATGTTGTTAAGTTTCCGATAATCAATGTAGAGTCTCATTGATCCATCTTTCTTCTTATCAAACAGAACAGGTGCTCCCCAAGGTGACGCACTAGGGCATATGAATCCCTTATAATGATTCTCTTGGAGTTGCTTCTTCAATTCCTGCAACTCAATTGGGGCCATTCTATAAGGTGTCTTTGAAATAGTCAACGCACCCAGTACGAGTTCTATTGAAAACTCAACTTCACAATTTGGTGGAAGACCTAGTAATTCCTCCGGAAAGACATCATCAAACTACCGTGCAATGGGAATATTCTTAATCGTGAGTTTCTCTCCAACCATTTAAGATAAATAACCTTCATTTAGTGGAATCAAGACCCATAAGATGAAAGAAATTTCCACTAGAAGGTTATGTTCATCCTTTCACCGATAGATGATCATTGACTGATCTGGAATATGAAATGTGACTTCCCTTCTTTGGAAATTGATATGAGCTCCACATAGAGAAATCCAATCCATGCCAAGAATCACATCAAATTCCACTCTAGAAAGGATCACAAGATTTGCAGGAAGAACTTTCCCACAAACATTAATCAGAGAAGAATTATAAACTTTTGATGTGACTGTTGTGCCATTAGGGGTTGTCACAACTAACTCAACATCTAATTGTTGAGGTAATACGATGATACCCTTAAAAAATACTCCAGAAATAAAAGAGTGGGTGGATCTAGAATCAAATAAACATTTTCTACTTTAGAGTGGATGGTAAGTGTACCTTTCACCACTTCGTTATCGTACTCCACATCACTGATAGAAATTGCATTTGACTTTCCTTTGTCTTCAGCCTTAAGAGTTTGTTGATGTCTATCATCATCAACAACCATTAGATTAGGGCATTGATTGGCATAATTCCCCGTTTCCTTGCTCTTGTAATGTTGAAGTGTTGGAGGTGCACTCTATGTAGCCTTTTCTTTGTTCGTATCACTAGATATCTTCTTCCCATCATTGCGGCATTTAAATGCCCGATGAACTTCCTTTCCACATTTGAAACATTTACTTGTCCCTTTAAGACAACTCCCTCCATGTTTCTTTCCACACTTTGACCATAAGGGAAAACTCATCTTCTTTTCAGTGGGCTCTTTAGATTTTCCTTTGAATTCCATTTTCCTCTTCTTATTAATCACATATGACTGATGGGTTACTCCAATCTCCATCTCAACTTTGAGAGAAAATCAAAAGATTTACTCATAGCTATTTAAGTCCCTTATGGATAATGCCCTTCAAAGACTTGGTTTTAAGCCACTAAAGAATCGATCGATCTTACTCTCAGGTTGGATAATAATACCAGAAGCGTATATTGAAAGTCTTGTAAAATTTTCTTCATAATTACCAACAGATTTATCATCCTTTTGCTTCACGTTAAGAAAATACTTATCCATCTTTGTTCGAAGAATACGAGGGAATTACTTATTTAAAATTAAGTACTTGAACTCGTCACATTCCATGGAATCAATTTCATCTCTTTGCCTCATATTCTTGATAAGATTCCACCATTGATCATCATCTCCTTACAAAAAATACACTGATAAGATGAATTTATCATGTTTAGATCATCGAAGAAATGAAAATATCTTTTCAGTGGTACTGATCCATTGTTCACCCATTAATGGATCAGAAGACCCACTGAATGAAGGTGGACGCTGCCTCATGAAGGATTAAACAGAATGTTGCTCCTTCCTTTGCTCGTTTGGAAGTCCTGAATGATTCATAGCTTTAGAAAGTTGTGTGAGCATGGCTATAAGATTTTGCATTCTAGCTCCCATAACATTTGGTGGCTCAGGGGGACAATCATTGCATTGCCCGTCACATTCCGCATTAACACGGTTCCTTCGGGTTCCAACCATTGACTAAAACCAAGAAGAATAGTCTGAGAAACACTGATTATAATAAGAATACCACATAATCAAGAAGAAAATTTTACACTTAAGGTCTTATCATAGGTTATTCATGGCCATTTCTAAAACACTAAGATTGTGTTCTATGCTTAGACATATCCTTAGGTTTCTTACCAAGACTTTCACATCCTAGTTTCCAAAGGTTGACAATACCTTTCCTATGATACCAACTAAAATGACCCATACTTTATATATGTTGTTATTACTTTAGAATTGAAGCACACTTATTACAACCTATAACAAAACTAGTAAAAGACCGTATAGGTATAGAGTCTTTAGAAACTGGGAAACATAAACAATTGGTTCATAAAGCATCTACATTGTCTCCCATTTATTTCATCATATCTAGAGTCCCTTTTGGAATATCCTACTTAATAACCTTATTACTGACCTGGGGAAAGAAAAAATACAAAAGGGTGAGCTCAAATTCTCAGTAAGGGTAAACAAAAGAAATATCAATCACATCATATTCATAAGAACATAACATTTTGAAAATCTTAACCTGCAAAAGAGATCATAATTTCATAACATGGGATAAATCACAGTAGTGAAATGTAATCCCAATAATCATAACTTAAAACATGAAACTTTGTGGCATACACACATAATCATAGAAAATAATTTCTTATTAGTCAAGACTCATTACCAAGACTATCTTAGCAGACAAAGTCCATTTCTGACCGAGTTCACTCCTCGTTTCAGTCCTGTTTCACTGAACCGGTTTAACCCGCCATTCCAGCCATGTCTATCTAATGAGATATAAATCTTTACCCAATGCATTGGAGGGAGATGTAGGTCCCACCCATCTCATAATGATAACATTCTTATGTGTGCCACAAGATCATAAATCATACATCATAGCATAACCCATGTAATAAAAATGGGATTCTTAAACATCATGCCATCATAAGATAAAAGGACATCATAAAAATAATTCCATCGTAACATAATCAAATCAATGTAAAAATAGGGATAGAAATAGAACTCTATATTATCTTAGATGTAAAATAATTTTGATAAAACGCTTGAACTCCATTCTTGAGGAAAATATCCTTTCTACTTTAATTTTTTTCCTTTCTTAAAATGTCATACAATTTTAAACTAAAAGAAGATGATTAAAAATAAACATGAAAACTTGTAAAGGAATATTTTTGGAAATAATGTTTTAAAAATCCATTCATGTCGTATAAGTTAAAAAAACATTCTTCTCGTACTTATGTCGGAAAAGTCAAAAAGTACCTCGTACAAAAAACGACAAAATATTACTTTCATATCTTTTACTAAAAAACTCCCCAATGGGTAAAATTGGATTTAAAATTTTTTATTTAGATGGAAATATTATTACATATTGAGGAAAAATGGATGTGGATGATAAATATTCCCCAGTAAATTCTGAAATATAAACAATCTTGGTTAAAAATGAGATTGTGAGATTTTCCTTTACCTTAGGTCCGATTTGCTTTTTAGTGTCCGAACCTCCTGTATAATGATTGAAATAATTTCATTGAATTATTAAAGAATCATACTAATTTTCATGATTTCATATATGTTCATATTCTTAGCTTCTTATTAGTAATATTTCATTGCTACTTGTTATTCGGGTGTTTATTAATTTTTGTTCTTATGCGTATTTTGTCGAATAAATTATTATTCTTCTCTTTAGGTTATAGATACCTCATTTCCAGAATTTTATTTGTGTAATAAATATCATAATTATTCACTAAATTCGTTTATGTAATCATTATGCAATGAAAATCATGTAGAACGAGTCGCATCACATCGTGGAGACGGTATTCCATACGTACACACGAGCGATGATATCATTCCCATGATCGTGTAATTGTATTGGAGTGTATGTATACTATTTCAGAATCAATATCAATTTACAATAATCATATATAGTCATTATTTACACCATTATACCCATCCATGTAAGGTGGTGGTGGAAAATAGATTACACCACGGCGTGGAGACGATATTCCGTACGTACGCACGAGCGGTGATTTCATTTTCCATAGGATGGATAGATGGTGAAATAGGGTTGTTTCATACTTATAATAACATAACAGTATATGAGTGATACTGATGTTATTACTTCATAATGAAACAACTAAAGAAGAATAATTGGAAGAAGAAATAAAGTTGAAAGAATCGGTAACAGACATTACCTCTTCTTTGAAGCGCCTCTTTGAGACCTCCTCTTAAGGAACTATAACTAGTCTTTGAAGAAGACCAGGACCTCTAGGATGTTTCTAGGGAAGTGGAGAAGATAATTTGGAAGGGGTTGTCCGAGATTGAAGGCTCAAAGTGGTGTGAGGAAGAGAGGGAGGAGGTGCCCTTTTATAAGGGAGGAGAGGGGCACCTTTGGAAAAACTAAAAATATTATTTTATAATAAAGTCACATTTGGTTTAAAATAGCTCTAAATTGATTTATTTAGAATCTAAGGTGGGGATGGGTAGAAATACTCTCATCCAATATAATTTAGACAAGTTTAGGTTTCTATTTTAACGTTATCATTTAGATTTAACTTTAAGTTAAATAATTTTACTTTTACCGTGTCTTCTTGTTTTCTTACACTCTAAGGTTAATAAACTTCCCATAACAAGAAAAACGAACCCCAAGTTTTTTATTATTAATATATATAACCTTATCTAAGTCATTGTTCCGAACCGTAGATTGTTTTGTAATAAAATAACAATTAATAATATAATATTTGTTTTAAAAACTATTTTATGTCAATTTTGACACTATTTGGTAATTGATTTTTGGAAAACTCATAACAGAATTATTAGTTCAAAAAAAGTTAATTAAATCAATAATAACATGTCATATTAACCTTTAAAATTATTTTAATTCATAAAAAGTCTCAAATTACATTTATTTGGGTATTTATAACATCAATTATGTCAATATTTCATTAATAAGATAATTACTGCATCATATTTGTGTCATAAATAAATTAACATATTTAATATTAAAAATTATAAATAAAATACCATTATTTAGTAAATCGTTTTATCTTTCTAATTAATATTTATAGTCTAATTTATCTTATGTATAACCCTATATTAAAAATTCTTTACTTATTAAACATTGATTTTAACTATTTCATCCCTTATTTAAATAAATTAATATTAAATATCCTAACCTAATACAAGTGGGCCTAAATGGTCATATTTAATTCCTAAGGTTGTTTTTGGTCGAATTTCACTTATCCAATAGAATTAGGACATGTGTTAGGGTAATAATAATATCATTTTTACCCTTAATTACCCTATTTACTTTTAACTGTGGTAAAAAAAGTTACTATTCACCAAACATTATTTTCATCTCATTGAACCACATTTTACTTACCAACATCAACCATGTCTCTCGGATTTTTGAAATTCCATTCAAAAAATAGGTAAAATTACGTTTTATGTGAATTTGGAAATTCTCCTTGGAGGTGGGTAAAAGACGGTCAAAAGTTCAATAAAATTTTTATATATCTAAAATTATTATAAAATGACTCCAATGAATTGAATTTAACCTATATAGCTATAATGTATCAATTTTGACCTAAAATAAATTTAAATAAAATAAATAATTATTTAAATAAAACGTCGGTTTTTAAATAGTAACCCAATGTTTTCGCTATTCATAAAAAATTGAATGTTTTCTAAAAAATACCAAAATTTTACCCTAGGCTAATTTCAATATTCCGAATCCAAAAATGAAGTCCATTTTGAAAGATAAAATTTACAAAATTTCAAAAAGTGGGTATTACTATTCATAACGGCTAGTTTTAATAATATTTTAATAGCATATCGTTGTTTAGTGAAACTCGGTATTGCGTACGATGCAAGCTATCGAGGAAGGTTGCGATTGCGTGTAAAGCAAGCCAAGCTAGTGTTGTGTGTAGTGAAAGATTCCTTTGATGATTTATATAACATAAAAACAAAATATTTCTCATAAAAGTCTATGAGAATGTAAACCCCAAGGCATTATGATATACCTATTTATAAATATATTCAATTTCATTAGTAGGATCTGAAACATGCAATAATAGATTTAAACAGAAGGTGATACTCTTTTAAAATATTATTATTTTAACATGAACTTTATATCCTAGAAATTTTATTTGGATTGTTTGAATAATACTAACAAAATTATGAAAACTATATTTTTAAAACATGTAAAAAATAAATTTAGTGGGTATCTATTGATTACAAATAAAATTATACCCATTTTAAAGAAAAAGAAATGTTTTCTCAAAAAACATATTTTCGTTAAAGGAAGTCTAGTCACACATATTGAACATAATATATAATTTATGTTTACCATTTTTTGAAAAATAATTGAAAAATTAATATTCATTTTTTAAATCCACATTTCAAAATTATCTTTCGATGTTTTTTTGAATTTTTTTTGAAAAGATTAATTTTTTTATAAATAGTGAAAATATTAATTTTTTAAATTGTATTTTTATTAAATAAATCTACAAAGAAATATTAAATATTAAATTTATTTTGGATTAAAATATGTTCAATTATATTTAATTTTATCTAATTTATTTCGTGTTAATATATTTAAAATACAACTTTGATGTTAAAATAATCGATACTTATTATAAATCTTTTTAAAAATCTACTCTTTCATCACTTCTAGGGTTTAATTTTTTATTGAAGTGTACCACTTATATTAATTGAATTTGTAAAAATGGATTACATATATCGAATCAGATAAATTTATAATCTCTTATAAGCTCATCTTAATATTTTACCTTAATAAATTGTAAAAAAGTATAAATTAATTTCCAGAGTTACAGTAACTATAGTTTTACCAGGGGTTAAACAATGATGACAAGTGTTAAAAATACTCAAAACATATAAAATACCACTATTATGGCCATATGTTGACCTTAAATCCTTTATATTATTATAATTTCCAATTTTTTATTCTTTTGGAATGAGAAAAACATGTGTATCACTTTATCATTTCAAAAGTTCCATGTGTGTCCTCTCACCGACTTATAAAAGGCCACCAAATCTATACTACTATTCACACTTCAAAAACACTTGGATAATAGAATACATAGAAAAATAAATTAATAAAATTAATCACCACATCCTGGAGGCCTTGTTTTTATTTATTATTCCTTATAATAAGGATTTTGGTATAATTTTAAAGAGTCTCAACAAGGAAGGGGTAAAATCTATAATCATGTGTATTTGTTTTATTTCGTCTTCCACCTCCTTAAAACCTTATTAAATGAAGATAATAACATATAACCTATATCTGATACATAATGATATTTTATTATGTTTTTTAGTATCCCATATACCACTCCACTTCTATAAAATGGAAAATCAAACCATTAATCATGTGTGCAGAGGACTACCATCTTGTAAACTGATGTAATTCATTTTCTAGGAACAAATTTTCAATGATTGATATAATAATGGATTTAAAATATTTAAATGATATATATAATATTAATTATTCAAAAAATATTATATAACATATACATTTTTACATTTCATTTTGTTGGGGATATGATAACGTCACTTGTGTGTACGATAAACTACCAACTCATGAAGTGATGAGATTCATTTTTCGCTTATGTTATACCTGGAATGTAGTCAGGTTATAGTTAATTAATATACATTATATTTTTATGTAATCATAATTATTTAAATTTAATATCACATATAACTTATTAAAATTAAATCCATTACAAACTAATAATGTCGCACCTACATACGTTCGAACTACCGCCCATCACGTGGTAATGTGAAATGTTTTTCATTTTCTTTTCAAATGGATGGTAATAAGGATTAATATGGATAGTATAAATTAAATATATGAATTAATAATCATTTTAGAAATATTTATAAAAAAATATTTTCCTTTCATTTTATCATTCGAGAAAAATAGAAACAATGTTTATTCAAACATACGACATACTATCTCCATGAACAATGTTATCAAATATATATATATATATATATAACATTAATATATTACAATATATTAATATATAATGAATATATATAATATTTATTTTATGTTTAAAATCCATTAGTTTAAGTCAACATGTTCAAAATAAGAGAAAAAACAATGAACAAAAAATACATTGAAAACAATGCAATTATAATATAAAATAGTATTTTTTAATAAAAAAATATTAATGAACATGTGATTAAAGACTATAAGTAAATAATATATGGTATGTTAAATATTATTATGTTTCTATATTATAATTATAATAAACATATATTTATCATATAGGTTGTTTGGTTACATAAGAAGGAAGTCTAACTTGAGGTAAGGGTTTATCATCTCACTTTTAATTCTATGACACATATTCCAAATTCAACACTTTTTTTGTTTGAGGTACATACTACCCCTCTAATATGATATGTTATGACCCGCTTTATCTTCATCATATATATAGTTTCATTTTTTGTTATTTTTTGTGGGGTTTATGATTCAAAGTTCTCAAATATGGTAAAATTATACATTACAATCTCATCATTATTATGGATTATTTTAGTGTAAGTATCCCATGGGAGAATTATAAGATATTTATATTAAAATTAAATCTATTTTCTTATCCTCTATTTAATAATTATTTTTTTTGCAATTAATAGATCCATTTTTAGTCACTTTTATAATGAAAATTACTAATGAAAAGATTTTAAGGAAATATAACTTTGTTCGCCTCTTCAGCCAAAAGTCATTTTCATCAAAATAAATGTTTTCTAATTATGTTTTGAAAGAATTAATCCATTTGAAAATAATTTATAGAATACATTTATCCTTATTTTTCATTTCTAAAACATATTTTGAAATGAATTTTTATGTATTTTTCATAATAAAGTCTATTTTTCTATTATAATAAATTTGAATGGAATCAGAATTTTAACATGTACAACATGAACAATATTTTATTTGATATGGTCTACTCAGTGTTTTAAATAATATTTTACAAAAAATTAAATTTTTATTTTAAAAGGGATGTATTTTCCATTTTTTTTTCTTTTCACAAAATGTTATTTTTAATGGGTAAATGAAGTTTTTCTCCTGAATATTTTAAATGATATTTTGGTGGAATTTCAATTCATCTATGGAATAAAAAAATTATTTTAATTATGACACACATGGGATATATTATGTTGATGTCATAACTATTCATTATATTTATTTTTTATTATAAAATTTTCAAAGGATATAATTCTTTTTTCATTGAAAATATTATTCTGGGTGGTTTATGATTATTTTTATTTGATTTGTAAAATTATGAAAACTGTATATATTTGTTTTTAAATATTAATTTTCATCTTCATATGTTTTAGACCTTTCATAGGAGGAATCCATTAGACAAGGGAAGTGGCGGGTGAGGACCAAAGAGATAACCCCTCGATTCATTTATGGGTCTAATAAGACACATCAGTTGGCCAAATTAGATGGGTTTATACCCCCTGATTTAAACTATCTTTTGAAAGGTCTTGAAAGTGTGGTACATATGTCTATAATTATGCATTTACCACATTTTGAGATCATTTATTTAAGTTCATGTGACTATCTGACAAGTTATAATATCGATGGATATGTTTCTATCTTATCTCATTATTTGTAAGGATTTATTTTATAATCATTTATTACTTTCATATTATGCTCAAGTTATTATTTAAATAGAATCTGATTCAATTTTTTACCTATTAATATTATTTATTCTTGTTTAATCATGATAAGACCTACTGTACACATACCCTTACAAAACATCTGAGACCACCTCTTTCTAATTTTAAGTTCCTCCACTATAGCAAGATATGTTTTTGGATCGATATGCATAGATATGATAAAAATTAATATGAATTAAATAAAAATTTATTTTATTTTATTTATTCAATTTTAGTGTGAATTAATTTACGTATACATTATATAGAGAATATTAAACTATTTGTTCCTTCAATATTTTATCCCTTGTATCATATTCCAATATAATAATGTATCCACTAACTCTGTGAAACTAGGTTCAAGGACATTATAGTTTGGAGCTTCCTCAAATACAACACAACAACATGTCATAGTGTTGTTTGAACTATAATGGTGGCTACATAAATAAAACTAGAAGCAAAAATAAAAACTGTAATAGTATCCCCATAAATTCTATAGCTATGAATGGGTGTAGAAATATCTCATTTGTGATAGTATATCGGGTGATGTTATTATGTCTTTTATTTGATAGTGATTTATTATTTTTGAAAATTTCATTAAATATGAATTGATGTTTTATTAATGGTAAATATATGTTTTCATGACTAGTATAATAGTATAAAATAACACAAGTCTACATAATATGATATTATTCCATGAGGTTCTTTGAATCATGGTATATCCCACAAAATTTAAAGGTATCCATGAAAAAATGATCTTCACATAAGGGTAACAGTGGAATATCATAATGGTATAGTTGTATAATATGCTATAAAATATAAAGTGACATCATGGAGGAAATTTCACTAATGTAAATTTGATGCTTCATAAAGTTGAATAGTCTATGATACATAAAGGTAAAGAACAAAAAATGATAAATTAGATGATAATCACTATAACGTATGTCATAGTTGGTGTTTTTAATGTTGTAGCATTATGATTTCCTACACCATAGAGATAATGTTATCTCATAGCCTTAATTTTGAGGATTTTTCTAGACTCTATAAAATTCTTGGGGAATATAGGGTGTGATTGTAGAAAACTAGAATTTTTATATTACCAATCCTATATGAAATTAAATCACTTTCCAAATGGATCATTAAGTTACAAGTTTAGTGATTTCATGGAGTTTAGGAGATCATGTGGAAACCATGGATGATTTTTTAGGAATCTATTGGATGATATTTGTGGATATGTTAAACTATAAAGGTATAAAAAATATATAATAAAACAAAACCACATGTTTTGATTAATATCACATTCTATAATATAGAAAAATATATTATTTCATGGTGAATTAATGGATAGGATAACAAAATAATAGATGAAAGGATTATGTAATAATCATGAAATATTTGAGATTCCCTATAAATTTGGTAGGGTAGCTTCTATAGGGTCCTAAATTGAATATAATGTATATACATAGAAACAATAATTTTGTGGGATCTTATGAAAAACCCTAGAATATATAAATACATATGATTAATCTAAACCATTTGATTATGTAAAAAATTCGTATAAAAATACCTCTAGCTATTCAAGAAAATAAGTGTGGGGATTTGAAAATTTTACTTAATGAAAATTCATTTTTATTGTGTCATGGTAATTTTTCTATATAAAATACATGGAGAAAATGAATTCAGATTGGTAACAATTGGAGGCCCTTCACGAAAATAACATATTTCTTCAATTAGAGAATTCCATACATTCTATATGAAAGAAGAAACCATGTAGATCAATAAATTCTGCACATAGAATAAGTGGATTAATTTTTTTTTGCTTTTGATTGACCTATATGTCCATAAACTATGGTATACCTATAATCTAATAAATAATGGGTTATCTACCTAGAGTAATGTATGGAATAGAAGAAGGTTTTAAACATTATTAGAGGAGTGAAATTGTCTCTAGATAATTATAATAAGATAAGTGAACTTACATTAATTCGGTGTATTAACACATTACTAGTAACATAATACTAAAAATAACCAAATGTTTTGAACCAATAATAAATTACTATGTACTTAGTGATTTCATGTTTCTATTTTTACACAGTATAATATTATAATATGGAAACGAAATTACTTATAATATTTAGTAATGGGAAGATCTCATAAAATGGTAATTTGAAAAACTGCATCTAAAATAAAAAAATATTTGTCTCTTATAGTTAATAGGTGATGATCATTGCAGTTGTGAGAGTTTAAATTAAATTTTGTTTAATTATGCTTTGATTCACCCCCACGTATCCATCACCTAAAACCATTAAAGTATATATAATAATTATTTTTATACACATGGTTTTAATTTTTTCTACTTTAGTAACATGTATTTAATTGAAGATAATGTTAAAATGGGTTTTATTAAAGATAAAATTTTCAAAAAATGTTATTTATTACAATACTAATGAAATATTTTATATCACTTTTTAATTAATAATTTTAATGACTATATTTTTTGTTTCATAATATTTATGAAAACACATAAAACACTATATGAAATTTAGTTATTAATAATAATTTTGTTAAATATTCAAACAAATTAAATAATTTTTTTGAATAAAAAATATTTTTTATAGAATGAAATTCAATGAAAATATTAATTCTATGAAGCAAGAAGGAGTGTGTTTGGACTTATATAATTCAAAAGTGTAATAAATAAAAGATTCTTCTAGCCTAATTTTAAGTGAGTGTCATTTAATAACCTAAAAAATGGTAGGATATCTTAACAATTAAAAATAATTTAATGTGTTACATTTTATGATTAAAATGATCTTAATTACTTGAAAATAGAGCTTCCATGATGATGATTATAACCACAAAAATGGTTCAAATGAGAATAAGGGTTCTAAACATCACAACATAGGATATTTTAAACTAACTTTATTTCAATAATTATTCATAGTTTTCAATATTTTGATTAATATTCTTAGTTTTACATTTATTAAAATAATAGTTCACAATATATTGTACTAAATAATTGAGTTTAGTGGGTGGTTTTATTAGATTTTTACATAGATATGTGGCATGAATTACATAATTTTTTTATTTAAAAAATATAAAAAAGTTGTAATTTCAAAATGACTCTATAATTTTATATGATATGATATATTATTATATTATTTATAGAATATTTTTTTTTGTTATTATTAACATTTTTTAAGAATGTAAAATTTATCATGTTATTAAAATTATGTCTTTTCATCACCCTTATTTTAGGTTTTTTTCATATAATTTTAATGAGAACTCATAAATAGCCTCTCAATGAAAGAATTTGAGTTTTTCTTAGTGAGATTTCATCATAATTAAATATATGTTTTGATGAAATGTTAGTGATTTCCTATGTAGGATTTCATATAATGATATGATATCCATTCATGATAAAAAAGATAAATTCTTTTTTTGTTGGATGACCCATTAATTATACAATTCATATTGTCTTATATTATGTATTAGATATAATAGGGGTAAATATTTCATACTAAGTCCATGTACCTTTTGTTGGATAATAATAGTATCTTCACAACTTTTACAATTTACAACATTAATAATTTTTTATTGAGCCTATGCTAATCAGTGGTAGTTGGGTATATATTTATCCTGCCATTGGTTAAGGATTAAACAATATTTTATTATTCCATTAAATTATGATTATGATGTATGGTCGCTTTATTGAGATAGAGTGAAGGAGTATATGGTGACACATGGGTAATTTGAATGTGATATAATTCTCTATTTAGATGAGGGGAATGTGATTTTCTCATCCATCAAGATGAATTACATGTGATGTGTCTATCCATATGGCTAGTCAATACATAGAGAATCAAATATTTATTTGGTGATATCTGGGAATTAAATAAATTGTATCTCATGGTTATTTTTTTTGTTTAAGATCGATATATTATATGATAATTCGTACTTTTTAATTATATAGCTAGTGTATATGGGTATATAGATACTTGTACTTAATAGTACATCAGATGGACATGGGTGTATTACTAAAATTTCAATAGATTCCATTATTTACTTAAAATTATGGATTGAAGAATTCATAATAGTTTTCAACAATTAAAAGGTTCATGAGGGCACACTTTTGGGTTCACTATATAATGAAAACTAGATAGCCTCTTTAAATGTGATTTTATTATATATCAAAAAAGGATTCTAGATATTTATTCACAAAGTACTACATATGATTTGATAAGTGGCTATAATAATGACATCATTTAAAAAATGTTATCAATATATAAAAAAAATAGTTTAAGATATAGTCTTAGGAGTTGATATATACTGTATGATAAAATTTTAAATGGAACATTGTCTATAAGGCTTTAGAGAAAGTGAATGATTGAAGAGTTTATAATATTATATGAAAAACATGAAAATAAAACATATCATATACCACTAATACAATACTCACCTATAACAACACCAAAATTTATCAGTGCTCAAAAATTTCGCTGTTAAAGTCCATCTTTATCAGCGCCAAAATAAGTGTTGTTAAAGGATTACCTTTCTCAGCACTAATAAAAAAGCACTGAAAAGATGCACCCTTTATCAATACTTTTTTTAGCACTGATAAAAGGTATCCTTTATCATAACTTTATTTTAGCACTGATAAAGAAAACCTATATCAGCACTTTATTTATGGAATTGATAAAAGGTATCAAGTTTCATCACTTCTTTAGCACTGATAAAATTTACTATTAATTAGTACTTTTTTAGTACTATTAATGGTCCAGAATAAAATGAAAAATTAAACAAATAAAAATAAAATGAGTAAATTAAGAAAAATATTAAATATTTTATTAATTAAATAATTATTGATAAAAAATGAATAAATTTCATATATATATATAGATTATAAATACAAATAAATTGTATATATGGAGTATAGATATATAAAATGAATAAGTATAATATATATATATATATAATGTTAGTTAAAGACATATTAATGTGTTATTCATTCTTAATGTTGTTTGATTTTCAATTTCACATATATTAAACACTATGTGTAGCATTTATTTCACACACACACACACAAACACACACACACAAACACACACACACACAGACAAACATGTTAATGCATTTGTATGCACAAATGTGCACACAAATATGACTGAATATATAGAAACACATACACCTAATATTTACATAATTTATTCAAATTTTAGTGTATTTTAGAATGTAATTATAACATGATACATTTAATATACAGTATGTTTATAATCAGCCAGTTTTATTTACTTGTTTTTAATATACTATATTTAGGGTATTTATTTTTATTATTTTTATTATTATTTTTTATTTTTTAATATGATCATTTTTTATCTATTTATATATATTTTACTTTGTTTTAGTATTTTAAATGTGTATTAATCCTCTTCAATATATATATATCCATATTTTTTTAATAACTTATATTTAATTAATAAAACTTATCCATTTTTTAAATATTATAAAGTGTAGTCGTTTTTAATTATTCCATTTCACTCATTTTTAAAATGCATGTCTTTAAGATTATATATCCATTAATTATGTTAAAAATATATTTGTATATAAATATATCGAAATAAATATATCTAAAAATTTATATTTACTATATTAATAATTATTATAAATAAATAAACACTATACATAAATAATTAATATTTTTAAATAAGTAATTACATAATTATAAATATATGATTATATATTTAAATAAGTATAAAATTATAATAATTTTTTTAAATAATTATAATTACACAACATTTAAAATCACTTTTATAGCGTTGATAAAGATTAATCTTTATTAGTTCCTTTTTAGCGCTGATAAATTTCAATTTTTATCAGTTCTAAAAATGTGTTGATAAATACTAATTTAATTGGTGCTTATAAATTTAGTGCTGATTAAAGTGATAATTATTAGTGCTTTTCTAAGAGTGATTTTAAAAGTATCCCTGATCTATTTAAAAACTCCTAACCATGACTCAATCACATGGGATTCTCAATCACTCGCGGAACTCGTCTGCTGCCTGTGCAACTCCTCTACGTTCTCTTGGATTAATCAAGGATAGATATTATTTTATATTATTTCCTACTCTTCATCAATAATTGTTTAATGTTTAAGCTCCCACTTTTTATTTTTTTGAACTGTTATTAAACATGACAAACCCTACATCTCTTCTCACCACTACTGAAATACAACAAGTGTTGTTCAATTTATTATTCATATGTATTTGAGTGTCCCACCTATTTTTCCCTAGAGACACACATATATGGTTTACTTTACTCTTGACATTAACAACTAGATCGCTCATCCCTTATGGTTTTCTCTTTATTCAAATAATGCAGGGTTCCAAAATCTAGGTAGTTTCTCAAATTTAATTCATCTTATATGCTATAATATATATTCTAATGGATTAATTATGAGTGTTTTTATGGATTAGGGGATACAATGTTGTGGTCCATATTTATGGGTGATGGACATATAGGGACCAAGGTAACTGTAAAAACCTTAAAACATGTTTTTTTGGATTTTTGTCATTCATGTAAATTGTTAAACTGTGAAATGGGTTATTTAGATTTATGATTTTGATGAATAATTTTTTATTTAATTCAAAAAAATATTGAGTTAATTAGTCACTTTCAAATAAGTATTTTATTGATGCATGTTGTTAGAGTTTTGTTTTTTAATTAATTCATGATTAATATTAATATTTAATAAGTCATGGTGTATGAATAATGTTTAATCATAGAATATGATTGAGTTGCGGGGATACCTCTCTATAATATTATATTTTACGACCAATAATATCATTATTATTTATAATGTAGGAAGTTCATAGAGGTAATTATAGATTTACTACAAGATATGTTGTATAATTTTCAATGACAGGAAGTATCTATGGTTCCTCTCTATGATTTTATGGTAATATATCATAATAATAAATTTATGATTGTATTGAACATATTAATTTCATTTATAAGAGTAAACAAATTCTAGATCAATACTGAGCATAATATGAAAAAATCACCCTTTAAAGGGATGAATGATTTTGGGGGGATTTTATGGTAGATTAAAAATATATCCCAAATTAGAAGGTGAGGAATCATTGAGTAGACAGAATTGATGACTAATGTAGGTGGGGTGAGATTAATTTCTTCAAGACCATTAGAGTGGAGGTATTCCAATTCTTCTTTAACTAAGGATATTTTTGAGTGATTACATTAGTGTAGGTTCATAGGAAATGTTAATCCTTAGACGCTTGATTTTCATCCACCTATTGATGATGGACTGGAATACCTCTTTCAAACTAGCTTTCATCCCATAATTGTGGTTCCAATGTTCATTGATGACATACCTTCTGAATAGTGATGGCATGAAGGCTAGTCTGATGGTGGTAATGAGTAGCCTCAAATCCATCATCATGAGTAGGAAAAAAATCAAGCATCAGAGGATGGATTAAATAAAGGTAGTGAATGTTAGTTATAATGTAGTATTGAAGTATTATATTTATGTTCAAGAAAATAATAGTATTCATGAAAGATGGATGAAGTTGTGAACTTTTATGCATAGAGTGTATTGGAATGTTGTTATTAAAGTGAAATTAAATGTTTGACTACTCAGGTAGAAAATGTCTTTTGAACAAGATGATATTTCCAATCCCATGAAATAACAAACTGTTGAGGATGAAACTGCCTAATTATTAGGATATCTACAACATGTTGATGAAAAAAAATAAAAGAATAAGATTGATGCAACATCATAGTCTTGAATGAAATTATCATGGTAAGAAATTAGGGTATAAAATATGAGGTTGGTTGGAATCAACAGGGCCATCCTATTAACATTAACAAGTCAACATTCATCAGTTATCCCGAGGTCACAATAATGATGAATGTGCCAATTGATATTGAATCATGGAATAAAGTCCAATATGTAATAAAGGAATTATTTTGGAAAGAAATAACTGTAATATTACAATATACATTCTCTATTTTACTAAAAAATTATATAATGAAATGTTGATTTAGTTTTTATTATTCCTTGATAATATCATTTAATTTAGATGTTTTTTGTACAGAATTTTCTTAATGGCCTATGAAAAATACCATAGAGGCTTTTGGACTATCCGGAAAAAGTTACTTCTTAGGTATGATGAGGGGAATTTTTTTCCCCACCCACCATTTTGTTATGCACACATTATAAAGTTGGAAACATGTACTGCTTTCAGCAACCGTCTCAATGCAAAATCATTTCTGGTATATTTCAGTTGATAATATATTATGTGATATTATTTATTTTATCCAAATTTAATTAATATTGTAAATTTATGAAACAAAAATTGATGGCTGAAAATAAAGAGCATACATCATAAACAGCATACCCCTATCATAAATGAAGGATGGGGTACACTTCATTAAAGAATAATTTTTTATATATTTTTAATCAAGAATAAAATTCTAATTATGTGATATGAAAAAATGTATATTCCTTTGATTATATGGAGACTGATGAATCAAAATATGAAGCCACTTCTATCCCACATCATGTACTATGGAAGAGGCATGTGTAAATAATTATGGTATATTAGTTGATGAAAAACCAAAAACATTATAGGATACATGTTTAACTATGTAATAATGGTAATTCATCATGATTACAAAAATATTACTTAAAATAAATATGTTCTCATTTTTTTATATGGCTTAGACACAAGAATCGGCAATGGCCATACCTGAAGAAAATATACTTTCAGTTGCTTTGATGTGGCTAAAAAAATATGGTTGCATTATAGGTTTAGGTTTTGTAGTCTCAAATCGAATATATTTTGAGAAGAAAAAACCACATAATGATACACATTATATAATGACACTAATGTAGAAACAAATCGACTCACTGCAACATATTATTTTTTGGTCTGATTTAGAAAAACAATGTATAAGAAAATATCAAAGAGTATCGATGGAGGAGAAAAGATCCAAACATGATCCAAATGATCCCACTAGCTTTAAGGCTAGTCATTCGTCCCAAGAATTAAATGAGGCAATAGATTTTTTAATAAATCTTTATCCTAAATGTGAATCCACCAACTTCTGATAACATCATATTTCTAAAATTATATAGGGTGTAGTTTTATGTGATTTTTATCTGTCAACAACCATATACCATCATGTTGTGAGGGGTGCAATTTATATTATCATAGGATACCATATACATAATCAACTGCTCCCAAAATATCACATGATAGTGGGGATTGAGGTTTCTTATGAGTTGACTACTGAGATTCATGTTCCACTTGATGGTCTAGATAGTACAATGATACAAGATTCTATTGGAGCTCTCATATCATGTCCATATAATCATATAAATATATATAAGGTACATATTAGAAAAATCATATGCAAAACATGTAACAGTTGATGATAAAAGGTTTTAGGTGATGTATGATATTTTAAATGGATAAACCAGTGGGAAAAAACATGTAATCAAAAAAATATACTTAATAGCCCAAGAAAACAAAATGAACTTCCTAATGAACCTTCTATCTACTAGTTCTAGAGCAACATTTTTTAACATTAGAACTTCACATAGTGACCAAATTTAAGGATACAACTATATATTACATTCAATATGAAGAATAAATATTTAGAGTTCTATTATGGACATAATTGGTCTCGAGACTCTAAATGAGATTCTCAAGCATGAATGGCTGGGCATCTCAGTTTTAAATACACACAGAAGGTACATTTTCATAATATGTGTATCCAAATAGTGTTCTAAATGTGTTTATTAAATCTAAAAACTATTTATATTTTGTACAAGAGTTTATATTACTACTATATAAAGGGAAGATCGCATGAAGCAAAATTTGGATTCATTAATCTTAGTATCATTTCTTCAACATAAATTACATTGAATAATAAAGAAATAGATAAGAAAATATTTGAGTTAATCCAAGGTTTTATTAAAAAAATATAAGATGATAGACTCTTTTTGATACCTATAATGCAAGGGTAAAACTCTATGATCTAATCACATCAAATAAAATTTTATTTTTTAACTAACTTAATTGTTTTTTTTGGAATCACTGGATGCTGATAGTAGTCTACATAGACACCCCGACTATATGTTTTTTTTGATTCAATGCGTGGACTTCCAAACAAACAACTACTTATTATGTGTATTATGAATATTTAATATACTAAAATCAAAAAAATTATAGATAAACATCCAATTTTATGTTCAGTTTTTGTTTTAACGATAATTTTGTCATGATAGGGCAGTCTCTAAATATAGGCTAAATCCTGGCATAAGACCAGTGTCTTAAAAGCTAAAGTATGTGGCTTCTATAAATGGAAACAAATTAAGTTATATATAGAAATATTTAATTATAAAATCATTTTAAAAAAATTTAGTTATTTTTCTCAATGTTTCTATAGTGTCTGAAACAAGATTATGAAATCGATTGTGGATATTATGTTTTCAAATCTATTAGAGAAATTATATAGCATAAGAAAACCAAAATCCTTATTAAGGAAATTTCAATTTCATTAAATATATTACAATATCATTTGTTTGTTTATATTTTCTTAGTTTTATCAATATTTTTGAAAAAAGAGTTATTTAAATGAATAAATCAATTGGTTTAAAGATGAGTGGGTAGTGTACATTTTGTCATAATGTATGTCGACAACAAATTTAGGTGACTAATTGCTATCTTTGTGATATAGAATGAGTTATAACCATCCAAAAATATTTGTGGTGTAAAGAATTATTTTTAAAATGATTATATATTATTCTTCATCTCTTTATCAAGGAGAAGATTAATAGAGGAAATCAATTCATTTAGAAGAACTGATTTGTAAATAGAAATGTTTATAGGGAAATGTAGAGGTGGAGGTGGAGATTTAGGTGAAGTCAGAGGCAAATACAGAGTCATATACCAATATAAAGGAGGTGGCAGGGGCGAAGACTAAGGTGGAGACTGAGGCAGAGGAGGATAAGAAGCGTTAGCTTGAAAAAAATAAAATTGTTGGTCAATAAAGTTGAATAAGGGTCATACCATGATTGTGTTTGAGAAAAAATGTTTATAAGTGAACAAAATAGTTGTCACATAAGATAATATCCATTGTGCGTCTTTCTAGTTTAAAATAGAATTTTTATAAAAACCATACGTGGTGTACTCAAAATTGAGAGAATAAATTAATTTTTTTTTATAATTTATAAAAATGATCCATGAGAAATTTAGGATGTGTAGAATTCAACCACAAATCAATCCGATGCATGGTGTGACAAGTATGACTCCAAGTGCGTATTTTTTAATCAAAATTGACATTAATTTTAATAAAAAACAATTGACATAATCAAAACTGAGAAAACACATTATAATTATTTTGATACATTAGGAATACGATCTATGAGTCATTTGGGACATGTAAAATTTACCTTCACCTCAATCTGATGCACGATGTGACTGGTATGACTCCAAATGAGACTTTTTTTTTTCTAAATTCGCATTAATTTGAATCAAAATAACAAGTAACATACTCATAATGGATAAAATGGATTTGGTTTGTTTTGGCATTTTAGTAAAATGATCCATGCATCATTTTTGTCTGGTAGAGATAAGATGCACCTCAATCCAATGCACAGTGTGACCAATATGACTCCTATTGTGTAATTTTTATTCAAAAGTGACATTCATTTTAATAAAAAAAACTTACATACTCAAAACCAAGAAAAAACATTCCGATTGTTTTCATACGTTAGGAAAACTATCCATGAGTCATTTAGGATGTGTAACATTCATTCAAATCTCAATATGATGCACAGTGTGACCAATATAACTCCAATTGCGTCTTATTTTATTAAAAATTGACATTCATTTTAATAAATAAACATACATACTAAAAAAATGAGTAAATAATATTTAGAATATTTTTGTACTTTAGGAAAATGATCTATATGTAATTCTTGATGTCTATAGATCATCTAAACCTCAATATGATGTAGGGTGTGATGGGTATGACTCCAATTATGTATTTTTATTAAAAACTAACATTCATTTTAATCAAAAAATAATTGATATATTAAAAACCAATAAAACACATTCTTATTGTTTTTATACATTAAGAAAATGAGACATGTGTCATCTGGGACATGTATCATTCAGCTTCACCACTATCTAATGCCTGGTGAGACCGATATGACTCTAAGTGTGATTTTTAATTAAAAAATGACATTCATTTTAAACAAAAAAACTAACAAACTCAAAAACTGAAAAAATGCATTCAAATTTCTTTTGTACATTAGTACAATGATCAATACGTCATTTGTGACAAGTTAGTATCAGATTCACCTCAATCTGGTGCATGATGTGACCAATATGACTCCAAGTGAATCTTTTTATTCAAAGATGGCATTAATTTTAATCAAAAAACAACTAACAAAATAAAAAATAATAAAATGAATTATTATTGTTTTGATATTTTAGGAAAATGATTCATGAGTCATTTGGGATGTGTAACATTCAGACCCACCACAATATGATGCACGGTGTGCCAGGTATGGCTCCAAGTGCATCATTTTTATTCAATATTGTCATTAATGTTAATCAAAAGAACAATTGACATAATTGAAATTGAGAAAAAATATTCATATTTTTTTCATACTTTCGGAATACTATCCATACATCATTTGTGATGTGTAGGTATTAGTCGCACCTCAATCTGACACACATTGAGACATGTATGACTCCAAGTGCATCTATTTATTCAAAATTGAAATTATTTTTAATAAAAAAACAAATGACATACTCAAAAAAAAAAAGAAAACACATTCTAATTGTTTTGATAATTTAAGAAAATGATGCATGAGTAATTTGGTATGAGTATCATTCTACCATGCCATAATCCAATGCATGGTGTGACTGGTAAGACTCCATATGTGTATTTTTTTATTCAAAACTAACATTAATGTCAATAAAAAACAACTGATATAATCAAAACCAAGAAAACACATTCATATTATTTTGGTACTCTAAGAAAATAATTTATACACCATTTTTGATATATATGGATCATTTGTACCTCAATATGACACACAGTGGGACCAGTATGAATCCAAGTGAATCTTTTTTATTCAAAACTCAGATTAATGTTAATAAAAAAACAACAAATTCTATACTCAAAATTGGGAAAATTGTATTTATATTAAATTTTTACATTAGGAAAATTATCCAAATATTATTTGTGATGTGTATGGATCGACCTCACCTCATTCTAACGCATGGTGCGACTGGTATAAATCTAAGTGCATCTTTTTTATTGAAAAGTGACATTCATTTTAATAAAAAAAACAACTGACATACTCAATAATAGTGCTTCATTTTTCATGTCTTTGTGTTAGAAATTTTGTTTCCTTTAAATTTAGTATTTGTATCTTATTTTAGTAATTTTTTGGATGTTTCTATTTATGTAGTGTGTTGTCGCAACCTAGTCCACCTGTTTCTGGTGTTGTAGTGTGCTGGTGCATAATACAATAGTTTTCACCTTTATCAACCATATCAATCTCTCCTTTATCAGTAATTTTATAATCAGTGATAATGAAATCCTTTATCAGCACTTATAAATGTGCTGATAAAGTCTATCAATATTAGAACATTAAAAAGTGATAACAAATCATACTTTTATCATTTATTTTTAATGTGCTGATAAAGGTTCTCTTTATCAGTGCTAAATGAAAGTGCTGATAAATGGGATCTTTTATTAGTGCTTTCAAAATTCTTAAAAATAGTACCATTTTTAGCACTTTCATATGCACATCTATATCTCACATATATCATTGTGTTTTTAGCACTAATAAAAGTCATGTACTTTTAATGGCGCTAAGGTCATCAACACTTCTATAACGCTTTTAAAAGAATGTTTTGTAGTTGTATACCATGGTATAGTATATCATAGGGTGTGGTAGAGGATATCACACAAATATATTTTTTATATTTTATTATATGATATGTGTATATTATAATTCAGTGAAGTGTATCAAAAATTTTATAATATTGATAATCATTTTGAATGTCAAATGTTATCATTTAGATTTCTATTCCATGTTATGTTATCATTAATTTTTGATACATATGGTAGAGTCAAGGATACATTTAAATGTTTAATTCATGTACTTGTTTGAAGGGTTTTAAATCATTTGTAACTGAATGTAATTACATAAATGTCATGAAACATTTTTTTAGCTTCCATAAAGGCTCTAGATGAGTCCATGAGGTCTATATAAATGAGTTCCAGACCCTATAAATGGATTTGAATTATCTTTTATGTAATATTTATTCTCCCTAAAACTACAA
This sequence comes from Viscum album, assembly GCA_963277665.1. Classification (NCBI taxonomy): domain Eukaryota; kingdom Viridiplantae; phylum Streptophyta; class Magnoliopsida; order Santalales; family Viscaceae; genus Viscum; species Viscum album. The sequence goes on from OY728144.1 coordinate 15,724,662, forward strand.
TATGTTCTCCTTTTTCAATTACACCTCAGGTACTATAAAATAATTGACATTAAGAGAATCTTACCAATGTCTTACATGATTCATAAATACATGGATACTATATATGTATAGTTTGCTTTGGATAATTTTTAGTGGTCTTTAAAATAATGTTATTGAATAAATGAGGTTCAAATATATTCAAGTTATGTATATACTACATTTTATGTTATACATTTATTCCATTTAAAAGAATCTGTGATCTTCATATATGTTTTATTTTTAATTATCTATTTCAATTAGTGTTAATTAATCATATGATACACATCAATCCATTATTGTAGATATATTTGGGGAATTTATTTATTACTATTTTTTCCACAATATGTTATCATGGGATGACCTAGGGTTTATTTTATTTATATTTAATGTCTATGAGGTTATTATTTTAGTTTTATGAAGAGATGTTCATACAAACTATTTTCTATATTAAATTATCATTAATTATATTTAGTAAGGTACGAAATACATATCTGATGTGTTTGACTTAGATTAATAATGTTTCTAATAAAAAAGTGATATTATTGATCCATTTTGGAGATGTTTCATGATTTCCTTACTTTCATGGAGAAAATATATAGTTTAATTAAAATTAATGTGAAGGTTTTAGGACAATCAAATTGAATTTTATGGACCAATAAAAATCACATACTAGAATTTAAATTGAAACTATAAGTTTAAAAAATAAAAAGGAAGTGTTTTTTTTGGTTGGAGAAGATAAAAAAATTTACATAAGTGAAATTCATCTTTGTGGACATGGGAATTCAAAATAAAAAGGGGCATGTAATAAATAATTTGTGCTACATAAGTTGTGTTATGTATAACTCGAGATATGTAATTATAGAACTTTTAATATTATTGATACCAAAAATTAATATCTTTATAACTATGTTTAATAATTTTGGATATATATAATATCATGATAATTTAGATGTGAGTAAATAAATACCAAAAATAAATATATAATATTAGTTATAAATTTTTATGGAATACATAACTATAAGATGGAGAAATAGAATCAGAATTTTTTTCTTAAATATTGATTAAATTATTGAATTCATCAAATAATCTCTTATCAATTGATGAAAATTAATTTGAGGACATAAAAATATGATAACCCACTAATATTTTTGGGCATTAAATCATATAAAAGTTATTATATATTTAAATAAGAAACATAATTTTTATAGAAATTAATTGGTCATAGATAATCAAAATCATTGAATATAAATAAGTGGAAGGAGATTAAGGAGAGGTTACTGTGAAATTAAAATGAGTCCAATGTAGGTAAAATATTAATAGAAAAATAATTTAAAAGAGAGTGGGAGAAATAATATGCATTAGTTAATTTAAATCAATGTTATAAAAGAGATGATCATAGAAGATATTCATTATAATTTCCATGGAGACTGCAAGATACTAAAGCATTGTTCTCATTATACTAATTATTATAGAGTTTGAATAATTGATATTAAATATATATTTTGTATGGTATGTTATATAGAAACCAAGGAAAATCAACTAAAAACATGTATTCATCAATGAGAAAACAATCTATATTAACTTGTGGGTGTTTTATATTTTTATAAATATATGGTTAGAGAGGTTGTTTCATACTACATAATGATATGTGGAAAATCAATTTTAATGTATAATTATTTGAGATCAATAATTCACCTCTAGTTAACCATGATCCATATTAATAATGGAACAAAAAATCATGTCACCTAAGATGTATTAATAAAAATAAAACTTTATTATTGATTTTTAAATAAAAAATCACAATCTTGGTTGAACTAATCCATATTTTTTATCATACATTTCACATAGCTCTTTACATTCATGGTGTTTCATTTAGAATATGAAATTTAAATACCTAAAATTTAAATTTTCCATTAATAATAATATAAAATATTTATATTTATTAATATTAAAAACCAATTTAATTAAATATTTGAAAAATTAAAATATCTAATAATATATATAATAAATAAAATAAATTATAATATAAATAAAAAACATTGGATAATTTTTAATATAATGTTAATTAATTTTATTTATAGAATTATCTTTGTAGAATTTTTTATTGTTCCATTTACCATATTATAGACAATCCTTCAATTATATGATGGAAAAATTTACATAACACGGGAATCAACTTGGAAAATAAGGGCAATTTTTTTCAAAGAAACATTATCTCATTATGTTACCCACCCTAATTAAAGAAACACATATAGTAAAACAAGTCTGTATTATGAACCTCCACTTAAATAACACCTTTAGTATTTTATAATTCATCACATGAGTTGGTATAAATCTTTAAATTTTAATGTTTTAGAATAAAACTAGAAAAAGTAATTATTTTGGATAGTATGTTTTCAAAATATTAGACACTTTTATCCTCATATTACTATATATGAAATTTTTTATACCTATATTTCTTATTATTTAAATACATTCCTTTTTCAAGATATCTCTAATAAAACTCTTGGTTTTCATACAATATTTTAAAGGGAAACATTAAAATGAATATATACCATACATAAAAAGATATCTATTTATTATATGATGTGGGACCTAAAATAAAGAACTAAAAATACAAAACACACTACTAATAATCAATTTTTCATTACATAGAATCCTGATAAAAACCCATATGTAGAAATAAATAATTTTCTTATGTAAGTATACACTAGCTAAAGGAAATTCCAAAACACATATTTATTAGACAATACTCAATTCTAATATTGTGATAGCAACACTACTAGGTTATGGAATAAAAGATAAAATAATATTTATGTGGATTATATTATTATAGTAAAATTAATTTGTAAATAAGTAAACAAACACATTCAAATTTATAATTTCATAAATAAATCATTAAAATTAATATATATTTATAATGTTTTTATCAAATTATTGATTCTTTATTAGTCAATATTTTATTACACTCATCTTTAATTATAAAAGTGACCACTAATATATTTAGTGGTTTCAGTCCCATTAATATATAATTACATGATGAATTAAAATCCCTAGTAGTATGATAACTAATATATATAAAAAAATAAAAATAGAATAATACCAATAATCACAACAATATCACTAATGTTTAAATAATTATAAAAATGTCTATGTTTTAATGAATAATATGAGTGACCAAAACTTTAATTATCCATATTTATTATGATTTTTTACTTCATGTATAGTGTGATGATAAAACTCCAACCTTTCATGGAGATCAAATTAAGGATGTATAATAGTAATACATAGGTGAAAAACACCAAAATGGTATTAACAAGACCCAAATATTAAAACCACCAAAATATTTTGTGAATCTTTAATTATCATAAGAAATATTATTGAATAATAATAAAAAAAATTATTTTTTCTTGGTGGAAAATTGTTACATCATGTAGAGATGAGTTATCTTATCTCATTTAAATTAGGATAGTGATAGAGCAATATTATGTTTCTTTGAGTTTTGGTAGAATACTAACATACGATTAAATAAGATAGATCATATGAGACAATTGTTTAAGAGGGAAATAAATATATTTTGGATGTTGTGATAAATGGAATTATAATTATTCGAATAAATAAATTAATTATTTCAATGACCACCACAATATAATGAATATAAATTTTAAGCATAACATTTATAAACTCTTATTAAATTTATAAATTCATGGAAAAAATAATTATTTTTATGTAGTGAATGTTTTTACCTAGTAAATATTACGGATCTAGAATTGTTTTATGTTTGAGAAAATAACTTAATTTACACTCATTATTTTTATGGTTATATAATCATTTATCAGGACATAAGCACACACACACACACATAGAAACATAAATATTTTTGTACGTCAATACACACATAAACACAATAACAAAAATACATATAGACACACACACACACATAGACATAGACACACACACACACACACACAAACATGCTAAAAACATGTACAAGGAGAAATTATTAATAATTACTATATACTGTATTATAGTTTATAGAGAGTTTTGAATATCAACTGGGATTTGGATTCATCCACTGATTTATATTAATGCAATTATTTTATTTTACATATTATTTTAGTTTATTAAACATTGAGATTCATGTATTTTATTTTTTCCCTTGATTATACTTAATATTTTCTCATTAATTTATTATAATTAATTTTTTAATGAGTGTTTAAATTGTTATAAGTGAAGTGAATTTAATATAAAACAATTTGGGCATAATTTTCTTTTTAAAAATTAAATTCTTATTAATTATTAATTATTATTATTGTTTGGACATTCACATACCTAGTTCATGATTCATTAGATAATAAACTAAAAGCTTTTAAAAATTGATAATACCTAATTAGTATAGTATATTTAACAACTAATTTGATTTTGATTCATCTTTTTAAATTTTTTTTAACATAATACAATTGATATTATTTTAATATATTTTACCAAATACATAAATTTAAATTGATATTAATTGAAATTACATTATATTTATCTATTTTTGATAAATAAAATTTTCAGTTTAATTTATTAACCATTATTAGTTATTTATAAAATTAAAAATTTGGTTATAATTTTATATTCAATTATATACATATTGTATATATATTTTTATTTATATAAAGGAAATATATAGGTTTTTAATGCTATTTTTTGAGTTTGACACCACAATATCATTTTGATACAAATTAATTGTGTACTTGATTATAAAAAGAGGTGGTCATAATTTTATTAATAAAAAGGAAAGAGAAAAAGGACTGAGTGAGGATAGGAATGGGGTCAAACAAGAAAATATCGTAGTTTATTTTAGAACCAAGAACCAAAAAATTAAATAAAATAAAAGATCAATTTCCATATTAATACAATCATCAAAACCCATAAACCCTACACAATGATAATTATGTAGACTAAATCCATTTTCATGATGCTTTATCCCATCTCTAACAGACATTTACCTAGTTATAATGGTTGGATTTAGATGATTTTAGTCCTTCATTGTTCTTGAATGATTTATACGAGATGATATTAATATTTCATTATCCTTTTCTTTTCCCTTCACAATATCATCACTATAAGAGTTCATTGGTGATGTCTCTTTATCCCATTCATCTTCTTAATTTTTTAAATTCTACTTAGTATAAGTTTTCTATTAAGATCCTACATGATCTATGGATTTATTACAAGATCCGTCACATGTATAAATGGATTCACCCTACATCTTGAAACAACTTACGTTCTTGAATTTGGATCAATAGTTCATTGACGTTAATAAAACTTATCACATCCATTCTTTGACTACACAGCCTCAGCAGGATGAGAATAATAAACTCCCAAAATCTATGCTTCATGTGCCTTATTAACTTGTACATGAGAAATATTTTACCCTTATGGTTCTTAAAATATAACACAATGAAATCTAATAGCATTATCCTATTATAAATCCAACAATAAAAGACCAGTATCCTAATCACTTATCCTCCCATGTTTCAAAATTTAATTTCCATCCGTACATTAATTTATAATATATTTTACACAATATTTCTAAATTAATACCTTGTAAGAGAAAAAGAAACATACATCATTCCTAGATAGTATGACATTTGAACTTCTAATAGATTGGCAGTCCAAAGAAAAAAATGTGATTGATCATATTTAATCTAAAAATTTATATTATCCTATGATGTTGGAAGAACAATATGATAAATTATGGATGAATTGAGATCAATTTCAACTAAGACCTTAACATAGTAGACATATATAATAATCCGTATTTTTTTATAATCATGGAAATTTTAATTGGCATGGATGGATTTAGTAATATGTATTTTATGTTTTATTGGAATATTGTGTAAGAAGAAATTGTTAGTGTAATAAGGGAAATTTTCACCCTTGATCATATGAATTATATAATAAATTCAAACTTCATTACCTTGATTCCCCATAAAAATAATGAAATTTATATTAAATAATTATGCATGTGTCTATTGAGAACACCAATCGTATTATAATTAGTAAAATCATGATGACTATATTGGAGGGAATTGTCAAGGAAAGGTTTCTCCTAATCATGTTTGGATTAATACCTAGTGGGAGCATACAAAATTGAATTTTCACTAAATTTTAGAGTATTAATATAAGTAAAATTATGCCCAAGAAATGGATTTTTTCCTTAAAAATTGACATATCAATGAATTTTGACACATTAAAATAGTTCTTCCTCTTTGAGGTCCTCAAGAGGGTTGGTTTCTGAAATGGGTTAAATAGAGTTAATAATAGTATTCTTGGATCTGCAAGGCTATTCATACTAATCAATGGATCGACCAAAGGATATTTTCAATGCACTAGAGGACATAGAAAAGGGGACCCTCTATAAGTGATTCTCATTACTGTTGTGAATGAATACATGAGTATATTATTTGATGATCCTTCTTATATTGGTATTTTATGAATATTAATGTTAGGAGATAAATTTTCATCCAATTTCACCTTTTATCTACTGAATACATACTTATTTTTGGGAAATATTCCTGGGAAACTATCTCTATGATTAATTACTTTTTCTCACATTATGAGGTAGTGGTTGGAAAACCTAGAAATTGGAATAAACCCTTCATTATTTTTGGATATGGACTAACTATTAGTAACAAAAATATAATCACTAAGGAACTTTATATTATAAATGGATATATTTCCGTTATTTATCTTATAGTCACCATGTTCTGTAGAAAGGTGTGAAGGAAATATGTTGATGACATCTATTTTGGTATCATTAATCAGTTGTCGAGATGAAAGGGGAAATCTATGTATAAATATGGAAGTGGGTTCCTCTTTAATTCTGTGATCATATAAAAACAATTTAGTCTATATCACTTTATAGATGGCTAAGAAATATCCTCACGTAAATCCAATACATGATAACGAACTTCAACTAGAAATGATCTATTATTGATAGAAATTTGATCATGGTTTCTTCAAAGGACAGCATTAAACTCATTAATAAGGGTTCCCTCAGAATTAATGGTCTTAGTATTTTTAATTATTGAATTATTCATATGTTAACAAATAATTTTTTTAAATTATAATGATTATTCATTGGATTTTTTATCTCAAGGGTTTATGATGATACTTCTTAATGTATATCGACACAATCTATCTACATGATTTGGGAATTATCTTAGGAATTCCTTCAATGATGTTAATCAAAAATCAATATGGATTATGAGTAAACAATATGGAATCAATTGATAACATACCCTATGGAAAGAAAATTCTATTTATACAGTTGATATACCACCCATCATTTGTGACTTGTGTGTAGATGATTTCCTAATCCATAATGATAGAATTTATGTCCTGGTTTATCCTCATTCCAATCTAAAAATTTAAAAATTTATCTTTGATGGATAATTATAAAAAGACATGGAATCCCAATATAAATGGGAAATTTAAAATCAATGAATTTTTTATTTTTCAATATGATGGATCCATTCAACCATCTTCCTGGATTATTAAATTCAAGGATCCTTATTTTCAACCCTCAAGGCCCCATCTTCTCAAGAAAATTTGGATGAATTGGATTCCCACACATGATCAAATTGGAATAGTCAGATAATGCATTACCTCTTCTTGCCATATATGTTTGTATGATGTGGAAACTGTTTGCCACAATTTATTGTGATTCCATTTTTCTCAGAACTTATGAGGATATATTGGTGACATTTTTAATATTTAACAATGTTTTATTAGGCAGTTAATTAGTTGATGAATTATATCATCAAATATTGAAGTGGAAAATAAATTCATAACATGGTTCTCATTGTAGTAGTAGATGCTTATAATGTTGTCTGGTAAATATAGAATGGTTCCAAATTATAAACCATGACACCCTAATTATATTCATTATTCTTACAGATACAACATCTCATAAATGTTTTTTATGTAATATAGAATATCTTTATAGAAAACCCATTATAGACCTTAATACTGTTCGACAACTGTGCATTTCAGATAGACCAATGAAACCATTCATGATAATGAATATACATTATATTCCACCTATATATCAATGTGTAGTAGTTAATTTTGATAGAGATTAATCTAGAATGCTGAGATGATCAAGTTGGGGAGGTGTTATCCACACACATCGTGGATTTATTAGGGGCTTCTTCTATTATTTTATTAGTGTGGGAATTGCCTAAGAAGCTAAACAATGGGCCACTATTTATGATATTAAGCATACTATTTTTCATAGATGGAATAAATTATTGATTGAGTCATATTATAAACTTTCCATTTACGCTCTTAAGTCAAGCACCACGAATATTCCTTAGAGAATTCTACATAATTAGATTCGATGTCTCAATCAAGTCAAAAATCTCAACATAATTTTCACTCATGTATATTGGGAGGCTAATCAAGTGTCTATTGCACTTTCAAAGAATGAAGTCATGGAAATTACTACTATGTGTTCTTTCAAGGAACTTAATTAATGTGTAGTATTAGTGGAGGATTACATGAGGTGTGTTCCTCATTCTTGACTATGTAAAATACCTTGTTCTTCATAGCATTGTACATTTAATTTTCTTTAAACATTTATAGGGGTTGTTTGACCGAACCCAGTTTTTTCAAGGTAGTAGAAAAATAAAGAAATTTATATGGCCATATAGATATTAATGGGAATACTCATGGATAAACCAACAACAAAAACATACCATGATGAATTATTTTCCAATTCACACAAAATTTTCTTATCTAACTCGGTACCATAGTATTCATAATGAAAAAAGGATCAAAATTAAAACCCCACACTATAATAGAATGCATATATGGATTCAATGAAGTGGATCAAAATACAATGCCTTGTGATTAGAATCATCTGAATGGAAGAGAATATGGGATGCCCCTTTCCAAAAGGGACACATTTCTTATCCCAAAATCTCTAACCAAAGATTATCTTACATTAGGTCACATACATTCATATAATTGTATCTGAAATTTAGAATCAATAAAGAAGGATTCAAGTATTGATGTAACTTAAAAATATCAACAATATATTCATCATTGGCCTTGAAATTTTCGACCTTACATTTTAGATGTTTTTTCTAGAAGAATATCTATTAGATATGTGATGTTTTTCATCATTGTATCTTAATTATATAGGATTAAAACATAGATGGGATTATTTTTCTTAAATCCAATTAAGCTACTCATGGATCAATCAGTGTGGAAAACATATCCCATAAATAGTACATCGAACATAAAATCTTGAGGTAACCCCATCCCACCAACGCTACATTAGTTTCACCATTATCTCCATCAAATGCTCCAAATCCCACCTCCCATTATCCTTGAAAACATAATCTTATATTATGTAGTTTAATGAAATTGTTATGTTAAATAAATAATTTAAGAATATTTATCATCAATGTATTTATTAAAATTATATATAATTAGTGAGATTTTCATATTTACAAAACATTTAGTTATAGTGATATTTTAGAGGACTAGTGATCTTTCTTTCACCTTGGATATATATAACATTTTTTCGATCCATGTAAGTCATGGTAACTCAATTTAATATCATAATTTGTCATAATATTGTCTATGTAAGATCCATAAGAAGAATATAAAATTAATAAGTTAGTAAAACCTCCACAAAATATAGAACCCCATACATTTGGCCTTTGTTGACACCACATTCCCTAAATATGAAATTTTGAACTATAATGATAGTGAAATTTAAATTACTTATTTATTATGGAAATTAAAAAATAATGTAATCTAAATGGAAATAATATGATACTTGAAATAATTAAATCATTATGGTCCTTAATTATTAATTAATTTTATTAAATTTTATGATAGTGAAAAACACAATGTTTATGTTTAGACAATGGAAGAATATCAGGAATGAATCTTACAATGAAGTAAGAGAATTCATTCTTAATATTTTTATTTTTTAGTTTATATATATTGGCATATCATATCAATTTTTTTCATATATTCTCATTTGAATATCTTTAATGCAATTTTCACATATTCATTAGGTATATATATATTAAATTTTATCATTGTATATTTGATTCAATCTCATTTCCCACTTTATCAAATTATTTATAAAATTTATATATTTTTTTATTTTTAAATATTCAATTAGGTTTTCATGTTATTCTTCATTGATTAAATATATATTTCATATGTATTTTTATTTTCTCTCTTTTTGTATACTTAGAACATTTCTTATAAAAGTATCTCGTAACCCATATATATGTTTTTCAAGAGTTAATCATGTTATTTACCATCATAAATGGAATGTTTTTTATGATTTCATCTGAAAATAAATTAATATATTATTTCATATAATCATTTGAGGTTAAAAATAAATCATTCTATCCAATTTTTAAATGTAATTTCCTGATATTCATTATAAAATTGATAAGGTGCAATTTTAATTATTCTCTATATATTTTTTTGAACTATTTTTGACCTAAAAAATTTCAACTTATATTGTAATTTAATATTGACCTATATATTATATATTTTATAAGTAGATTCATCCTCATAATTTTCCATATCTATAATCATTATTTTATAGTATTGTATCACTCGTTGTTCAACTATAGTTTGAATAATTTTCATTTTAAAGAGACATTAGTAAACTTCACAGTACATTATACTAGAAAAATATTTAATAAAAATCCAAAATTGTAAAAAAATTAATTTTTAAAATTAATGTTAGTTTTTAAATTAGCATATCAAATTTTCTTAGGGTGAGTTGTTGATGTCATGACCTAGAAAACCATTTAATTTTTTTAAATTATATGGGATTCTTTCAAGACCAGGCACTCAAAAGAACTTGATTCAGTGGCCTAGTGTGCCGGAAACAATTGTTCAAACATTATTATGTTTTTCAATCACACACATGAGCAGTTTTATTAAAAAATATAAATAACACTAATCAGGTGCCAGAATCAAAAATGAAAGGGCACTGTTGCATTCAATGCAGTGGTTTTACCTTAGGAGAAACTTATGATAAGTCGATGTGGGTTAATAGTGATAAAACAAAAAAATTGAATAAATGTAAATAAAATAATTAAATAAAATTATTTTATTTTTTAAATCCTTATAACTCAAAAATAGTTACTCAGATTTCAAATCTGAGAGTACCATTGAGCTCGTGAAGGCTTTCTCTCCTTTATAAGAGCCTATCATGGATTATTGTGGGCCAAATATGGAAATTAGTTTGGGATGTGATAGTAAATAAAATAATTAAATAAATATTATTTTATATCCAATAAATCATAAAAGGTAACTTGGATTAGAAATATGAGAGTATCGTTGACCTTGTGAGGGTGTTCTTTCCGTAGGTGGGGCCTAACCTTGACCGCCATGGTTAGAGGGGAAATGTTAATTTATAGGGATTTTATGAAAAAATAAAATAAACATAAAAATGATTATTTTTTCAAAAATATTTCACTGAAATGTAGAGATGATGCAACTATTTCATTTCATAAATGAAACAATATAACAATGCGGAGACTCATCATAACAGATACACTGAAATTAATTTTCTCCATTAAGTTTATTGACATAGATATGAGATCATGGGAAGACCCAAGAGATTACTCTAAGGCTCTAGAGAAATTCTATTATAAATTAATGAATTGAGAAGGAAACCTCTCCAACGATTAATGTCGGTGAATTTCATGACAATGAAAACATCCTTGTAGATAGGATTCAGGACTGGTGATCAAAAAACGATGATGATATATCACCCTCGTGAAATATCCTTTCCCAATTAGGGGTTTGAATATGTGTGATAGTTTTCCCTCATTCATTATTTCTAAATAAAAGATGTGGATCAACCCACAAACTAGTTGATCCACTAGATGATTTATTATTGCGGGATTGGGAATAAATATTGTAAGTTGATGTTGGGGATAAAAATAATAGGGATTGAATTATACAACATGACCCCACTGATAACAACAGATCTGAGACAAAATTAATAGAGGCCCAGATTGTTCGTTAGGTGTTCTTTGTGATTCCCCATCTCTCCTATTGTTCTCATCCGATTGAACCATGAGGTCACGTCAGATCTTTTACGGGGGGGGGGGGGGGGGGGGGTCCAAATGAGGTCATACCCTTAGAGTGATTGAAAAATGGTGTGGAGTGTGCGGTAGTGATGGTGATAACTCCAAGAAGTCCAGAGGCACAGACGGATCGAGAAACAAACCACTAGAGCGAGTTCGGCGGTAGGTAGGCGAGAGGTGGTGCGCCAAGGTGTTAGAGGCTGCGGCCGACCTAATGATGGAGGAGAAGGTTGGCAGCACCAACCATTACCCAGACAACATGTTAAACTCATGGTTTGAACACAATGATGATCTATTCATGCGAACTGCAGATCACATGTTACGGAAGGAAGAATCTTGTCTTAGCCAGTAGCATGTGGCACGAACCAGACACCAGTGGGCGTCTGGGGAGATGGAGTGAACTGGCCCACCATTGCGGGTCGAGATGGTAGAAAGAATTGGGATAATTGGTGGCCTAGGTTGTAAGAGAATAGACCAACCAATGCGAGCCTAGATGGATGGAATATCGGGCCGTTGGGCATCCTGGAAAGGCAGTAGCTATCCGACCAAGTTGACTGGGCTGAAGAATACGGACCCAGTCTCTCAGAGACCTTATGGGATGGACCCAAAACCAAAACGTGTCAGAAATGACCCAACGGTGTCAGATATGGTGGCCAAACTGGGGCATGTGATACAGGACCCCCCCCAGGCTGGCTTGGTTGGGTCGGTCTGACCAAGTTAGACCGAGCTCGGACACAACCAAAAATTGTTTAAAAAGTCTAATATATTTCAAACCGAGCATCTGATTGGCCTTCTGTCTATGGCATTAGGACCCTTCAAACAAGAAGATCCATTGGGTATACTCTAAGTGAGACTTCATGGTAGTTGATATGAAACTAATGTCTTGAGGAGTAGATTATCCTGGAATCAAGCATGGTACATGTAGGAATTCTACAACTGGATGTGACACAGAGGAGATGATAAGAGGGACCTCGATGGAATAGTAGTGGAGAATAACTCAGTGGTTGAGTAGTGGAGAAAACCTTGGTGGTGTAGTAGCGGAGTGGAAATCAGTTGTCGAGTAGCCGATAGTAGCTTAATGGAACAGTAACAGAGCTGACCTCAGTTGTCTAGTAGCTGCACAGACCTCAATGGTCTAGTAGTAGAGAGGACCTCAGTGGTCCAGTGGTTGAGTAGACCTCAGTGGTTTAATAGTAGATTGGACCTGCATGGTCTATTTTCTGAGAGGAACTGAGTGGTCTAGTAGTAGAGTGGGCCTAAGTGGTCTTGTGGCCAAGAAGAACTCTTTGGTAGAGTACAAGATAAGACCTCTGTGGTATAGTGGCCAAGCAGACCTTATTGTTCTAGTAGAAGAGTAGAACTTAGTGGTTCGGGGTCCAAGAGAAACTTAGTGGTCCAGTAGTAGAGCATATCTTACTGGTATAGTGGACGAGCAGACCTCAGTGGTCCAGTAGTGGAGTGGCACTCAATGGTCTAGTAGTGGAGGGGACCATAGTGGTCTAGTAGCGAAGTGGCCCTCAATGGTTTGGTAGACGAGTAGAACTTGGTGACTCAACGGAGATGAGTCCCTAAGAATTATAAGATGATTCAACTTTATGAGTGATAATCATAATTTATATACATTATGTTATAACTTGTGTGAGATGGATTTGCTTTGTGGATTTTAATTTTTGGTCCTTACTTTATGGTTTGGGGTCCCTACGAAGTATTGCATTACTCACCCCTATACGGACCTCGCCCGTAGGTGTCGTGTCTCATGTAGGTGATCGATGATTTGACATAGACCTTGCGGGTCTAGGACCAGGTGGTTCCTAGTGAGATGAGATAGACGAGACATACTTCTACGACTACCAATATCTATCCTTCACTTACCCTTCAAGTAGGGTTTGAGTAGATAGACCTTGGTAACTGTACATTCCATCGTAGCTTTGTGATTGTATACTGGGACCTTGTAACTTTTAGTTGTATTGTACTCTCAATAGATGTCTCAGTGATAGTTTTGGTTTACATTGTGTTAAATTTTTATAGTTTGAGATTTGTGTGTGTGTAGAGGTTTAAATGAAATTCCTTCCCTTTTTGGGATATTCCTTATCTGTTCTAGTCACCATCTCCTAGCCTATGGAATGCCAGATTAGGTTAGTCACAGTACAGGCCCTAGGGGATAGGTCGTGATGGGGTGATATAAAAGGGTGGATGGTTCTACCAGAAGAAATAAGAGTTTGTAAATTTTAAGGGGGAAACAATGTTAAATTTTTCGTGTTAGGCTTTCAACCTAGGGAATATAGTGTTGGTGTGGTAGCTAACGTATCTATACACGAAGACCCTTATTTTTTCTTTTTGACTCATTAAATGAATACACTAGTTACAAGGGAAAAAATGCTGGTATATAAATCGTATAGGAATGGGTTTAGTTTCCCATGCAATTTTTGATTTAGATCTCCAGATATAAACTATTGATCATAGTACATCTTGTTTTGTTTCAAGACGCTTCCATGTAAACAACCATCCAGGATTCAACCGCATGATCATGAGGATGATATGTGTGGTGATGAGTTTTTTACATGGGTTTGTGCCAAAGACAACACCACCATATAGTGTACCAACTATACCACCACTTGTCGAGTAGCCCAAGGTACTTGTAGTACCAGTGGATGAGATTCACAGGCTGAGCGCACTTAACGAGTTTCAGTGACCGAGACCCCTCATGTTCCAAGGAGATCCTGACTCACAGGCGGCTAAGGACTAGCTTGAGGTGGTGACTATGTTTTCTGCATAGTCAAGACACCATTAGATCTGATGGTTATCCTGGCAGTGAGCCTTCTACGTGGCACAACAAGGAGATGAAGGGGTTTAGATTACCCAATCATAGGATAAAGTGACTTTTCCATGGAAAGAGATTGAGAACCATTCTCAAATAATGGGCTCTATCCATAAAAGATAAGGGATATGCATGCCCAAGAGCTTCTAGAGATTCATCTAGGATCTCTTAGTAGCGTCTTTGAGGCCTTGTGATGTCATTCTCGGTATGGACTGACTATCAGTAGTTCTTTCTCATATCAATTATTTTAGACGCACCGTATGATGTGCATGCAAATATTGGAACTGGTTTACCTTTTTTGGGGAGAAGGAAAATAGAGCAGTATGGGATGGAATCTCACATAGGAGGGAGTAGAAAATCAATCATTAGTTGTCTAGAATGACCCTTGGTGCAGTGGATAAGATGAGTCTATAGTTTTATCCAATAGTGGAGGAGTATGAGGACATCTTTTCAGAGGATGTTCTAAGACTACATCCTCACAGAGATGTAGACTTCTGCATTGATCTGTACCCCAAGATTACACATATATCTAAACCTGAATATCGAATGGATCCTATAGAACTCTCGGAGCTGAGTTTATAGTTGGAGGACTTACAAAGGAAGGGGTTCATAAGCCCCAACATTTCACCATGGGCATCCCTAGTGTTGTTTTCCAATAAGGAAGATAGAATCTAGTGGTTATGAGTAGACTTTTAGCTCCTGAACCAAGTGATCATGTATAACAAGTATCCTCTATTGAGGATTGATGACCTCTTTAATCAGCTAAATGGAGAGAGATTATTTTCAAAGATATACATTAGATTAGGATATCACCACCTTCGAGTACTATATGAGAACATCTCAAAGATGACATTCAAATGTATCTACAGCCACTATGAGTAGATATTGATGCTCTTTGGAATGACGAAATCCCCATTAGTGTTCATGGGACTCAAAAAGTTGATCTTCCAGCAATACTTAGACTAGTTTTTAGTGGTATTAATTGATGAAATCTTAGTGTATTTTGCGTCCTAGGATGAGAACCTGATACACCAGTGGATAGTTTTAGACACACTCCAAGAGCATCAGCATTACGAAAATCCATCAAAGTGTAATTTCTAGATACAAAGGGTCTACTTCCTAAGACATGTCATCTTAGAGGCTGGAGTTGTGGTGGATTTAGTAAAGATCTAGGCAGTTCTTACTTGGGATCCACTTAAGAGTGTTACTAAGTTGCAGAGTTTACATTGGATGGCTGGTTACTATCCAAGGTTTTTACCCTACTTCTCTAGAGTTAAAGCACCCATGAAGACATTGAGGAATAAGGTAAAACCCTTCTTGTGAATAGAATTATGCCAATAGAGCTTTCAGCTGTTGAGGAAGAGTTTGATGAGTACTCTTATCTTGGGGATTACAGTGGAGGGTACTGATTACAATGTGTTCTGTGTTGCATTAGGGATCAGACTTGGTTGTTTCATGATATAGGGGAAAGAATTTATTGCTTATGGATTGTAATAATTAATACTACATGAGATTAACTATGAAAATCATTACCTTGAGTTAGAAGTGATAGTCTTCACACTGAAGATGTGGTGACACTACCTTATAGGAGAATGATTCACTATCTACTCTGACCAAAGGAGTTTCAAGTATATATTTTCTCAGAATTATTTTATCATAAGATAGTGGTGATGGATAGGGTTCCTCCAAGACTATGAATTCGAGATAGTATATACTCTTGGGAAGGGGAACTGAGTTGAAGATGCCCTCAGTAGAAGATTGAGTTCATGGATATTGAATGATGGATCAACTTAGTTGGCTTATCTTTAGATAGCCTTCATGGATAGAGATGATTTAGTTTATCTTTAGATAATGGTATTGGACCTTCCACACTGATAGCGAGTTATGGAGGCCAAACACAGAGATTCCATATATTAGACTTCATCTGCCAAGATGTCCACTTGGAATGCACCTAATAGATATTAGGAGGGTGGGGGTGAAAATTATCTTTTTCTAAGGACAAACTATTTTACCAGTGATATTACAAGACGAGTTATTGAGGGAGTTCCATACACCCCCTTGGGTGGTGCATCCATGTTTGTCTTAGATGTACTAGGCCCTCCGATGTTAGTACTAGTGGTAAGGGATAAAGAAGGTAGAGGGGAATTTGGTCTTGAGATTCCTCAATGATTAGGAAGAAAATGCTAAGAACTAGGTCCTAGTTGGCCTGAATCAACCCCTTGAGGCATCATAGTTGAAGTGGGATGTGATATCAATGAGATTTGTGATGAGCCTACCCCATTCATCCAGGGGGCACAATACTATCTAGGTGGTCATAGACCGACTCACCAAGTCGGAACACTTCTCACCCATTAAATATAATGGTTTAGTAGAGAGATTGGGAATCCCTTATGTGTAGGAGATAGTTCGACTCCATGGTGTCCCATCTATGATAGTCTTAGATCATGATGCACTCTTTACATCCCAAATGTGGAAGATATTGTAGGAGGTGTTCGGGAATCATATTCACTTGAGCAGAGCCTTTCACCCATAGACGGATGGTCAGACAGAGAAGACCATATAGATCTTGTAAACTTTCTTCATGCTTGTGTTCTTGATTTTTTTCATAGTTGGGAGGACCACCTAAAACTTGTGGTGTTTGCATACAACAAGAAATACCACTCCACTGTTGGTATGGCACTCTTCGAGGCACTGAATAGATAACCATGCATGTCACTGTTATGTGGGACAGACCCAGTGGAGTCATCACTCAAGGTTCCAGAAATGGTATAGGCTACCCTTAAAAATGTGTAGGTCATCCGAGAGTGGATTATGACTACACAAAGACAACTAAAGTCTATGTTGTAGGTGATGGAGACCCTTGGAGTTCGGCAAACAACCCAGGTATTTATAGAATAATAACTTTTCATTTCTATTAATTTTAGGAATAAAATATAATTTTTATATTAATGGGGATACTTTGTCTAATAGTGTACTCAACACCCAAAAACGGTTTTCTTTAAAATCTTATGTTGCACATAACCTTGAGTTATACCAAAAAATAATATAATATTATTATTATTTTAAATGGTAGTTAGCACATAGCTGTTGTACTGGAAAGAATGAATAGAACTAACAAAAATAATATTATACATGTTTATTAAATGTCTTTATATTTATCAGATAAATTTTAGATGCTTAAAATAACAATGGATACAATTTTAATCATTAAATACTCTACTAAATTTAAATTGTCTTTTTACCACCTTTTGATGGAGAACCCTTTCTTAAATCTAGTTTTTTTCACCTTTATATGTTCTATTTGAAAAAAATAAAATTCTTTTATATATTCGGGGCATCATAAATAAATTTGGATAAATTTTTCATAATTTTTCGATAATGTTTATTTTTTAATGAATAGTGAAAATTATCGCATTTTAATTCAAAACTTCCTTTTCATATAATTTATTTATATTGTTATATTTCCATTTTAATTAGTTTTAAAGTGTAATTGGATTATATTTTAAAAATTTAATCCAATTTTTTTCATTGTATGTAATTTCACTTTGAAATTGTATATAAACAAATATCAATCTTTTGGTAGTTTTTACTTCTTAAAAACACGTTTTTTGGTTTTGACGATGAGAATTAATTTTAAATTAATTTCTGCAACTTATGGATTTTGATTTTGGAGGAATGGATTGCATATTTTGAATAAGGATATCCAAATTGTGTAAATAGGTAGATTTTATTTTTTTTGATATTATGAATAGTAACATTAGTAATTATTTTATTTACCATGGTTAAAGGGTAAATTGAGTAAATAAGGGTAAAAAATAGTATTGTAATAATATTAAAAAACCCTAACACATGTCATAATCCAATTGGATTAGATATTTATGAATATGGATATCCTTGGGTCTATTTTTGGTTCCCATTGATCCACTTTGATGGGAAAATGTCATTTTATAAGAATTAATTTAATGTAAAGAAAAATATAACAGAATCATGTCGCTTTTATTAAAATTATTTTTATATGGGGCTATATAAGTGATCTCATTGACTATTAATATTCATTATAAAAGTAAAAATATTTCCTATATCATTATATTTAATTTATAATTTTTCGACATCATAAAAATGAATATATTTTTGACACAATGATGATATAATGATTAACTTATTAAATAATAATTTAAATAAATGATATTATAAATATTGAAATAAATGAAATTTAAAAATTTTATGCTATACAAGAATTTTATGGATTATTATGTCTTGTTATTTGTAACTAATGAGGTTTTATCGAAATAATAAAGTTATGGATTTTTAAAAATGTCATGATATGAATAGTATAAAAATTGACATAAATTATTTTATAAAAGAAATACTATTTAATTAAATGATATAATAGCCCTAAAAATATATGATTCATCCAAATGACTTATATAATGTTTAATATTCAGTTAATGGACCACTTGAGTTTCTATTGGAATTTTATAGTAACTAAATTAACTATATTGTATGAATATACAAGAAGACATCGTGAGCATTAAATTAGTTAACTAAGGGTTAATGCTAAAAGATAAGTTTAAATTTTTTAACTATAATTTTATAAAACCTATTGGTAGAGATGTTTTCAACCCAAAAACATATTATATTTGAAATAAATGAATTTAGGACAATTTAAAAGTGAATATCATTTTATAATAAAATAATATTCCAAAACCTTCCTGAAGTGCCCCTCCCCCCTCTTATAAAAGGGCATCACCTCTACCCATTTAATCACACCTCTCAAGCCCCTTAGATTATCCATACTCTACAAAAATAAGCTCCCAAATCCCTCTATTAGTACTATAATACTTACCTTGGTTATAAGTCAATATAAGAAATCCTTTGGGCTCAAATCAAAGGGAGTTACACATTTTAAGAGGGTACGTCTTCTGTGAAGTTCTTTTCCATTATTTTACTTCTTCACTCTATATTCTATTATTATTATTTGATTATATAAAAACACCAGTATCCTAAATATACTAGTATTTTATTATGAGAATAATTTTAGCTAAAATTAAACACACACCTTTATCTAATGGATATGAACATACTGTATATGTGGATGATGAACTACTACCTCACGAAATGATGATTGTTTACCCTACCACATCTCATGGTGGCCATTACGATGGAAATATATTTATATATGATATATATAATATTTATATTGTCTCTATGATTATGTTTTATTATTTAAATCATACCATTATTCTTTCCATAATGTCTAAATAAGATAATTTCATTTGAGGAAGTGTGGACTACTACCCCCTCAAAGTGATATGACCCGTTCATGCCATACTTGAAACATATAATGGATAAAGTTAATGAAAATATATAACATATATAAAATATGATATTATATTGGAATTATAATATAAAAATGTATCATTTATTTTTCATTCCTTTAAATATGAAAATGAAAATAATGTAGAATTCATGCGTACATACGGTTTACCGTCCCATGAATGGTGGATTTCATTTCTTATCTCCAAATGTTATGAACTATTATAAATACATATATATTCTTGATATATATGATATATAAGATATCTATATCATGAATATTATTTTTTAGATGATGGAATTTTGACCACATGGACAATTTGTAATTATAACAAGTTCATTTGTGACTCAACTACTGAATATCAACAAAATGACAGATATTAACATATATAATTATGTAATATTTATAACATGGAAATAAGTGATATAAAGGGAATAATAAACCTCAAAAGGGTTCTTAAGCAAGTATAAATTAACTTATGTTTATTATTTAGGAAGAACAAGAAACTTACATGACAATTCAGAATCAAGGTAAGGGACTTCGTCTCAACCTCCTTTCATTAAGGCATATTTTGATTTTTACGTGAACTTATTTTATATTGTGTATAATCACCTTTGACTTTTCATTTCATTCAAAAGAAATATGTTTTCTACAAATCTTTTTACTAAATGAAAAAAGGAATGTTTAATTTTAATATACGTAGTGACAACGACCTTTTCGCCGTCGCGAGGATTATTTGATATTTGGATTCCATAACAATATTTAATGTTTTTAAAAGGAAAATAAATACCATATACCATTTTTATGTAATTTTTTTATTTAAAATGGTTTTTAGAAATCATTTATTATGTAAATATCTTTAAATGATATATTTTTATTTCAATGTGTAAATATTATCTTTCCATTGTACATGTTTTCTATGTTATGATTATGTTAGTTATTGGGAATTATTTACATATATGGGTGGTTCCTTGATAAACCAAGGGAGGGTGATCTAGAGATAGCTCTCTAATGCATTGGGTAACATGACAGAGGAAAACATTAATGTTTCTCCTAATAGATATAAGGAATATACTATGATTGGTATTCCAAACATAACTCCCTATATAGCTGTAAAATATACAATGTAAGTAAGTTATATATTCCACAAGTTACCATTATGATTTATTATTTCTATGTGTTATTCATAAATCTTATGATTTCATGAAGTAAATTAATGAGATTATGTTTTACTATTGAAATGTATAGTTTCATTTATTTGTATGAATTGATGGGATAATGTTTTCATTCATTATTTTATAACCCTTACTGAGCTTTTTAGGATCATCCCATGTTTTTGAAATGTTGTTTCATAGGTTATAATTAAGGGTAAGTGAAAGGATTAATTCAAGAAGATTTATATCAAGAAAATTATTCTTATTTTATTTTAAGGTGTTTTATTTTTATGAAACAAATCGAATAGGGAATAAGTGTCAACATTGTAATTTATGAATTGTAATGTAACAGTTATGGCCTAATTCTCCAATACTATAAACCTAAAAAGATCTGTAATGTCGAATTATTGAATTATCTCAAGATTATGTAATATTTAAGGGTGGGGCCTTATATTTTGAGGAGGGGGACCACATATTCCTATGGGTCTATCATCGATGAGGGATATAATGATTTGAAAAGGGTGGAAAGTTATTTTCATGTTCATCAGACATTTCCTAGCACTGTGTAGAGTGGGTGAGGTGGCCAATTTCTTGGTTCTACTGCCGAAGTTAGAGAGGGGCATGAAATCTTCCTTGTATACCAGTTGAGGAGATATGTGCATCGATATTCTCACATAATTGACCATGGTGAGCTGGAGATTGATGATGTGGCGACATTCAAAGGGTACTTGGTGGAGATAGAGGATCAGTAGGAGAAGATCTTTTGTATATGGTTGATTTCTCTAATTTGTGTTTTTGGTAGAATGAAAATCTATAGGAGAGCACATGGGAGTGGGAGGATTATATTCATGCTCAACACCCTCCATTTGTTTGATTATATTTTTTTTTGGATTACGAGGATGTAAATCCCTAAAGGTGGTGGTAATGTAATGTCCCATAATTCCATGTAATTTTCTTAAAAACTTATATGGGATTATTTCAAGACTAGCCACTCAAACAACAATTAATTACGTGGCCCAATGAGCCCAAAACAATTGTTCAAACATGGGTGTGTTTTAAAAAATCTTTCATGATCAGTTTTCCTTAAAAAATTGAAGAACTCTTAGTCAGGATCCTTGATCAAAAATACGAGGGAACCGTTGAGTTTAGAGCATTGTGCTTACATTAGGCATGACTTATGTTTAGTCAGCTCATGTCTCTAGTGAGAAAACCCAAAATTTTCATAAACATAAATAAAATTATTAAATAAAATTATTTTATTTTTAAAATCCTTATAACTCATAAACAGTAACTCTGATTGGAATTTTGAGAGTATCATTGAGATCGTGAGATCTTGATTTCCTTAAGAGGATCCTAACATTGGCCGGAGTGGGCCAACTGTGGAATATAGTTTTGGGATGTGACTATGAACAAAATAATTAAATAAAGAATATTTTTTTTCGATAACTCATAAATGTTAACTCAGATTGGATATCCAGAGTACCATTGAGATCATGAGGGTGTGATTTCCTTAGGTGGTCCCTATCCTCAACCGATGTGGGTTGAGGGGAAAAGTTAAATTTTGGCCGTTTTAAGGAAAAATAAAATAAATAAAAAAGTATATTTTGTTTGAAAAATTTTCACTACAATGAAGTTATGAGGCAGCTGTATCGTTTCATAAATGAAACATCCTAATGATGCAGAGAATATGTGTAACAGAAACACTGAAATGGGTTTCCTAAATTAATTTCATTAACAGATATACGAGATTATGGGATGACCCAGGAGATTGCTTTGAGGTAATGGTGGAATTTCGCTGGAAAGAAAGGAATAACGAAGAAAACCTCTCAAAAAATGATCATCGACAAATTTAATGATGGTGAGAACACCCTTGGAGAGAGGATTATGGACAAGAGATCAATGGATGATGATGAAAAATCATACTTGATCAATATCTATTCCCAAGTTGGGGTTTGAATCTGTGTGATTGTTTTTCCCCATTCTTCCATTCTAAATGAAGACCGTAGATCAACCCACTAATTAGTTTATCATCGAATGATTTCTTATTATGATATTGTGAATAAATATTATAGGTTGATGTTGGGGATAAAAATCATAGATATTGAATTATTCTTTGTGACCTTGATGACAAGGGAAGATTGGGGATATACAAACAAAGGCCCGAATTTTTTTGGGTGTATTTTGTGATCCTCTCTCTCTATCCGATTGTTATTCGCCTACAGACCCATGAGGTCATGTCCGATATTTTCTAGGGGGGTCCAAAAGAGGTTGGACCCCATAGTGATGAAAAATGGTGAAGAGTGTGCGATAGTAAAAATTACTCCCCTAGAATCCGAGAGTCGCAGATGGATCGAGAAATGGAAAACCAGAGCGAGTCTGATGTCTCAAGAAGGAGAACATTGGGGTGCCAGTGCCAATGGTTGGTGGAGACCTATAATGGGGGCTGTAGGTGGGAGGAAGCATGTCCTAGCGGCGCACTGGGGTGATAGAGGCCGTGACCGACCTAACCACAGTGAATGATAATGGAAATTCTAACTAGTGCCACATCAATGTGGTTAGAATGTTGGTTGACCGCGAAGATAATATAGACACAAGGTCCATAGACTGCATTTGACATAAGGAAGAGGCCAGCCTTAGTTGGCCGCATGCAGTGTGAAACAAACACCAGCAGGGGTATGGGATGGTGGAGCGAATCACATTGCCATTTTAAGTCAGGACAGATGGAAAACTGAGCCACTGGGTAGCCTACTGAGGCAATACTGGTATAATGAACTCAGACCAGCATGGAGAATACTAGACGAGTTTTTGAGCGACCCGACGGGTGGACCCACAACCAAACTGGATCTACCCAGACCTAATCGGGTTGGATCGGGTCCGCTGAACCGGGTCGGGTCCTTTTGGACCCCTAGGCCTGGTAGGCCAGGTCAGTCCAACCAAGTCGGAATGGGATTAGATGCAACTGACCCCTGTTTACGAAAATTAAATTATCTTTCAGAATATGCATCAGGTTGACAGGTCGTCTATGACATTGGGACCATTGCGACGAGAAGGTAATTTGGGTTTTCCCTAAGTGAGACTTCATATAAGTTGAGATGTGACTGTTGGATTGAAGAGTATATTTTTACAGAATCAAGTTAACTATAAGTAGGAATCCTATGGCTGGCTATGATGGGAAGAATATGATGAGCATGACCTCAGTGCCCTAGTAGTGGAGCCAAACTCAATGGTTTAGTAGTAGAGAAGACCTCAATTGTCTGGTGGCTGAGTAGAACTCATTGGTCCAGAAGTGGAGATGACCTTAATGGTCCAGTGGCTGAGAGGACCTCAGGGGTCCCGTAGTAGAGAAAACATCAGTGGTCCTGTGGCCAAGAAAACATCAGTACTCTAGTAAAAGAGTGGACTTCAGTGGTCCAGTAGTAGAGTGGACCTCGATGGTCGGGCGACAAGTAAACCTCAGTGACTCATCGGGGATGAGTCCTACAGTAGCATAAGATGAATCATCTTTATGAATGATAATATTACATTATATATTTTATGTTATACCTATTGTGAGGTGGATTTTCTTTGTGGAGTTTACTTTATTGTATAACATTAGTGTCTTACTTTTAGGTCTTTTAGTTGTGGTTTGGGTTCCCTATTGAGTATTGTGTTACCCACCCCTACAGGGGGCTCTCTTGCACGTGTCATGTATCATGCATGTGAAATATGATTTGAAAGATACATTGGTGTTCTAAGAATAGGTGGTTCCCAGTGATATGGGATTGACAGAACATACTTCTACGACTACTGACATCTACTGTCCACCTACCCTTCGGGTAGGGTTTAAGCAGACTGACCATGGAAGCTATAATTTCCAATGTAGTTTTGGGATTGTATTCTAGAACCTTGTACTTTTTAGTTGTACTATACTCTCAGTAGTTGTCTTAGTGAAAGTTGTGTTTTATGTTGTGTTTAATTACTATAGTTTGGGGTTTCTTTGTGCATACAGGTTTAATGGTAATTCCATCCCTTTTTGGGATATGCATTCTTAGTTCTAGTTAACATACTCTAGCCTATGGAAGGTGGGCTTGGGTTAGTCATGGTACGTGCCCTAGGGTATGGGCTGTGATAGTTGATATTTATCAAGAATATTATCTTTTTTTAATGAATTGTGAAAAATATTAATTTTACAAAAAAATCACTTTTTGAAATTATAATGATATTAAGATAAATTGATTATTTAAAAAATCAATTTTAATGAACCTAAATATACTTAATAAAGAATATATTGAATATAAAAATATAATGTTTAATTTAAAAATATATTATCATCATTTTCAAAATCAAAGTAATGGTTTTTCAAATTCAAACTATTTTTAGTTAATCTAACTTCATAAACTATTAATTATCTTCTTTTTAGTTTATTATTTGTTTAAAATAATAATACTTCTCCTTTGATTTAACATAACTTATTTTATACCATTTTAAATAACATTATACATTATTTTTCTATAAAATCTATTTTTTTTATTTAAATAAAAAATTTTCCTGAAAAGGAATTCATTATAATTTACTAACATATATTAATGATATGTTAATCCAATCCAAAAATTATAATAATATAAAATATAAGAAATGTGTGGAATCATCAAAATTAATATTAGTTAAAAATTTCATTAGTTTTTTTTGGTTTTATTGAATAGAAATATTTTTAAATATTTTTCACCTCTGTTAAGGGTAAAATGGGTTTAAAGGGGTATAAATTAATGGATAAGGCTTTAAGATAACACAAGAAACATGAATAAAAATCAATTTTGGATTTTATTCCTTCCAAAATCATACTAATTTTAAATTTATGATATTTGTTTTCACTTCTAGAAGAAAATGAATTTATATTATTTAAATATTTTAACTAATTGAATTTGTGTCCCTACCTCACCATGAAAAGGTAACCTCTCCCCCGTATGATCTTAATTTTGGCTCTCTCACTTAGACAATAACATAGAAAAAGAATTATTATATTCATTACATTCATTATTTATCTTAATTTTTTACTATAAGACCATACTATGAAGGCTTAAGGTCTAAGACAAATGACAACCCTAAAAAAGAAGCAATCTACTTACCTAACAAGAAATTATAGTTAATTATTTTCACCAAAATTTAAATAAAAATGGAGAAACCTTGAAAATTCAAGACACAATACATCACACAATATAATATATATTGAAACCATTAAAGTCTAGTTTTACCACATTAGAAGAATTATATATATATATATAATTTCAATTGAAACCCATTTACCTTTGACTACATGTGATCCTTGATCATGTATTTTAACTAGTAATAAATCTTCTCCCATAATTAATTGAAATCATCCACATTTATATTCCTTTAATTGATTAATATTTTCATAATAATGTCTTTTTTGTTAAAATAAATGTACTGTACCTTATTTGTGTCCAATTGAATCAATATTTTAGAGTTCCAAAAGTTTGATAAACTCCCTAGTTTTCCCCTTATATGAATACTCCTTAATTTCCTCTCCTTGATGGTTGACCAATATAGATAAATCATAACACTTGAAAACATCTCCAACCAAAGAGTCAACCTATATCTTGTTATGATCTCCTATCACACACATTAAGACTCCAGTTACATAGAAACTCCACCTTCAGGTTCCTACTAATTATAAATGAAGAAAGGGACCATCTCCTTGGACCTCTATATTGAGATAGATATTGCCTTAATGGGTTTGGGATGGTAGGAATAATCTTTTATACCATTGAATTTATTCCCCTTAGTAATATTTTATCTCCCAAAGTCCTTGATCCCCTTCCCCCACTTCCTCCTCCTCAGACTGCGATGCCCACTACCCTAGAATCCCTTTGTAATTCCTCTAGAAAAAAGGCCATAATAATAATCACTTGAATATTCTTCATACAATACTTGACATTCCTTAATAGTATCAACTCATAAAGGCTCACATTGGTCACAAAATTTCTCTTCAGATCTCAGGCCTTCAAAACGTTTACTCATATTTAAGATAGAAAATATCCTTCTTGGACTGGACCACTTCACAACAAACACCCATCCATCAGATCCAGGCATTGAGTTATCCCATAACTTACATCCCATTAAACATATCTCACTTTTTGATTGTACCACCACTTACTCACTGCTTACAGAATACTTTTATAGGATTCAATATTCCAAATTTATAGGTTTGGTTTTAGGAAAATAGTATAACTCACCTCTTCTGACCCCACTAATCCCGAAGTGGCATGTACTATTGTCTTGGTTTGACCAGATAATTCCTCAATTGTTTTAAGATTCAGTGTCCTTATAATCAGCATTCATAATTTTAATTTATTTCTATAAAAAACTATATATTAATGAACCACTAATACCCAATATTCTCATTGTTAATGAAGTGTCCTTCTACATTCCATTCAGTTGTTGAGTCATCGAATCAAGAACTACGAGTTCCTATTTATGGATAAAATGTCATGTACAAGGTATGAGAACCATATAATTGCATGATATACAATAATTCATCCATTATTCATGGAAAATAGGTTGTTTTTAATGTAACTCTACCCCAAAATTGATACAAATACACTCCAATAAAGGCATAAATTCATCGACATCCACACATATATGGGGGTAAATCAGTTGAATTTTTTATATTATAATATTAGGATGTTGGAATGAACTGAATAAATTCTAACGAAAACAAATAATTTATTTATTTTTTATGGGTAGGAGTTTTTCAGGGAAATATATAATCAATTTTATAGTAGGAGTATCCCGTTTCATATGAAAATTGTATGACCACTAAAAAATAAAAAAATGGGCCCCACTATATTTTCACATAGAACTAGATGAAGAGTTAATCAATTCCTCCAAAAAATAATGAATGTTTCCTAAAATTAACACTATAAATAAGAACCACAATTTAATATCCCCTTAAACCCTAAGAACATATGATAAAATAGTTAAAAGTCGCATCTATAGGCTATTTGGATTTTATCTGATCCACCAGAGTTAGATCCAAAAGGATTGAAGCATCCATGAACTCTGAAACCGAAAGCAAGATCTATGGTGTGTTGTGAAAATGATCTAGAACCATCAAATATAATGATATGGATAGAAAATACAGAAAGGAAATTATATTTGAGACAGGGGAAAATGGATGGACAATCCTCATAAGAGGGTGAAATAAAACTAAATTATCCCCTTGCGTACATACATACTACTATGTCTATATAGTAGTGATATTAATTTTTCATCCATTATTTAAATGAAATATTATTAATATATAACTAAATAATCTAAATGATATTTACTAGATAAATATGATTGTATAAAAAATTTATATGAAATACCATATTTCTCCTCTATCCCTTAGAAATGATATCATCACTCAGGTGTATGCGTGGACTACCACCACCATAAAGAATTGTGATTTGTTTTTCTTTTTACACTATTCATGGATGGTCCTAAAATTGTGTATAATGAATTAAAATTTTATTCATGTTATTATTTAAATCATTAAAATTATTCATAATTTCATTAAATCTTGAACCAGAACTATATTATGATATAATTTTTTTAACTAATAGAAGAACCTTATATACTCAACATAAGGAAGAACTATTCACTAAATGGATTAAAAAAATATTATATAAGGAAATATAAAATGGAATATAAATGAAAATATTTCTCATTAAATTATTTATTAAATTTAAATTCATTATTCATGATTATCAAACAATTATTATTATATAGAGACCCATGGTTATGGATTTTTATAAAAATCAAATTTTATTTCGGGAATGTTTAGGTTTAGATTCAAATATAATATATTATAATTTTAAAAATTAATAAACCCATTATTTCCTATAATACTATAGTTAGTTTTTGGTTTTACAAGTTTATATTCAATTTCAATTATTGTTAGATAAAGTATGAAGAATTAAGATACATGTAAGGGATATTCGTTGTAATTTTTTTTTATTTTCATTCAAACAATTTTTCTTCTATGTAATGGTTATTTTCAATGTATAATGAATTTTATTTATGTAAAATTTAAATTATGATAATTTTACAAGTTAAGAATTTTTCAAATCAAATAAAAAATATTAAAAAGCAATCTTTTTATCATTTTCATCACGGTTTATTTTTATCTTTTTAAGAAGTGAAAAAATATTTTCATATTTAAGAGTAATTTATTGTATAAAAATTACCATTATCATATTAATGATTCATTATCATGATACCTTTTTAATTTTACATGTATATTTTATAAAAAAATATTTACCTCACTATTTTGGTAATTTTTTATATGATATCAAATTAAAAGGATTTTATTTTATAAAAGGAATGAAAAGAATATTGAGAGGTGATTTATAAAACTATTCTTAAATAAAATTACAAGGAAGTATTTTTTAATTCATTACTACTATTTTCTTATCAACAGTATTGGATTTAGTATAAAACATTAATTTCTGAGTAATTGATTGTCTTTTTTACTCCGTTAAAAAAATTGATTCTACCTTATTTGGATATCAATTTCTTCCTTGTGATCATATTCCCTATCACTCTATATTATTCATTATACCTTATATATCACATTAATGAAAAAAATTAGTATCATAGTTGAAATAAATATATTTTACACTACTTTGATAAGGCCTAAAAAATATAAGACATCTATATATAGTATTTGTTGAGGGTTATTTTTTATGAATAATTATTTAATTTACTTGGGAAATATTCTTTATTCTTGAATAAATATAGATAAATAATTATTTATAATGACTTTTTAGAATGAAATATATTTATTTTTAAATATATTTTTAATTAATAATACATGAATGTGATTTGAGGGGACAACTTATAGATACCTATTTAATTCATTGATAAGTCTCATGATAAAAAATAAAAGGCATTCCATATTAAGTGGGTATATGGTTTACACTTACCCTTTTATTAATAATAATGTATTGGATGAGGTATTAATGGAATTATTTATGTCTAAATGGATATGTACTTCATATAAGGATCATTAATTTTTCTATTTATACGTTTCCATTATTTATAAATCACATTCCATTATACATGTGATTAATGTAATGATATTACCCAGATATGTTCATTAATATAAATTTGTTGATTGAATTTTAAGTGTTTTGATTTTAGACACTAAAAAATTTATTATGTCTTATTTAAACATGAAAGATTTTATTTTATGTAACCCTTACTAAGCATATAATATCGGACTTTATTTTTTATTCTATTATTATGATACGAAGAAGGATACATTCAGTGATTTCAAGGATGATATATTATTTACTCTACTATATTTTTATATTTCTAATTTAATATTAGAATCATTTTTGAATATAATTTTCCAATGTTTCTAAATTAATCTCTATAATATGGTGTGATCCCATGTATCTACCAATGACATAAAATAATCACTATCTCTGGGTTACTAGGTCTGGGGTGTTACTGTTGTTATTTTAGGAAGATTAGATGGAACCACATGATCTAGATTTTAAATGAACATATATGACATTTGAAATATGGTGATTCGTTAAGTTATTTGAGAATACTAGTGTTTTTTATTTTATGTATCAATATTCATAATGATCCTGAGTCAACTCAGTGTGTGACATTGTTTTAAGATGGTTCATAGAAAAAGGAATTGAAATAACCCATGAAGTCAATATATTGATTTCCTATACTGAGTAATCTAGTGTAGAAGCTATTGATGCTAAGAAAATCATAGCTATATTTGGAAAACTGACCCAATTTATGCAAATAACCATGCTTTGATTATGAAACCTCTAAAATAAAATTATCTTATATTGGATGAGATCTTGTGATATAATTCTCTATATTTTAATATAAGTAGTTATCCATTCATAGATCAATAATCGATTGAGTCCCAAAAAAACGTATTTCTAGAAATGGAATGCAATGAAAGGGAAAATATTAATCTATAAGTGTATTTTGAAAAGGGATATGTCTAACATTTATTTTCATTGATCTAAAACCCTAAATATGATAAAAAAATATAATGTATGAAATGAAAAATATTTAATGTGATATTATTAGTGAAATAGTTTCCCTGATGGAAGGGAGATACAACTGGATAGGATTTCCCTCACTTATATATATATATATAAATAATTCTTTGTTATTTTTTATAATAGAATTATGTTATTTTACAAGTATGATAAAGAAATCATGTTAAATATCTAAATAAATATTGATAGTTTCTATTATTGGATTAAACTCAGTCTCCATAGGGCATTGGATTCAACAAAAATATTCATCATAGGATGATATATTATTATGTCACAACATGAGAGAGAGATAGTTTCCCAGTTTATATCTGCTAAATTGAAATAAAAAATAGGAGAGGTTGGTTGATAACTAAGAAAAAATAAATATTTCGATGAAGAAGAAATAAATTACTCGATTCCCAATATGTGACAATTGTGGAATGAAAAACCTAAGTGATTTGATTATTAATGGTCTTTGATTCTAATGATAAAAAACTCATAAGGTGTTTAATATTAATATTAATGTGATGTAAAAATTTATTATGCACTGTAAGTGAGAAATATTCATTATTTTTCTCTATAATGTTGATGCATTAAAAAGTTTATAAACTCAAAATTTAGTGCATTTTATAAAATGAACTTCATTTATAATCACTTATTCAAATCATGTTTAGAGTGTGTAAATTTGGGCCCAATCAATTGATGAATCAAAAATAAACATGGTCATTCTTTTAACCCTAGTGATGAAATATTTTATCAAAGTATTATTGTTTTTAGGAACATAAAATAAAAGTGGATCCCACAATTAAAAACTAATGAATAAATAAATTTATCTATAGATAGGAAAGATTAAGGGGATCATTTCGTTCTACTCTGGATAGAGCTTGTTCTGAAGTTTTCAAAGATACTTTGGGATCCCAATTTGAGGATGAAATTATGGGAATGATTTCAGGGCCCATAAAATCATCCAATCATTTTGAGCATTAAATCAGAATGAGTGATCTAATTAGAATAAATTTTTTACAGTTATTAGATGAAACTAGGTATGAGATATTTATATTGTATTACCATCAATGATTCGACCATATTTAATTACATATTTCAATTCCAAAATGGGTAATGAATCTTATCTGATTTTTTTTTCAACTTCAAATTTTTTAATTTCCTTCGATTCATCACCCAAATTTTGACTATCCTAATTAATGGGTATGTAATTTATTAATGTGACCTCAAAAATATTCCCCCAATATGACTATTTAATGTGGTTGTAGTGAAGGAATTGGTGAATTCATGTTCTTCTTTAAATTTTAATTTTACAATTTTATTTTGTAATCGTAAATTATTTTTCTCAAGTAAGATGTTTGATTAGCACAATATTCTAAAAAAATTATTATTTTCTATCACTTATATAAATCCAAATATATCACATTGGTACTATTGAATCATGGTGTGAACTTACGCACAAAAACATTGATGAATTCCTTCAAACAACAGTTGATTGATCATTATTTCACATTTTTTCATCTCATTTTCTACCCCCATGAGTCTACATCTTGATTCCATTAATAAAATATAATCAATATATAGATAAATATTTTATGGATTAACCCAATGGATTATGAAGGTGATTTTTTGGATGTTATTTTTCATTTTAATAATTTATAATAAATTATTTTGTAGAGTTTTTCTTTTAATGAATTTAATTATTTTTTTTCTTATTGAATTTTATCACCACACATTTCATGTTCTACTGAGATCTATTACCTTGATCTGACCATAATAATGGTACTAAATGTATTTTGATTATTATCATGTGTCTGTTAAGGGGTTAAAAAATTTATTGATGAGAATATATTAATTTCATTAAATGAATTCTTTTTGAATTAATGAAATTTAAATAATTAAAAAACACATGTATTCAACCTCAAGACATAACCAAAGTGAAGTCATTCTCATTAATAAAATTCACTTAAGTGTTTAAAATAATTTAATGACAGACTCAATTAAATCCCATGTTTTCCACTTCATATCTATATCACCTCTATAGATTATATATTTCTTTAGGATTCTTCTTAGGAGTATGAGGATTTGATAACCTGACCTGTTCTAGAAGAGACCGCTTGCAACATATAAAATTGGTAAATTTTGGAATCACCTTGTTTTGGTGATATTTTTGAGGACTAAAGTATGTTATCAATGAAACTCACATCCTTTTTTCAACTGAATTTCTCTATTC
Source organism: Viscum album (assembly GCA_963277665.1). NCBI lineage: Eukaryota > Viridiplantae > Streptophyta > Magnoliopsida > Santalales > Viscaceae > Viscum > Viscum album. Next base: position 15,758,391 of record OY728144.1, read on the forward strand.
TCACACCCATATCTCTTATATTATACCCTTTCTATTATTTTGTGTCATAAAAACCCTAAATAAAAATTTCAGTCTACTCCAATGGTGTATCATCATCAATATCCATTCATGAACATAGGCTGGAATCAAATGTGAGATTCACATTGGGAATCCCCTCACATAGAGAATCTCTTTGGAGAATCCTTCATTAATTATTCCATATCTTGTGAGATGAAAAATATTTTGTATGATTAATATTTAAAGGATAAATTTTCCCCATCTCAATGATGGTTGAAGGGATAAATCATAGTGAAGTCTATGATGTCCAAACACTTATCCAACCAAATCTACATCAACCTCTTAAACAATTGTGTGAAAAAATAAATAAAATGAATTCATATGTTTCATTATTGAGATTATAACAATGAAGTATTAAAAAAATTATGAAACCCATAAAAACTCATGTTATCCCTTCCTCAATGTTGATTGGTGAATATTATTACACACAAACCTCTCATGAACAACACACACCTAAGAATATTTCCATGAGTAGGAGCAATAATTATTATCTTGAAGGATTAATTCTCAAACCTATAGAGAATATAAAATAAGATGAAACTTTTTATGAACCATCTTTATAATATGAGAAATAATAGATTCAAAAACTAGTTAATTTTTTAGGGAACAATGAAAGTAAAACTCCTGAAATAAATGATTTTTTTGTGTGTCTAGACTTGATGTAATTTATTTTCTATATTAAAAGGATAGAAACATGTATCCATGGATTCACTGTCTCTTATATTGGTATAACAGTTATCTATCAAGATCACCACTCAATGGAACATTGGGGGAAATCACAAACATTATGTCCATACCCATTCTTGAAAATCATTTCGATAATTATTAGGTTGAGAATTTGATTCAAAGGGAAAAAATTCTGTTGATAAATTTTTAAAACGAAACTTAGTCAATTGTATGTCCCAACCCATGTCAGAATATGTTATCAAACCCAATCTCAAATTATAAGTCTAATCATTCAATATCATATCTTCCATCATAGGGGATAATAAAAAATACTAAGTTATAATTTCATCATCTCTTGAATATAATAAAGACATAATTCACCTTTATGTATTACAGAATATTAATTAATTAACTGGATGGAATGATTTTTATATTCATGGGATTATCTCATTCACTAGTAAATATATAATTTTTCATGAATCATTATTAAAACATGTAATCCACCCTAATATAAACTGATTCTCAATCTTATAGAAGTGGTGAAAAATTAAATCCATAAAATGTTGAATGTTTTATTGGATATGTTAGAGGTGTATCTCAACATAACCATTTTAAAATAACTACTTTATATGAGGTAACCCACCTTCTACATTTTTTTGTTTTTGTGTGTTCTTTATTTATTCTATTATTGGAACATCCTTGGGTATTCCAATGTGATCTAACGTCTCTGTGAGTGGGATTTAGAAACTAAATAATTTTTATAAATCTAAATGAAACCCATTAAATTTAATGTTCAAACCCATCCATCGATCATCCCCAAATAGTCAACTTGTGACCTCAATCTAAATTGATCAATTTCATATTGATGGGTCACCAAATTCAAACCAGGTAGTTTTGTTCCATGATTTTATTTTAAAACACATATCCCCATATTTTTTTTGAATTATGAACACTCTATTTTCTTCTCTTTAAAAAATAAGCGTAGTGTTAATATAATTTGGGGGGTGGGGGTGAAAATATATGATTTTTTAAAAAAATCATTATTTGGGTAAAATTTAAATTCATGAAACTCTAATCCATTAATATAAATTGTGAATAATGAAAACGAAATTAAATATTATTTTAATGCATTGATTGTTATTTTAATTCATTTTTATGTTCATGGTCATAGTTTTTAGATAGTATAGTTTTACAATGTCATTTTTCACTGCTAACATTTTCATACATAAAATAAAAATTCCTCAATGTATGTCCATTGAATTTTGGGTGTAATTTAGCGTTCATCAGTCCCTTATATCCTAATATAGGGTTTTAGGCTATCTTTAGTTTAATTTGAGAATCCAAAAAATTGAAAAATAGACCACAAATAGGAATATTTTGGCCAAATTCATGGTTCACAACACATCTAGATCCCGATTCTATTGTTTTTGTTCCCAAGAGTTAGGATTTATATATCTATTGTAGAGAATGGAAATGAAAATACATGTGCCATTCGAAACTTGGGGATTTTGACTCCATAGTTGTATTTCTTATATCTATTATCTTCATCCCTATTATGGTTAAAAAAACAAAAAAAAAGTAATGGAAAGATAAAAAGATAAAAATGGATACCATATTTAAGTTTTAAAGTGATTTGCACCTAATGCTATTTTTTCAAATTTTAAATGAAAATGGGCCCATGATATTTGTGATGCACAAAACATAATCATGATTATTTAAAATTAGATGAAATGTGTCAATAAATTTTAATAAAAGAATTGGCATGGGCTTAGAATATGCTTCAGTACTTATATTGTGTTAAAGAGTTTTCAAATGTTTCCGGATAGATTGGAATAATGTATTTTGATGAGTGTTGTATGTTAAAATATTTTTGAAAAAGAGAATTCAATTTAACATTTGTTGAATGCATTTTTCTCGGGACAAGAAAAACATCACTTTGGGGTGTGATTGGCCACTATAAAGCTATAATATTTAACATTTATATCATAATATTGATTTTTTAAAATGTCTATAAACACCAATTTATGTTTATTTTATAAAATAGTTTTTATTTATCATCCCATGTGAAATTAATGTTTAAACTGTGTACATTTGGGCTCCATTTATCTTCATATCATATATTTATAATGAAGCATTTTTTTGTGTGCTCTCAAAAATATTTATAACTAAATGCAGCTATTTCGCACGGAATCCAGGGATGACCTCCTGGACGAGAGATTCAAACGTTCCGATCGGTTTCTAACGGGTTTGTTTGTAGAACCGGAAACATCCAATGATTCCACATCCATTTGGACCTACATTCCAAAGGCAGGCACTCATTAACTTGTGGACTAATGAGGCTTAGGAATTTGCATTGGTCGAGAGGATGGGAGGTCGGACTCATCACACCTTTTTGAGGGGAATTATTGTCTACTCCGGGACTCTCTTTATAGATTTAAGTTATGTTCGTGAATCCTTATTACATTACCAAGTATAAAGATGTGCTTTCCTTTAGTTTTAACAATCAATGATTAAATATGCAAGAAATTTAGAGAATCTTTTATATGTATTCGAGGTTCTTCATCAATAGAGAATCATCTATATATGTTTAGAGATTCTTGGTCAATGGTATCCTTCAAAACATTTATATAAAAGTCTCTTGGTCATTATGATGACCAGGATGGTTTTAAAGCCACTCAGTGGGGCACTTGAAGTTTATCGTCATTCAGAAGGATAGAGATTATTTCAAAGTTGGGATCGAACCCATGAATGGGCTAACTACGTATCCTTTGTTTTTGAAAAAGGAATCAGAACCCACGTAGTTCGAGAAATGGAGTATGATGTTTATGATTGATGGCTCAAAGATGAATGTCATAATTACTTTTACACTCTAAGCTCACGTGAGTCATGCTCGGTGTGAGAAACAAGAGGTATTGGTAAAATTTAGACAATTGTGCCATGAAAGATGCAATCATAAGAATTTGTTTGGGGCTTATGTATGGATGACTGCCCAGATAGATGAAGGTTTAGGATTTACTTTTAGGTATAAAATCCATGAACAGGGTCCATAAAGTTATATGTGCTTCATGGAGATTTGAATACTCTAATCTTGGGGCTTACTTTTAAGGAGGATGCCCAAGTTAGGAGGGGACTTATGATTGGGTTTTACTGCTGAAAAAGGAAACCCGAATCAAAGGTAAATTATGACTGGTTAAGAGAAATTTAAGGGGACTTGGGGCTTATTCCTGAAAAGGAGACCCAAGGTTATGACTGAGTCTTATTCCTGAAAAGGAGACACAGGTTAAGGGACTTGGGGCTTACTCCTGAAAAGGAAGCCCAAGATTATGACTGAGTCTTATTCCTGAAAAAGGAGACCCAGGTTAGGGATTATGTTTTGGGGCTTACTCCTGAGGAGGATGCCCATATTTGAGGTTAGGACTTATTCTTAAGAAAGATGCCCAAGATTAAAGGACTTGATTGGGGCTTACTCCTGAGGAGGATGCCCAAGATTGGGAACTTTAAGAATTTGGGGCTTACTCCTGAGGAAGATGCCCAGATTAGGATTCTCTCATCTTAAAGGATGAGGTTAAATGAATGAACTCTCCGTATTTTAGTGACATAAGGATATTTAAATCACTAGACTTTTAGAGAGATTCCATAGAATTCCTTTCAGATAAGAAAGTCAAATTAAGAAATCATGCCATAAATGGCTTTGAAGAGTATCTTGAAGACTGAATCTTGAAAAGGAAAGGTGAAATGGCTTAAGAGGGGTAAAAATGGGCAAGATGGGCACCCAAAAAGATAGGGGCGCGCAAGTATTGCAAGGCGCGCAAGTCTTCCGTGGGCGCGCAAGTATTGGTCGCGCAGGTGTACCTGCGCGACACATAGTGTACTTGCGCGATTTTCAACCAGTATTGAAATACTTGAGCGACTCTTTTTTAAACCCTTTAGAATGTTCTCGAGGTTCTTCCAGAAAAGGGACGCGCATGTTATATTGAAGGAAATAAGTCAGCGCGCAAGTGTTTGATAAGTTTCAACACTTAGGCCTTCCTTCTTCTCTTTAGATCTTCCGTTCTAGGTAATAAATTACCTTAGAAGTGTTCCGGAAGCTTTGAGAAGGGACTTGGGCATCGGGAGCTTCAATCCGAGTTTCTGGAAAAAGATCCTCTCGAATGGGGGGCCCACAGGGTCTATTTATAGGCAAAAGAAGACCCTGGGCGGTTACCGGGCGGTTATCACTTAGGTCGCGCAAGTCACTTGCACGACCATAAGGTGTCGCGCAAGTACTTGCACGACCACTAGGCGGCGCGCAAGTGTACTTGCGCGACCATGAGGGAACTTGCGCGGCCTATGGGAAATGTTCTCCTTGTTCATCCCTTTGTCGATTTTTGATGTTTCTTCAAAGGATGAATCACATTGAGCTCAGATATTCCCCTTTTCCGATCTTTAGATTCTGTGACGAAAGGAGCGTCAAAAAAAGTCCCCCCTCAGTGTTGGATCCGGAAAGAAATGAGGATTTGACTCTGAGGAAATTGAATACATTCAAAGGAAAAGGGGCCGCGCAAGTCTTCAGGGCACATAGGTCAGCGCGCAAGTGTGCTGGAACTTGTCTTTTATTCAGAGTTCCTTTGTCTTTTGTGGGCAGTTTAAAGTCATCCATGCCGGACATAAAGGGGCTAATGTTTAAGGTCGAAATAGCTTTGACCGAAAATGGATTAAAAATGGATTCAATTCCTTGACAATTTATCTGAAAACATATTACCATACTCAAGTATGAGGGAAAAAATGTAAACTATGGCTTAAGAATATTTGAATCTGAGGAATGATATGAAAAAGAGCTAAAAGGCATTAGAAGAAGTAGTTTCCAAGAATGAAGTTACTATTATTTAACAAAACCCGTTAGGGGGTTGAAATATGCAGGGCCACCTATGGGCATTGGCTGCATGGTCAAATAAAATAACATCTTTTGGCTGACAAGTCTGTTATGTGGACTGTTTATGCAAGGCCACCTATGGGCACGTGCTACATAGTCAGGCAAAAGAACTCCCAGAAATTTACTTTCCTAGTGCTAAAAGCCAGTGAATGTTTACGGAGATTCAAATTTTCTAAAGCATAGAGTTTATTTTATGGAAAGAGGTACTTGAATATGGAGAAGATATTTCCAAACAAGAATATCGAAGAACTGGATGAATATCACTCCTACGAAGGTCTGACCCAATCATAGGGAAGAAGAATAAACCATAGACTTGAATACTTTCAGATCATGAAAAAGGATATGGGGCAAATATGTTAAGGATGGCTATTTTTTTCGGATCCCTACATATTGTTGTTTAAGACAAATAAGGACAAAAGAGGCATTCTTTCCAAGAATGAAGTTACTATTATTTAACAAAACCCGTTAGGGGGTTGAAATATGCAGGGCCACCTATGGGCATTGGCTGCATGGTCAAATGAATAGCATCTTTTGGCTGACAAGTCTGTTATGTGGACTGTTTATGCAAGGCCACCTATGGGCACGTGCTGCATAGTCAGGCAAAAGAATTCTCAAAAGTTTGACATTTTTGTGACTAGAAGTCATGAAAAGGGTTATGAAGATATGAAAATATTTAAGGTTAGGATTATAACACATAAAGAGGGGTATTGTCTGATGTATATAGAGATACATAGGTCAATGAAAACCATAATCATGTTGTGGCTGGGTCCTGAATTGAAACTTGTACTTCACTACATATCTCATAAGAATGAGAATCAAGCCATACGTAGTTCTTGAAATGCAGTTTAACGTCGTGCAGGACGAAAGTATGAGTGATCTTAGTTTAGGGTCATAGAATTCGGACCATAACAATGAATTCACAATGTGTGTTTTCATGAGGACTTTTCAACCAAGGGACTGAAAGTGAAATTTGGGGTTAGGCCCAAAAGTCTTGGGACTGGATTCGAGGGACACTCGAATGTTCCTACGTATCCCATAAGGATGGGAATCAAGTCCACGTAGTTCTAGAAATACCCTTTGTACAAATTTGGTTCGTACATTTGAAGGGTGAAAGGGGACTTTAGTGCAATGATGGTTTAACCTAAGATAAAAAGTTTAGGCATTACCATGTATGCACGTAGTCTTTTGAAAATGAAACATGATTTTAAAAAAAATTCAATGTCAATAATGGTTCCTTCTCAAATGAGGAAATCAAAGAATATTGTAGTTTATTGTCGTACCGGACAAAAGTGTTGTATAGTTTAACGTCATATAACAAGGAAGAAAGTGAATCAATGTAAAGATATTGATTCCAGGGGCGGTTTCACAAATCAACATCATATGAGGTGGTGGTGAACCGATGTGAAGAGATTGTTTTTGGGCTTGAACCCTGGGAGGTTGCCTACATACCCAGCCTGGAGGGCGAGGATCAATGTCCGTGTAGTTCAATTAAAGAATGAATTAATGATCAAGTTGTTCTTGTGGACAATGATCTCATAAAAAAAATATTGTTGGGACTTACACATGGTTAGTGGCCCAAAGGGAATGTTATGGTTGATGTTCGCTCTAAGCTCACGTGAGTCATACTCGGTGTGAGAAACAAGAGGTAATAACAACCTTAACGATGCACAGTTTAATGTCATGTAGGACATAAAAAAAAGGGACTATGCAGTTTAAAGTCTTGCAGTTAGGACTATTGATGCTGCACAGTTTAGTGTCATGTAGCAGGGACAAAATAACAGTTTAATGTCATGTAGGACATATCAAGGACTTTCTGTACAGTTTAGCGTCATGTAGTTAGGACGATGGGGACAATACAGTTTAACGTCATATTGGACGAAAGGGGGACTGTGCAGTTTAATGTCATGCAGTAAGGACAAAAGAGTGTACCATTTTAACGTCATGTCGGACGAAAGTGTGAATAGTTTAAGGTCATATGCATGGACCGTGAATGGTGCAGTTTAATGTCATACTGGACTTTTGAGATTATATAGTTTAACGTCTTTCCGGACGTGAGGGACTTTTATACAGTTTAGCGTCATGTAGTTAGGACGTCACAATTTAACGTCTTGCTGGACATAAAGGATTTGAAAATAGTTTATGGTCATATACATGGACCAGGGATGATGCAGTTTAAGGTCATGCTGGACGGTTTAGGGAACTTTTTCACAGTTTAATGTCGTGTGGGACGAAGTTGCAGTTTAAAGTCATACTGGACCATTGCTGTATAGTTTAACGTCATATAGCAAGGACGAACTGGTGCTGTACAGTTTAAAGTCATGTAGCTAGGACTAAGGTGAACCAATATGAGGATATCAGTTTTGGGGACTTTTTACAGTTTTTCGTCATGCTGGACGTTGGAAGTGCCACACAGTTTAATGTCAGGTTTCCAGGACAAAATATAGTTTAATGTCATCTCGGACATAATGGTAACCAATGTGACAGTTTAACATCATGTTGGACGATAAGGGAACTAACACAGTTTAACATCATGCTGGATGATGAAAGTGCCACACAGTTTAATGTCATGTTGCCAGGACAAAATATAGTTTAATGTCATCTCAGACATAATGGTAACCAATGTGACAGTTTAACGTCATGTTGGACGATAAGGGAACTAACACAGTTTAACGTCATGCTGGACGATGAAAGTGCCACACAGTTTAATGTCATGTTGCCAGGACAAAATATAGTTTAATGTAATCTCGGACATAATATGAACCAATGTGATTGTTTTGGATCTGGGAACAATATTTTGTGTTTATACAAAATACTTCTTCAGAAATCTGGCATTAGTTGGAGTCGTGATGTGTTCTCCATACATTGAGATCAGAGAATACGCTCCATTGGAGTAGACCTTATGTATTGAATAAGGTCCTTCCCATTTTGGTTCATGCTTGGGAGGCTTCTTTCCTGGTATCATTGGTGCTCTGAGAACCAATACCAATTCTCCCTGAATGAATGAACGAAGACGAACTTTTTTGTTAAAAGCTCGTGCTATCCGATTCTGATAGATTTCCAAGTGGTGCAAAGTGCACAATCTTTTCTCATCTAACTGTTCCAATTCATTCAACCTCTTTTGGGATTTCTCATCTATTGATAACTGATCACAAATGGCTATTCTGAGTGAGGGCAATTGATCTTCAATTGGCAAGACTGCTTCTGTTCCATATACCAATGAATATGGAGTAGACCGCGTTGCATTGCGAGTGGTAGTCCGATAAGCCCATAAAGAATGAAAGAGTTTATCAGGCCATGACCTCTTATCTTTATCCACCATCTTTTGCAGTATATTTGAAAGAGTCTTGTTGAAGGCCTCTATCTGGCCATTAGACGCTGCATGATATCGAGATGAATGGTTGGACTTAATATTGTATTCTTGATACAATTTCTTTACCTCAGAAGAACAGAAATTGGTGCCGTTGTCCGTCAATATGGTATGAGGGACACCAAATATAGTAATGATGTTAGACTTGATGAAGCTAACAATGCATTTAGAACTGACTTCTTTGAGAGGTACTGCCTCTGCCCATTTGGAAAAGAAATCAGTAGCAGTAAGAATGTACTTGAACTGCTTGGCCGTAGCTGAAGGGTAAGGTCCCACCACATCCATTCTCCATGTGGAAAATGGACATGAGTATTTAGCTGTATGAAGAAACTCTGGAGGTTGATGAATGAAGTTGGCATAAACTTGGCATGAATGACACTTCTTTGTGAAATTAACACAATCTTGTATCATTGAAGGCCAGAAGTATCCAAGCCTTCGAATTTGATCAGACAATCTATGTCCAGACTGGTGGGCACCACAGACTCATGCATGCACTTATTTTATGACAGCCATTGTCTCTTCACCATCAATACATCTGAAGAGAACTCCATCAAAACCTCATTTGTAGAGAATTTTCTCGAGGTGGTTTGGACCATCATAAAGAGTAAAATTGACCACACGTCGCCGAATTTGTTCTTTCTCGGCTCTATCAGGTGGAAGTGTTCCATTTTGAAGGTATTCCTTGATAGGTGACATCCATCCTGTAGTATGACCATACAGTTCAGGAATGGGACTAATTTCATTAATTTCCTCTGTTCTGACTTGAACATAAGGTGAAATTGCACGACGGTGGGCAATACAGATGGTTATTTTGTCCCGATTTGGATCTGCTAATGTTGTGGCTATATTAGCCAGTGCATCAGCTTGAGCATTTTGTGATCTTGGGACATAAGAAAATGTCGGTTCTGAAGGGAATTCCGACATTAACTCTCTGACGTAATCATACAAAGGGATTAATTCTTCTTTTCTGATGGCATAATCCCCATTGACTTGTTTGATTACCAGGTGTGAATCACCTTTCACCTTTAAGTGATTCACTTGTGCTTGAAGCGCTAACTCCAAGCCTGTAATGAGAGCTTGGTATTCAGCTTCATTATTGGTACCACCTTCCCATAACAAAAAGGAATAAGGTAACACTGCCTTATCTGGAGAAATGAGCACAATTCCTAAACCAACTTTGTTGAATTTAGGATTTTCCATTTTCTTCCCTGTTGGACTTCTAGAAGAACCATCAAAATACATTTCCCATGTTTGAGGACTCTCTTGAATAGAGAAAACTTCATCATCAGGGAGTTCGATATCTGAATACGTGTCTTCCACTGAAGGATGTTCAGCCAGGAAATCAGCCAGAGCTTGGCCCTTAATTGCCTTTTGAGACACATACTGAATGTCGAACTGCTTTAGAATAACCGCCCATCTTGCCAGACGTCCTGTAAGCATTGGATGACTAAGGATGAATTTGAGCGGATTATTACGAGATACCAATTGGACCTCGTGATGTTGCAGGTAATGTCTCAGTTTCTGAACTGCAAAGATTAATGCTAGGTATCACTTTTCAATACTCGAATACCGGGTTTCTGCTTCAAGCATAGTTATACTGAGATAGTAGAGACTATTTTCATTCCAAGCATCATTCTTTTGAGCGAGAAATGCACCCAATGATCGCTCTAAAGCTGTCACATAGAGGATAAGAGGCCTACCCTCAACAGGTGGCATGAGTACTGGTGGACTCAAGAGGTATTTCTTGAGAACATCAAATGCTTCTTGACATTCTTCAGTCCACTGGTAAGTGACTCCTTTCTTCAATAATTTGGTAAAGGGTAAACTTTTCCCTGCCAAATTGGCGATGAAACGCCGAATATAGGCTAAGTGTCCTTGAAGTCCTCTTAATTCTTTCAAATTCTGAGGAGGTGACATACCAAGGATTGATTTGGTCTTCTCAGGATCGACTTCAATACCACAATGGCGTACAACAAAGCCGAGGAATTTTCCTGAGGTTACCCCAAAAGCACATTTTAAGGGGTTCATCTTCAAATTATGTTGTCGAAGCTTGTGGAATACGACTTCCAAATCAGCCAAGTGATCAAAAAGTTGTTTGGATTTAACCACCAAATCATCTACATAGCATTAAAAAAACTTTCCTAGAAAAGGTTTGAAGATACGATGCATGGCGCGTTGATATGTTGCACCTGCATTCTTTAAACCAAAGGGCATCACCCGATAACAAAACACACCTTGAGGAGCTCTGAAGGCTGTATATTCCTCATCTTCTGGGGCCATTCGGATCTGATTATATCCAGAATATCCATCCATGAAAGAAAGTACTTCATAGCCAGCCGTCGCATCAATTAAGAGTTCTGTAATCGGAACTGGGAAATCATCTTTAGGACAATACCGATTAAGATCTCGGAAATCGATGCAAACCCTAATTTGTCCGTTCTTCTTCTTTACAGGGACAATATTAGCCAACCACTTGGGATATTGAACTTCTCTGATGAAGTTATCTTTGATAAGCTTATCCACTTCAGCCTCGATTTTGGAAGCATAGGTTGGGTGTGTTCTTCTCGCGACTTGCTTGAATCCTCGATGTTCTTTTGGCAAACCCAAATGATGGGTGGCAACATCAGGATCAAGGCCAGGCATCTCTGTATAATTCCAAGCAAAAATATATTTATTTTGCTTTAGAAAATAAATATACATCTCTTGTTCTTCAAGGGTCATGGCCGCACTAATTAAAGTGGGGCGTGGATCTTTCTCTGTACCAAGATTTACTTCTCTGAGTTCATCCACAGTGGTAGAGATACCCTCTTCAAATGCTGGAGGAGCATCTCTACGATCTTCCTCTTCCTCTTCATCATGTGTTATTTCTTCCGTTTCTACTTGCAAAGTATATGAAAAAACGAAATTCTCATGATCATAAGAAATGTAAAAATTTTCACATTTTGAAGAAGAAGCTTCCATTTCCGACCCTATTGATGATAAAGGGTCTTCTTTGGGAAATAAAGAGGAGATGATGGATTGAGAATCGACATCAATATTCACCTCTGGTGTTGCTATAACTTCTTCTGGCCTGATTAGCGAAGTATAGACTTGTTGGATTTCAGCAGACGAAATGAAAACGTCACCACTTATGCTTTCATCACTGCTTGGTAAGTTACCAATTTCTCCCATGTTGTCTGGCTCGATTGCCGTAATTGACATTATGGATCTTTCCATAAGAGTATTTTGATTTGGGCCTATTTTGTCAATTTGACTGATAGGTAACACATAATCTGTACTCACACGTGAAAATGGATTTATTGGAATTTTTTCCAAACCATATGGAGCATTAACTTTGGTAATTTCCTTCATTGTAGATTTTTCTCTTCCCTTCATGTGATAAAATTCTGCCTCAATGTATTGAGACTCACATGTCTTGAACGGGGCCTTATCACCATACAATGTTCCAACTTGACCATCGAAACAGTATTTGAGACATTGGTGGTATGATGACAGAATAGCTGCATGCTGATGTAGCCAGGGTCTTCCAAGCAAGATATTGAAAGCTGAGTCTTGATCAACAATCATGAAATCCGAATTGGAAACAAGATCTCCAAACTAAGTTCTGAGCGTAACTTCTCCCAGTGGTTCTTTTTCATTTTTATCATATCCTTGCAACATCATGGTAGAAAGAGATAAATCAGATTCCGTGAGGCCCAAGCGACGAAGTGTGCGAATGGGCATGAGGTTGACTCCTGAACCATTGTCAATGAAAGCTCTTCGAACATCTATACCATTGACTTTGACAGATAAGTACAAAGGTTTTATGTGCCCATGCACAACATTATCTTCATCTTTATCAGTAAAAGATATTACTGCATGGCATTCCGCAGGATTATTCTCTATGTGATAGATTTCAGCTGCAGCAATTTCAGCTTCAAACTCCTGAGGACTTGACAAAGCTTCGATGAGTGCTTCCAGAAGATCTCTTGACAGATTCAAAGCATCCAAAATTGATAACTTGGCTGGTACTTGGGCCAAGTGTTTCAATATATCATAATTTTGATCTAGAGGTCTGCGTTTCCCAATAGAAATATGCGGTTTAGCAGGTACCTTGGAAGCAGATGCTTTGGAAGCTGATGCATCTTGTATTGAAGTTGGCAACATCCTTGGTTTTGGAAAATTAGACTGATTAGATCCATTTACTTGCTGAGATAAAGAAGATGGAACTTTTAATCGGTCTTCCAAAATAACTGTGCCGAAACTGAGTTGGCCATTGGCAGAAGAACTTGCTTGTTCTTTTTGAGCTCGCTGAAGGGCTCTACCACAAGTTTCTGCTGCATATACAGTGCTAGCAGGGGTAGAATTAGAGTAGTGGCTTCGGAAAGATCCACGTCTTCCCCTATATCCTGAACCTCTAGAACTTCCTCTGGTTCCCTTATTTGATACAGGGAATTCAGGCTCATCAAGACTGGAATATGAATCTGTTAATTGAATCATATTAACAGAACCAAAGATTAACTCTTCGTCTGATAAAGACTCTGCCTGGTTAGCCTGTTTAGGCTGTGCCGTTTGGTGGGACGGTGCCCGTGGCTTCGAAGTAGATGGCATGAAATCTGCCAGAGTCAAAGACAATTTAGGCTTTGCTACATACTCATCTTCTCCTGATTCCTCTTTCTTCTTTGAATTGCGCTGCCCTTTTGAGGATTTGTCTTTTGATGGAGGCTTTACTGCAGCTTTTGTAGGAGACACAATTGGCTTCTTCAATTGTGTTCGCAAAATGGAATGGGTCCGATTGATTGTCTTTCTGACCATCCAATCATCATATTTTTTCGCAGTTTTGCTTTTGACTTCCTGCCACTCGCCTCCTTCCTCTGGATCTGTAGCGGTAATACACGCTACATGAGCTGAAGAACCCTTCAATTTGACTTGTCCCAAGTCAACCATCTTTTGCAGGAGGTCTTTAAAGACAAAACACTCCTGGATGGGATGCCCCAACATTTGATGAAAGGGACAATAATTGGGACGGTCTTCATCTCCTTCCTTGTTTGGCCTCTTTGGCACTGGTAATTGAACCAAATTATTTTCCAAGGCTGAAATGAAGAAACCAGGAACTTGCTCACTTCGAAAAGAGTATGTTTTACTCTTCATATCCTCAAATTTTTTTCGTCGTCGATCTTTTTGATCATTTGGACGAAACATCCTTTGTTGTTGGTGTTCAGGAGGTGGAGCCCTTCGAGAAGATGAAGGTTTTGAAGTAGAAATAGGTATAGGTGCCTGTTTAAGCGTAACTGTAGCAGTTTCTGCTTTACCCAATCTTCTTCTTGGAGCTGATGGAATTACACGAGATTTAACCTTAGCCTGTATAAGGGAATCTTCAATCTGTTGAGCGATTGAAGTAAGGTCTCGAAACCCTCCTGTGTATTTCACAGGGATCAATGGCGTGCGTAATTCGTCACACAAATTTGCCACACAGATTGGCAATAATTCCTCCTGAGGGAGTGCTAAACTCAAGGAATACGTTAATCCCTTCCAACGAGCAATGAAATTAGAGAATCTTTCATTTTCCCTTTGCTTGCAGTTTGTAAGATCAAAAACTGTCATTTTTGGCAAAGTTGAGCTAAACTGAAGAATGAATTTTTGACGAAGATCCTCCCATCCGATGACTGACCGGGATTGCAAGCTTGTATACCAGACAAAAGCTGGTCCTTGCAAAGTTCGCACGAAGCATCTGAGTTTCACTGCTTCTTGCTGCTCTGGAGTTCCCATCATAGGATCACAACAAGACACGTAATGCGTCAAATGTTGTTCAGGGTCGCCTGATCCATTGAAAGTAGGGAAAATAGGGTTTCCAAAACTGGATGGAGGAGAAATTGAATCTACCCATTCAGGGTAAAATTTCTTTTCAGGTTGAACTTGCGCCCGTTTCCCTTCCATAGTTTTTAACCGAGCTGTTAATGACTCAATAGTAGTTATTAACTTTTGAGAAACGTCAGGTTGAACTTGGTTTTGGGTAGGTGCAATGAATGGAGCTTGGACAGATGTGGTGGTTGGTGCTGCAATTGATGGTAGTGCTGCCAACCGTTGTTGCGTTTGACCAGTAGGATTAGACCTCTGTGGGTGTACTGATAAAGGAGGATATTCTTGATCCATCTCAGTAGTTACAAAAAATTCCTTCGGCTGTCAGACTTCTGCATTCTTAAGAAGAAGACTACTCTGAAGTAGTTCTGCATTCAACCTTCTTAATTCTTTCATTTCTTCCTCCTGTTGTGAAAACATTTTCTCTAATGAGAGTGATTGACCTCCTTCAGAGGAAGGGTGAGAAGTAACCTGATTCTTTCCTTTCCCCTTATTGGATCCTTTTCAGAGAGGGGGAAGTGGGTTACTTGAAGTAATACCCAGATTTTGGGTAAGCCTTTGATTACGTGTGCGCACACCTTCTTCATTTAGGTCTGTGTGCGCAACTTCTTGAGCAGGAACCTCTTCGTCTGATCCCTCTGATTGAGCCTCATCTGGTGAATCAGCAGCAACGACATTGATGACATTAATGGATGCATATTGCATGGAATTATTTCTATCAGCATTTCTGTGATATTGTCTCCTTCCATGTCCATGATGAGACATGGCATTCCGTTGACTTGATCCCTTAGGAATTTCTTGGAGAACCGTCACTTGGAGAGAATCTCCTGACAGCTTGGATCTTCGTTCCTCTTGAGGCTTATTCCCTAATCGAGAGAATACTGACTTTCTATGAGGGAGGGAATGAGGATTTGAAAAAGTCCCCAGTCCGGTGGACTGGGGATGTTCCTGCTACTTCCGCTCAACTCCTCGAATCCCATTTGTTGACTCTGAGGGTTGGGTTAGAGAAGTCCCCAGTCTGGCAAGCTGGGGTGTCTCTTGACATGCTATGTCTGAGATCTTCTTAAAATCTCTCTTGATCTTGCGAATCTTGGTTCGGAAATTAGCTGGATGTATTAACCTGTATCCACTTTTATCACCTGGTTCAACAGACCGTTGGATGATTTCCGAAACTTTTGTCATTTGATGACGTGTTTGCTCCAGACGAGAGGCTTGTGCAATATTCTCGCCTTCTTGATGTAGGAGCAATTCAACAACCTGTTCTCTATATACTTTATTTTGAGAGGAACTAGTTGAAGATTGTTCTTGAGCAAGCTTTTGATTATGAACAAATCCCATTCACTGTGGCCGGCCATGGGCAATAACATTGCATGAGACCATTTTCAGCGGGATTTGCTGACCGGAAAGCACTGTGAAATGTAGTGCTCCGTGAACACCCCATCCTCTGATATGAACATCAGATGGAGCATTGGCAATTAATTGACGCAATCTTCTTAGTGCGCCAAGGCATGAACGTTGAAGGGTTCTCTGTTGCTTTTCAGCCTTCGGATACCGAGAGACTGATAGAGATGCCAAATCAATCTGGCGTTGTAACCCTTCTATTATCTTAAGATGATTATCATATTTATCGTAAGATAATACCTTCTTCTTTAATTGACAAATAGTTTTCCATATGTTGAGACGAATATCATGGATTCCATCATCCATCAACATCTTTGGAATGTCGTACTGGGAGTCATCCAAAGGCCAAAACATGACTGGTACTTCACCTTTTGCCAGTTTTTCCCTCATGTTCAGCATTTCCTCTTTATCATTAAATGAAGATTCTTCTACCTGTTTGGACCAGAGTTGGTGTTTCCTTGTTGCTTCATCGGATTCAACAAGATTGGTAGAGAAATCACTATTCATGCTGGAAGATGAATGAACCAGGGATGGTTCGGAGAATAACCTGAACCCCGGGCTATCTTCTGATGGAGAAAGAGTTTCACCTGCCGATAGTAAAGCGTCAGACATGACTGGTTTTACGTTTGAAAGTGCCTCGAGATAGGAGTGATTTCTCCTCACTACATTGCCTTCTGAAGAATTTTCGAGACAACGTGAATCACTACTGCGGAGAGGACTTTCGCAGCGAAGTTCATCACCATGAGGAGGACCGTCATGATGGGTTACGGCAAAAGATGAGATCTCTTGCTCCTTGGCCTTCTGACCACACAGAGGGTTCCTATGGCTCTCATCTGAAGAAGAAACTTCAAGATTGACCGAATTTTCATGAAGCAAGTCTTCATGAGGAAGTGTCTGTTGAAGACCTTCAGAATTAATGTTCCCGTTATTGGGAACTGAGGGAGTAGAATCTTGAATTCCGACAGATAAATGTCTAAGGGCTTCAAGAACTCCAGCATCGAGCAAAGCCTTGTTGCAGATTGGCCTTTGATCTCCTGACTGTGCTGGGAGGATCTTTTTCTTAGATGCCTTCTTACTCGCTTTAGAAACCACTTGATGACGAAAGTGATTGCTCTGAGCAGGTGTATGTGCCTGATCAGGAAAGATGGTCAGGTTAGGCTGACGATCTCCACTCAAATCAGGTGTATGTGCCTGACTTGGTTGTCCGTATGATATGGGGGAGTATGCCCCATAACCCTCTTGGACTGGAACAGATGTGTGTGTCTGTTCTGGAGTGAATCGTTGATGTGTCACTCCATTGCTAGGGATAGATTTATGTGTCTGTCCCTGAGATGATGCTGAAGCTGTTATGATATCCTGGCAAGCATCCAGAATATGAGCAGGAATTTGCTTCTGCTCTTTCACCATTGACAAAATATGTTTGGTGACTTCAGCCGCCGGAACGGGGATATACGTCCATTCCGGGCTTGGAGTAGGTGTATGTGCCTGCTCCTGTCCTCCTTTTCCTGTCAGTGAATCCTGACAGTACTCAAGTGTGGAGGCAGAGAGTTGAGTCTGCCTCCTGTTTGTCGTCGGGACTTTCCGAATGACTTCTCCGGGCGCTACCAAGCGAGACTGTTGGTAGGCCTGATTAGTATTAGCAGGTGTATGTGCCTGCTGATTACACTTCGCCAAACGCGGTTGACAAGATCCATCATATGTAGTCAGACGAGCCTGCTGACTAACTGGGGATGTATAAGCAGGTGTATGTTCCTGCCTATGGTACTCCGCCGGAATTTCCTGGCGGGATAGGCTTGATGCTGTCAGACGAGTCTGCTGGACAGCGGAATTAAAACGAACAGGTGTGTATGCCTGCTCGTTGTTTGCCACCAAGTTAGGTTGGTGGACTTCTCCGGAGATGGCAGGGATGACAACCTGCTTATTATTAACCGGATTCCGTCTCTGGCGGTTCATCTTGCCTGCTCGGGTTCGAGGAACCTGAGCTGAATGCCTGGAGTCGGTACCCTCATCATGTTGAGGGCGCACTACCGCACGAGTCTAGCGGCGATTGTTGATGGGAGACCTTGATAAGGACTCCTGTCTTTTTGAATTAAGGTCCTGCGGGACCTGCTCATTCACTTCCTCAGAGTAAGGGAGTGAATGGAAATTGCGTTCCGGGGATAACGACCCGAAACGGTTGGAGACGGTAGTCAGCACCGCCTGCTTCTTGATTGCTGGCCGCCGTTGTCCGGACGACCAGGTAGAGTTGTTAACTTGGAGGGCTTGATGAGAGGCCTCCAGAGTTGGGATAGTACCATTGCGACGGTACTCCTTAACCAGTGCATTAGAAACACATCGTTGAAGACGCTGAGTTGGTGATGTCATCCTCAGAGCGGATGACGTTCCAGCAGGAGTGACAGCATTGGTTTTCACAGCAGCAGACCTCACAGTAGAGGTGTTCACAGCAGCAGTATTCACAGAGGTGAATTTAAGGAAAGACATTTTTCAGAAGATCTTGAGAAAAGAGTGCCTGTTCCATGTAACAGACATAATCAAGATGAATCCGGCCACTGCTTCTTTTGGATGAGCACATGTCAATGATTGCTTTGTTGGCCCAAGGGGCCTAACAAATAAGAAGAACATCACTTTAACTTGGTTAAAGATTCACGTTGGGTTCACCATTTTGGTTTCGCACGGAATCCGGGGATGACCTCCTGGACGGGAGATTCAAACGTTCCGATCGGTTTCTAACGGGTTTGTTTGTAGAACCGGAAACATCCAATGATTCCACATCCATTTGGACCTACTTTCCAAAGGCAGGCGCTCATTAACTTGTGGACTAATGAGGCTTAGGAATTTGCATTGGTCGAGAGGATGGGTGGTCGGACTCATCACACCTTTTTGAGGGGAATTATTGTCTACTCCGGGACTCTATTTATAGATTTAAGTTATGTTCGTGAATCCTTATTACATTACCAAGTATAAAAATGTGCTTTCCTTTAGTTTAACAATCAATGATTAAATATGCAAGGAATTTAGAGAATCTTTTATATGTATTCGAGGTTCTTCATCAATAGAGAATCATCTATATCTGTTTAGAGATTCTTGGTCAATGGTATCCTTCAAAAAATTTATATAAAAGTCTCTTGGTCATTATGATGACCAGGCTGGTTTTAAAGCCACTCAGTGGGGCACTTGAAGTTTATCGTCATTCAGAAGAACAGAGATTATTTCAAAGTTGGGATCGAACCCATGAATGAGCTACCTACGTATCCTTTGTTTTTGAAAAAGGAATCAGAACCCACGTAGTTAGAGAAATGGAGTATGATGTTTATGATTGATGGCTCAAAGATGAATGTCATAATTACTTTTACACTCTAAGCTCACGTGAGTCATGCTCGGTGTGAGAAACAAGAGGTATTGGTAAACTTTAGACAATTGTTCCATGAAAGATGCAATCATAAGAATTTGTTTGGGGCTTATGTATGGATGACTGCCCAGATAGATGAAGGTTTAGGATTTACTTTTAGGGAGAAAATCCATGAACAGGGTCCATAAAGTTATATGTGCTTCATGGAGATTTGAATACTCTAATCTTGGGGCTTACTCCTAAGGAGGATGCCCAAGTTAGGAGGGGACTTATGATTGGGTTTTACTCCTGAAAAAGGAAACCCGAATCAAAGGTAAATTATGACTGGTTAAGAGAAATTTAAGGGGACTTGGGGCTTATTCCTGAAAAGGAGACCCAAGGTTATGACTGAGTCTTATTCCTGAAAAGGAGACCCAGGTTAAGGGACTTGGGGCTTACTCCTGAAAAGGAAGCCCAAGATTATGACTGAGTCTTATTCCTGAAAAAGGAGACCCAGGTTAGGGATTATGGTTTGGGGCTTACTCCTGAGGAGGATGCCCATATTTGAGGTTAGGACTTATTCTTAAGAAAGATTCCCAAGATTAAAGGACTTGATTGGGGCTTACTCCTGAGGAGGATGCCCAAGATTGGGAACTTTAAGAATTTGGGGCTTACTCCTGAGGAAGATGCCCAGATTAGGATTCTCTCATCTTAAAGGATGAGGTTAAATGAATGAACTCTCCATATTTTAGTGACATAAGGATATTTAAATCACTAGACATTGAGAGAGATTCCATAGAATTCCTTTCAGATAAGAAAGTCAAATCAAGAAATCATGCCATAAATGGCTTTGAAGAGTATCTTGAAGACTGAATCTTGAAAAGGAAAGGTGAAATGGATTAAGAGGGGTACAAATGGGAAAGATGGGCACCCAAAAAGATAGGGGCGCGCAAGTCTTGCAAGGCGCGCAAGTCTTCTATGGGCGCGCAAGTATTGGTCGCGCAGGTGTACCTGCGCGACACATAGTGTACTTGCACGATTTTCAACCAGTATTGAAATACTTGAGCGAATATTTTTTAAACCCTTTAGAATGTTCTCGAGGTTCTTCCAGAAAAAGGGACGCGCAAGTTATATTGAAGGAAATAAGTCGGCGCGCAAGTGTTTGATAAGTTTCAACACTTAGGCCTTCCTTCTTCTCTTTAGATCTTCCGTTCTAGGTAAGAAATTACCTTAGAAGTGTTCCGTAAGCTTTGAGAAGGGACTTGGGTGTCGGGAGCTTCAATCCGAGTTTTTGGAAAAAGATCCTCTCGAATGGGGGGCCCACAGGGTCTATTTATAGGCAAAAGAAGACCCTGGGCGGTTACCGGGCGGTTATCACTTAGGTCGCGCAAGTCACTTGCACGACCATAAGGTGTCGCGCAAGTACTTTCACGACCACTAGGCGGCGCGCAAGTATACTTGCGCGACCATGAGGGAACTTGCGCGGCCTATGGGAAATGTTCTCCTTGTTCATCCCTTTGTCGATTTTTGATGTTTATTCAAAGGATGAATCACATTGATCTCAGATATTCCCCTTTTCCGATCTTTAGATTCTGTGACGAAAGGAGCATCAACAACAGCACATGGGCTAACCTAGGTCATTCTCTTTAGAAGTTATTGTAGTTAATCAGTCACTATTTATAATTCAATTTTTATTATAAATTATTTATATTTATGAAATAAAACTAAATGAAAGGTATTTTTGATAGATGATAATGCAATAATAAAATTTAATATACAAATTCAATGAAAACACAATGAATTCAAACAGAATGAAGTCAGAAAGAAAGTAGACATTCTTGAGAGAATCACATAGATTGAACCCTCATTAGATCATTGTTAGTTTCAAATTTAATTAGTAAACACACTGCATCTTATTCATTAATATCCAACTTCTATATATGTTTGTGAATATATAGTACACTCAAAGGTCATCAAGATACCACATATCCACCTACTCGATCAAGGGAAATCATTATCGAAGTGAAAGTGAAGTCTCGAGTGAAAGTGGAGACATAAAGGGGACATACCCAATAAGATCACCCATGAACTATATCTAATTAAATAAGAAAAAATATACTTGAATTTGCAATGACTTGGGTGAAACACTGGACTGATCTCCTGAGAAGTTACTCGGGTTAGTTACTCTTGATTACAAGTATAAGAGATATTAGTGGAGTAAAATAGGCTAAAAAACAAAATGTAAAATTGAGAATGAGATGAAGAAGAGAAAAATATATTAAAAATGAATAATAATATTACAAAGTACAAAAACTAAAAAACAATATAAAATGGCCACACATAAGTGCCAATATTTTGAGAAGTGGTGAGGATAAATATTTATAGGGAGTGTGGGGTGAAAGAATTCATAACAAAAGATACTACAAATATTTCATCATGCATTATAAATTAATTGGACTAATTATTAATAGTTTTCTTCTTGAATGATGTTCTATAATATCTCCTCCATTCACCCTCAAAATTTCACCATCATTGAGCAATGAGTGTAGGTGTTCTAACCATTTTACTTTAAGACATTTAATCTGTCCTTGTGCCACATAAGATTGAAGATCTTCACATTCCCATACCATTATGACCATCTAGTCCGTCGATTAATGCATTGGAGACATAATAACAGTTGTTCAATACCTTATTTTTCATCTCTCTACAAAATAAGAGACATTTTGGATGCTTTCTTTAGATAGTAAAAATTAATTTCTCAATGGAATCATTTCTTCCTAGTGAGATGTTTCATCTTGCACATGTCTGAACTGTTAAAAGTATTCCTTAATGAGATTATTTTTACTTGAAAATCATCAAGGATTCACCTTATTTAATCCTTGTTCATTTTCATTTGGAATCATGTGCACTGAGTTATGCTTTCATTATAGAGGTGGGGTCCAAACTGTCTTCCCAAAAAGTTTCCCAACATAAATGAATTTTTGGGCCTCTAAATTTTTGAATTATCCCCTAATCCAGAAGAAAAATTTATAGTAAATAAATAAATGATTCTAAATAAAATAATCACACAATGTTTAATCATAATATAAATCTTTTGCCCAAAATACCCCTAGAAAAAAATATGCCGAAATTCCAAATTTATCCACCTTTTAGTTTAAGCTCAAATTACTTGTAAAACCTAAAAATGTAACAATTGTATATAAAATAACAATATAGTGGGATTATAAAAATTGAATTATATAATAAAATATATGAAAATTTGAGCTTTATTATACACCCACAATTAACCATTTCACTCTTGGGCAATCATATTACATCCCAATAAAAATCAACACAATAATCAAAAAATTAGAAAATATCAATAATCTTATCCAAAATAGAATTTAATCACATATATTATATTAAAAACAATTATCTCTCATTTTTATTTCAATCATTAATTTTTTTTTTAACATTGTAAATCAATCCATGGACCAATCACAACCAACCTCACATAGAATTTAATGTCACTATTCACTCAAGAGAAATTGAATCTAGAGTTATGCTCATACTTGGAAATCACATATATCACCGTAGGATTATAAAAATTCCATTTCTCCATAGTGTGAAACAAGAAAATTAATTAAATCATGAGGTATTAAATTAAATTTTTAAATGATTCTATGGCTTAGGGTTTGTGGGAAAATGATTCAAAACGTTTCAGGATATAAAGTTGAGGCTGGACTCTTAAGTACAGTGCATGATTAATTTCATTGAAAAAATAGGAAATTAATCTCTCACTCCCACTTGAAAATGTGAAAAAAACCACCCCATTTTATGACATGGTACATTATCCAAGAATGGATTATAATTAATTATATCATCTATGTTCTCCCGCATTTTTTAAACTTAAGAAAGGCACATCTTTATTTTCTTTTATTATTTTTTTCCATGGAGGATGAGTTGAAAGTTGAATACAATAAATGAATGAAAATTCATGCCTATTATTTTAGAGAGGGACATGAGTCATAAAATAATTTATAATGATGAATTCATTCTCACCTCCATTTTTTCATTTATTTTGATGGAGATATGGATGAAACAAATAAAGAATAATAAAATGATTACACATGCCCAATTCCCTTATTGTCCACTTCCCAAAATATTGACACACACCTCGCACCACCCATAAATGATACACATCCCAATTAATACACATGAAAGTCCCAAACCCCACACTCAAACTTGAAATATCAATTCAAAAATACTAAAAGTGCGGGTTGTTAATTAATAATTGGATTTTAATTTGGCTTAAACCTATAAGGAAATTAATGTAATGTTAAGTATTATCAAGGATGAATGCGTTGGTAAGTATCAAGTAAATATATGGTTATCCAATGTAGTTCCTATATCATATTAAAAAAAATTCATGAAATCCAATGCTTTGAAATAGAAAAAAATTCTGTTTCTCACACAAAATTCATGTTTCTATAAAGAATGTGTCGATATTAAGAAGAATATGCCAAAGTAGTTCAGAATACCTCACAGAACTGGAAAAATATTTTGATCCAATATTTCATAGCAATATAATTTAAAAATCATTCAATCTCATAAAAATACTTAGCAATCCATTTTAAGAATAATGTTTTCACATCAACAATAATTTAAAATCCATTCTTTCAAAACCTCCTTTCAACTCTTTAAAAATCAATTCATATGTGAAAGGTGATAATAACAATAATTTAATATCAAAAATCCTAAAAATATGAAAAATAAAAATGAAAATTGCATAAAAATATCTAAACAGATTGACACCCCCAACACTTTAATTTTACTACCCCTAATTGAAACTCAACAAAATATAAATATAATTGTATAAAATCAATGTGGGGAAATGATACAACCAGAGATTATTTCTGAAGTGGATTCCTTGATTTAAGCTCTCAGCTACTTCTAATATACCTAGTAATCATGACATAAAACAAATCATAAGAAAGATAAAAAAATGAAGAGAAAGGGAAAATAGGATAAAACATGGTTTAGACCTTCATGTGGGTGCTATGATTTCACTACCCCTATTTTGGTTGTTTTCGTGGATTATCATCATTCAGAAGGTGGTTGTGATTTCTTTGAGATAAACCACAACATGTGAATTTTCCCGATGTCTACTAGTAAACACTGAAAGTATAGAACCCCAAAGAAGATAAAAAAAGTTCTCATCCCCCATTAAATAATAAAGATGGAATTTGAGGTCTGAAGAGGGAAAGAGTAAAATATAGGGGCGCTCCTTAATGAATTTCATGGTTTCCTCCTCTATAAGTTATGAAAAGTGGTGTTAAGGAAGTAGTCGCACCACCACATGTTTTTCTAACTATTCTTATTAAATCATCCCTACTTGGGTAGTAACTTTTTTTAACGTCCAAGATCTTCTATTTTTGTGTTATATCAAAGATTTTAATTAAATAGAAGGTAGAAAACAGTTTAGCATTAATAAGTGTAAAAAATAAAAAATTACTAAATGAATATCCCTTTCAAGTAATTAACCTTGGTAATTGATCTCTTCAGGAATCACCACTGGAAACTCAATACTAGTAGGTTCATATTTTTCATTATCTTCTAAAGAAAGATAAAGGTATAATGTTTTTGATGCTTCATTATCACATATAGGAAGATCATGTCTCATATAATTTTCAACAAATCTATTCCAAGATTCTTCCAAAAAATGTTGTCCTCCCATCAATGCATCAACTAGATTATGTACTTCTGGGACCTCCTTGAGAAATTTTTGAGTACAGGATGAGGTGATTTGTCCCTTTATAAGGTCTTTCTCACTCACCTTAGGTTATTTAACATAAGAAATGATTTCTAAAATCTATTCCACCACTCTTTCTCATTCAGGTTTCATCTAATGTTTGGGTTACTCTTGGGATGTGCATACATATTCTGTAATAAATTCTATTGGGATCTCCAGGATTTTCACATTATCATAAATCCTTTGAAATTTATCATCAAGATCATTTCAAACATTTTCTTTCTCTCGATATTGTTCAATCCATAAATAATAATTTGAATGAAAAGATATAATGAACAAAGTTTTTTTTATTTTTATTTTAAAATTTCTGATTCTTTGTGTTTTTTAAATATGAAAAAAATTATTTACAAAATATGAATATAAATAGTGAATGAAAACCACATGGATGCTAGAAAATTCTTCCAATTTGATGAAATGTTGTCATGTGTGCTCTTAAAAATATTTATAACTAATTGTTGTACAGGGGCTGAGCTAGGTCATTCTCTTGAGGAGCTGTTGTAGTTAACAACTCGCTACTACTAATTGAATTTTGATTATACTTTTTTTTATATTTATGAAATAAAAATAATGAAAAAGATTTTTGATATATGAGAATTCGATAATAAAATTTAACATACCAATGAAATGAAAACACAATGAATACAAACCGAATGAAGTCAGAAAGAAAGAAGATATTCCAAAGAGAATAACCCAGATTGAACCTTCATCATATCATTATTTGTTTAAAATTTAATTAATAAACACAATAAACCATATGAATGAATATACTCTTCTATATATGGTTGTGAATATATAGTATATTCAATAATTGTCAAGTTACCACACATCCACCTCATCAATCAAGGGAAATATTATAGAAGAGAAAGTTAAGTCTCGGGTGGAAAGTGGAGACACACATGAACCTTACCCACTAATATCCCCATTGAATTAACTCTAATAAAATGAGAAACAATTAACTTTAATGTGAAATGACTTGGGTTCAACACTGGATTGATCCCCAAAGAAGTTCCTCATGTTAGTTACTCATGATCACGAGTATAAGAGATCAGAGTAGAGAAGAATGGGGTAGAAAAACTAAAGATAAAAATAGAGAATGATATGAAGAAGAGAAAAATATATTAAAAAATTTTAATAATATTATAAAGGACAGAAACTAAAAAACAATAGAAAATGGCCACACAGAAGGGACAATATTTTGAGAAGTAGTGAAGATACATATTTATAGGGAGTAGGTGTAAAAGAATTCGCTCCAAAAATCTACTCTAATTATTTCCACGTGTATTCTAAATTAATTGGCCTAATATTTATCATTGGTCTTCTTGAATATTGTTCATAATATCTCGTTTATTCACCCAAAATAATTCATCATCATTGAGGAACAAATGAAGAAGTTATGACCATTTTGCTCTGAGATATTTAATCTGTCTATGTGCCACATTAGATTCTACATCTTCACATTCCTATACTATTATGACCATCCCACCAGTCGATTCATGCATTAGAGCTGTAATAAAAGTTTTTCACCACTTTATTTAGTATATCTGCAAAAAATAGGATACATTTTAGACACATTCTTTAGATGGTGGAAATTAATTACTCAATGCAACCGTTTCTTCTGGGTGATATGTTTTATATTCCACATGTTGGAACCCTTCCAAGAATGACTTAATGAGATTATTTTTACTTGAAACACATTAAGGACACACCTTATTGTATCCTATTTCATTTAAATCTATAATAAAATCATTTAGAGGTGTGTGAACAAAGTTATGCTACTGTTACAGATGTGTGGTTTGTACTTTCCTCTTGGATTATTTCCCAACATAAATGAATTTTGGGGCCCTTAAATGCTCGAATTCGAACATGAAATATACGACTGAGTTTTAGTAAATAAATAAAGGATTTCAAAAAAAATCCCACAATTTAGAATAATAAGTAAAATGTTATGCCTAAAATACCCCTATGACAAAAAGCTGTTAAAATTCGAGATTTAACCACTTTGTTTATTTAAGCTCAAATTACCACTAAAACCTAAAATGGTAACAATCACCCATAAAATCACAATATGGTGGGATTATAAAAACTGAATTACATAATAAAATTTAGAAAAATGTGTTCTTTATCTAGTTCATTATTTTTATTACTTGAATTAGATATTTTGGGATATGATTGATCACATCTAGTGGAATATTGATTTTCATAGGATAAGTGGATGAATCACAAGGTAAGATGGAAAACGTTTCTCATTATTTCATAAGTTTTTGATCAAAACATAATGGGCCTTAGGCCCATTAATTAAAATAAAATCCATATTTCAAGACAATTAAATAAATATTTTAACTATAGTTATAGAAAATTATGGAGATAATTTCATTTTACTATGTCTATAGCTCATTTTGATGTTTTAAAGGAGATCCAGATATCTGATGTTGAGGACTAAATTATTCGATAGATTTCACAGCCCATAAAAGAAACCAAACATTTCCAGCATAATACCTGAATGGATTATCAAGAATAAATTAACTCTTGATAGCTATTAGAGGAAACTTGGAAGAATTTATTTATATTCAATTACCATCAAATATTTGACCATATTCAGTGCCATATTTTCATTCAAAAAACAGGGATGATTCACATGTAAATTTTATCATCAACAATTAATGGTCTAATTTCCTTTGATTTCTCAACCAACATTTGACTCTATTAATTAATGTTGAATGAATTAATTATTGGGGATAAACCCCAGTTTCCTAATATTCATATTTAAGGTGGTGTTGGGGAATGAATTATGGAATTAATTTTTTTCTTTCATTTGTATTTTACTCTGTCATTTTGGGATCGAAAATCATTTTTCTCAAGTTAGTTGCTTGACTCACATAAGATTATTAATTGAATTTCTTATTATTTTTATGTAATTTTATTATATTTAATATAACATTGATACCATTGAATCAATGTGTGAACTTATTCCATGTAGAACATTTTAAGTTCGTCAAACAATGGTTGAGTGATCATTATTTCTCTTTTTTTATTCTTCAATTGCACCCCCAATAGTCTAACTCTCACTTCTATTGATAGAATAACAACAATGGTGATATAACCGTATTATGGATTTACCAAATGGAGTATAAATTGTATATGACTGATGTTATTTCTCATTTTAATAATTCTTAATCAATCATTTTGTTTAAATTTTCATTTAATGGTTTTTTTCTTCATATTCATTTTTAAAATTTATTTTCCCACAGTTCATGTTCTAGTATGATCCTTTACCTTGGAATTCTCATGAAAATGGTCCTCCATATTTATATGTGATTAGAAATTGTATATAATGTTTTCAGACCAATAAGTGATGAGGTTATATAGATTTCATAGAATCATTTCTTCTGAAGTTATTGAAATTGAAATAATTTAAAAAGAAAACAATCCAATCCAACCCAAGAAAAAACATAGGATCAACTCATTATCATAAATTGAATTCACTTATAAATTTAAAACTCTAAAATGGTCCAATCAATTCAAACTAAATATTTTCACTTCAATACCAAATCACCCCATATAATGTATGTTTCTTTAGTTTTCATCTTAATTCACTAAGAATTCGATAACCCAATCCATTCCACAAGAAAATATATACACCATAAAACATCGTTAAATTTGGGTTTCACCAAATAAATCATGTATATTTCCTGTTAAAATACTTTTTAGGATCTCTCAAATAATAATAATTTATTTTAATGCAATAGGATAAGGGTATAAGAACCGTGGATGCTTGTGGAATGATTTTAAAGAGACAATTCATGATTATAAAGGATACATGTTGCACCATCAAGTCAATGGAATTTCAGAGATATTCCCCAAGTAGAAAAACTAAGTTGATAACCTATAGAGGATCACCAAATAGACAGTGGTGATGGTAAAAACTAATCTTCTCATCACCATTCCATCATCCAACTTTTTGAGGTGGATTGTATAGTTTGTCATATAAGTTAGTAATGTATATCTCTCAATATCACATTAGCTACCTAATACAGGCTATTGGGTACCCAATGTAGCTGTTCTAGGCATTCTGATCCAAGATTTTATTGTGGACATAGATCAACAATCTTGGATTTATTCAAATTAATGACCCCTGAAGGAATAAATTCGATTATAGAATGTTCTAGTGCCAATGAATATAGATCTTGGTGGACTTGGAAGCTTACTTTCTCATCTAATATACAATTATTTATAAGTAAAATCCTCAATTTCTCTCAAATACATATCATTATAAATATTCTCTCATTTTTCTAGAGTGTATTCCAAATTGGAATAAAATTTTAATCCTCATTCTATCTATGTACTATGTAATATTCATTGAGAAAATCAAGACTAATCTAATATGTTATTTCTATTAATAATTTTATATCTTCCTCATCATTTTTCTATATATAGGGTTCACTATAACTAATGTGAGGTACGTTGGTTTTCCATCCTTTTCATTAATAAGGAAAGGGAGTATCCATCTAGAGGTATAAATCTTTCATTATAATAAACTAGTTCCGATTTTATTTCTATTTAACTTTTATAACCTTAATATAAGATATGTTTTTACCATGAATACTATAAAATCCCAAATACTAATACATTAAAACCTCAAGAGATTGGGGAGGTATACCTGGGGGATATTTTAAAGCTAATTATGAACTTTTTTACATTTTTTTAAAATTTAATTTCCATTTTATTATTTATCTCATTATTTATTTCATTTATTCAATAATTTAACCCAGAAATTAATGTTAAATATCGATTTTTTTAATCACATAATGATTTTAAATTTACAATTGTTTTTAATCTTCTTATATTGTAATTATGTAATTATGATTTCATGTTTGATTTATTAATCCCAAAAATAATTTTAATTTTATCAATATTTTAGATATATTCATTTAAAATTTGATTTTTTTCCTATTTTGTAAAAGTAATTTAACCCCAACCACCCATATTCCATTTTATACATATTTTTCAAAACATAGTTTTAGAGAATTATTTTTATTTGTTGAATTTCACGGTTTTTAATATTATTGAATTTTTCAATATCATTAACCAGTTTCCAAATAAGTATATCTTTCTAAAAAATTTATTCATAAAACAAAATTGTTTTTTAGAAAAAAATCATAGGGTTGTGCTCAATGTTTTATGTATATAATTGTTATTGTGAAGATAACTCATATACATTTCTTTAATTTTTTTTTCTATATTCTTTATTAGAATTTATTACTTATCTATACTCCTAGAACAAAATAAAATAAAATAAAAGAACCAAGTATGGTATATTTTTATTTTAAATAATATGGTATTACTATGACTACCATTCATTAAGGATTGAATAAAAAATAAATTTAATATAATTTATATATAAAAACTGACTCCATAAAATTATAAACATTTTGATGAAATTTATGAATGAATTAATAATAGAAAAGGAAATTATTTTCATATGTTTTTAGAAAATATTGAAAAAATATATGTGTATCATACAAAATATATCCTTAAAATATTTACATGATTTAAGATTACTTATAAATTTTGAAAATTTCTAGTTGATTATAAAACTAAAGAATCATTATTTAAGAAATCACTTTTGGAATTTCTAATAAATTGGGAATGTAAATTCCCTATAATCCAAGAACATAAAGCGTTGAAAGACATGATTTTTTAGGAACTCATTAGTTCACTCATGATATATGATTATACATTATGATGGTAGTTAAAAAGGAATAAAATTATTTCAAGGAAAATAAAATTAAAATCACTTTGAAAGAAACCAATAATTACACTTATAAAAGAAAATATAAGAATGCTCAAAATTTCATAAGGGTATGTAAGTACATAGAAAACAAATGGTCTAGCCTAGAAAAAAATGAAAAATAAATTCATATAGGTCACTTTTTTAGGTTGTAGAAACAAGGAAACATCATGTCATAATGTATCATGAACAAAGTATCCATATAGAAGAAACGAGGTAATAAATCTATAAAGGAATAAACATTGAGTAAGGGTGAATCTTAAGTTCCAAATTATGGATCAATCATCAAAACATCCATGTTCATAATGGATAATTATGATGTATGTGATAAAATTAATTGTAAATGTTTTACTTATTACTCATATACTTATTTTAACTATTCTTTATGAAATTAATATTTTATATTTTTTATTGATCAACATAAATAATTTTTTTTTGAACATCATTAAAAATTTTATTATCTTAAAAATAATTACGATAATGATTATATTGAAATTGATAAATATTTAAAATATAAATAATGATTTGGTATAATAAATAAAATAACAAAAAAATGTTTAAAAATTGGATTTTCAATTTAACGACATAAAAAATTCTCTTTATCATTTGTCTCAAGGATAGTAAACATAAAATAATTTTTTTTGTATCTAACAATATTATAAAAATTAATAATTGGACTATTTTTTTCTAGATAATGTATATTTACAAATTATTCTAGAATGAATTATTTCATAGATGAATTATCAAAAATAAAATTTTAAATTATTGAAAGAAATATGTACATATTTTTTATTTATAAAATATAGAAAACTAATTATGTGGTTAAAAAAATATAATTCATCTCACTTCTACACTTTATAATAAAAAAATTTTTTGCAGAAAATTTCGGATTCAAAAATCTATATTAGATAAATATAGTGGACCCATTATTTTTGTAACAAAAACATTATTATCATAAATCATTTGTGATAAATAATTATCATGAGAATAACTTGAGAATATAAATGGTATATTTATGGATGGTATTTGAGGAACAGTTTTCATAATGCTTCCAAATTCTATCATATTGAGAATTTTTATGGTTGGAATTTCAAATTAAAAGATGATTGAAAATGTACAATTACTATTATAGGTACAATTAGTTTCTCCAACCATTTTTTGATATTTTTTTATTTTTAGAAGGAATAAAGAATTATTCAAAATGTATATGTCAACTTTGTGATGGGGTTTTCTAAATTAGTTTTAGAAAGGATTTAAAAAATAACAATTTTTATTAGAATATTTTATATAACTCAGCATAATTTAAAAAAAAATTATATTATAGACATCAAATATCTTTCATGTGAAAACGATAACTATTTATTTGTAAAATATCATAAAACATGGTTTTATTATACCAAACTAGGTTATTTTAATATTCACTCCTTTTTAAGATCAAAACAAAACTAACTACAATATGATTTACTGAAATTTTCTTTTAATGATAGTAATGATTGCGAACATTTTAAACATGGAATGGAAAACAATCCACATTAAAATCTTAAAACCATGTTTCCTTTTATAAATCCTTATCCCTAGACCACATTTTCCTCTTTATTCTAACTCTATATTCCAGTGTCTGAGGTAAATAATACACATTTTTAATTATTGATGAATTCACTACATTTATATGGGTTTTATTATTATCTCTCAAGAACAAGGTTTATGATGTATTTATTAAATTTTCAAAAAATGTTAAAACTAAAAAAGGAATCAAAATATTTTCCCTTAGAAATGACCATATTATAAAATTTAATAATAATCAATTTGAATTTTTTTTCTTATAAAGGTTATCATAACGCATTATCCAGTATGAAAACACCACCAAAATGGGGTTGTTGAATGATTAATAGGGCCCTTAAATAAATAAATCGGCATCTCCAAAATGATTTTTACATCCCTCAATTTATATTTTGATATTTTATCAATTTATCATGATTTATCCTTATTTATATTTCAATAAAACTCATATTAGGAAATACCCCTAAAGAAAATTGGATAGAAAATATTCTTAATATTTTACTCTTTATAGTATTCTATTATAGTTTAATTATCTATAATACCAAGTATAATCTCTGAATTTGTTCTGTAATTAAAATAAAGGAATTTTTATTGGGTATATACATCCTATAAATAATTTTGAGTCTTTGATTATATGACAAAGGCCCTACATGATTCAAATGACATAAAATTTAATAAGAATATTCCTAAACAACATCCAAATGATGATGATGATGACATAGACCTACATAGTTTGAACCTTACTAAACCTTAATCTAATTATATAGTCATATATTATACTGAATGTATTTATACACATTTACACAATTCTTAGATTCTATACAATAACCATCC
This sequence comes from Viscum album, assembly GCA_963277665.1. Classification (NCBI taxonomy): domain Eukaryota; kingdom Viridiplantae; phylum Streptophyta; class Magnoliopsida; order Santalales; family Viscaceae; genus Viscum; species Viscum album. Next base: position 15,791,933 of record OY728144.1, read on the forward strand.
TCTTGAAAATGTTATCACAAAATTATATTCTTGAACTCGTATTATAAAGAAATTATTAAGTGATATTAAATATCAAGATGTTATCCTTCAACATTAAATTCATTCCCATTATTATGTATTTAATAATGGTGATTTATTACTTTCTATTTATGTTTAATAGAACCAATTATAATTGAATCATTTTTGAACTGTTATGGAACATCCTGATAATCATCCTATTATTGGAACAATGATTGTTTTTTGAACCAAAACATGAACACCAAGTAAATTCTATCCATTAAATAGTGAATAATATTTTAAAAACTCTATAATAAACAATAATTTATTATTTATAGTGAATCATTTGAAACAGTTTCCCAACTCAATTCCATTAGAATCATGTGGGAAATTTCTCATAGTTATGATTTCGATATTTTAGAAATGGATTTAAAAATTAATTTTAAAAAGGGGTTAAATTTTTGAAACAAATTGGGGACCAACAACCATGATTTAAAAAATTTAGTTTTTTGAATTCCTCATTCATGTTAATAAATTCACTATATGACATTAAATAATCCACATGGTCTTATTATGAGATGTTAAATAAATTTATTTTATCTAATGATTTCAAACTGGAAATGTTCAATCCAACATTTATCACAATACCACATCAATTTATTTGTTAATATTTAAAATTTATGTCCAAGATATTATTTTTTGACAAAATTATTGATTTTTTTAATAAATTTCCCAAATTTAGGGAATAATTAATTTGAAATGAGTTTTTTCAGAGTCCATAAGTTCTTTATTGGTTTTTAAGATTCCAAAAATTGTATTTTAAACTTTATAAAAATATTTGAATACAAGAATAAACATATGTTTATTTTTTTCATTGATCATGTTACAAAAATAAGAATTTCCATCATTAATATTTTTTGATAAATTCAGGTGAATTTATTCAATCGGTTGAAAAAAAATATTTTTCAATGACTAGTGTGATGTGTACATTAACATACTACAAACTATTAAAACAATATTTTTTTATGTCTTTGTGTTCATTTTTTATCTAATACTAATCAATCACATTATACATCCCTCAAATTAATTTTATATTTTATCAAATGAACTAAAAACCATAGATTATTTTGTCCTATGAAAATCTATGTTGAAAATATTATTTTTTTGATACCAATTTTCATGGATTCCAAAAAAATAAGAAATTAAATGCTGGTACATGTCATCTATTAGGAAATCCTCCTTCTATTTTGATTAGAAAAAGAAATGATTCATTTCTATTTCTATATTTGAATAAAAATATATATCTAATGGGAGTTGTTGAGACCATGATATATGGATGAGAAATATTATATCTAATTTGGGTAAAACATTTTCTTCTACCCCTATCATGTGTGAAAACATTAGAGAAAATATTATTTCTAGAAATTATTTTCTTTCATTTCCTACCAAGGACATTGAAATTAGATATAATTTTCATTGCGATAACATTCAATAATAAGATATCATTCCTGAATTTGTTTTCAATAACGATAAAAATTTAAAAATATTCACTTATTATTATCCTCTTGATCATTGAGACTTCATCAATGATGAGTTAGTTATTATGAGATTCTGATATGTTTCTAAAAAACTTTTCAATATTTTTAGTTTTAAATTTTAAAATAGTTTTCTAACATTTTTATAAATAAAAAATGATTATGTTACCCCACGAAAAATATTCCACTCAGGATAAAAATAATTATATAAATTTCTAGAATTGATTCAAATTATTATTTATCATGAAATGATTTGATTTTTTCTTTATATCATTCTACATCCTATCCATGGTGATTTATCCTTTACATTATACCATATTTTTCCCTCCAATATGATTTCTTTTGGTTAATTAATATTAAATTTTCTAAACAATAATGATGGATTTATTTTTCAACATATATATATTCTAAATATATTATTTAATTATTATAGTTTTATAGTATATATAAACCCTTTAAACAGGTCTAATTCATTGTTTTTTCCGATTAACTAATAATAATAATAATATGATCCAAAAAGAGTCATTCAACATTCCTAATTAAATTTGGAAAATAAATTACTATAAACATGTTTCCAATTTTTTTTATGTTTCATATAAGGAAACACTATTTTAAACTAAAAATTTATTATCATTATATTACTATTTTAATAGAGAAAAACATCTAATATTTTACCTCATACAAGTTTCTCTCTCATTATTTAATATAAATGATCAAATAGTTAATTTTAAAATATTCACCATATTATAAATCCTTTTAAGATCCTAAATGAGGTATAAATTTAATAATTTCACTCAAAAGGGGTATATATGTTTATTCGTGGGGGGGGGGGGGGTGATTATATTTTTTAGAGAAAAAGAAATGTTTTTTAAATCACAGAATAAAAATATCAGTATCATAATAACTCTTTCTCTTTATATGGTTATATTATAATTTTATTTTAATTATTATACACATGTTTCTGATAATCTAAATGGAGCATATTATTGTTATTTTTATTATACTTTTCTTTCTTGATCATAATCACAACAATTTTTTTAATAAATTCATTTTTTCATGAGAAGATACCTTTAAGATATTATTTTTGAATCCATTGAAGGATCCTTGAACCTATTTTAAATGATTTTTCACATTATAGGAAAAGTATAGAAAAACCATAGAGGCTCATGATGAAATTGGAAAATACACATCTGGAATCCATATTCCACATGAAGAACAATATATGTAGTTTAATAGACAATTGGTTTCCCTTGTATCATTACCCATAATGACTACCTGGTGGAGGAGCACTAAATTTATAGTGTTGATGGACATAAAAAATCATCTCTTCAAGAGTTCATCAATCAGTCGGTAGAGGTGCATCGACCCAAAATTTGTATTATTTATTGTATAACATGTTCTAGTAACCCCACCAGCCACCTAGTGGAGGATATCAAGTACCAAATCCAGTTGGTCAATATGATATAAACCAAGAAATAATAGTGATCATTATTCTAGGATCATGGATATCTTAGACATAATGACCCTTATGGGATTCTGAAATATTACCAAATTTATTATAGATTATAAATAGAGACCTTAGTGGCCTTTGAAACTAACTTCCTCATCCAATCTCCATGGTTAACACTCAGTGATCTTCAATTTTTCTAAAATCATTCTCTTTAAAAATATTCTTTCTTCATTCTAGAGTATGTTGAAATTTATATTATTCCTTCATTCTCACTATTTTTTCATTCTCTTATACTTTTTTTATTATTCTTTTAGATAATAGAAACTAATGTAAAAAATTATGTATCCTAAGAAATAAACCTCTTCATAATCATTTTTGTATACTTTTCACTAACTACCATTATAGTGAGGGACATTGATTTTAATTTCATTCCATTAATAAATAATGGGAAAATTCTTCTTGAGGATTCTCATTTACAATTAATGTGATAGTGTATATTATTTTCATTTCTTTTATAATATAAAAATTAAGAGAATGTATCAGTATCATATTAATTTTTATATCCAATGGAAAAATACATTAAATCATTTTGAGATTTTGGTTATAGATATAAGGGCACTATAAGAGTTATTTTTGGATGTCCTTACTAAATATATTTTCTCCTTTACAATCCATATTTTCAATTATGAAATGATTTCAATCGTTCATTTATTCAAATATTGAATACAATAATTAATTCTTAATATCCTAATCATTTTTATATTGGAATATCTAAAACTTTTTAAATTTTGACTATTTTTATTCTTACACATTATTATTATATCAATGCACTTCCTATAATAATTTCTTTACCATAAAAAATAATTTAATTTTTCAATATTTTAATGTGAGGTTTTTAAACATGCATTTTTTCAACTTTTTTAATAGGATATAAATCCCCCCATTGAATTGTAGACATATTTGACCTATTCTAGGTAATTTCTTAGTGTGAAATTAAGTCCATATTGTGTGAGGAGAAATGGTTTATAAGGAGCATGAATTAAATTGAAATAACGAATCCATTATTATCAAGTTCTTAAACTATAAAGATAATATAAATTATTTTAAAAAACATTCAAAATATTTAATGGAATAATCTTCAAAAAATGACATGGGAGAAAGTCCATGATTATAGGATCAATAAAACTAAGGTTAAATTTCCTATGGATATGGTGGTAGGTAATTTGATCTTACACTCGAAATTAGATAATTTAGTATCTGATTCAAGTTATTTTTGATTTTTTTATTTCTTCCATGATTTATTATAAAATTATATATTTCCTATGAACATTAAGGATTTAATTTTCAATCAATACTCATTGTGGGAATATTATTTCATGAATGATATTTATATGAGTTCCAATTATAACACACTGACATTACTTATTTGAAATTATTATTATTAAACATATTATTGACAATTATATAATCCTTTTATGTATTGGATTTCAAATTACAATGAACAAAATATTTCTATGATAAGGATATTATGATTTGTGAGGGTGATTTGGAATCACTTATCTTCAAAGGGGTAACTTCTTGTTCTAAATCATATCTAGATCCACCTTAGGTAATTCTCCTTAATTTAATTATTATTTAATAACTACATACACATCCTATGAATGGAAAATTGTTCATATAATATAGGATGTACCTTTTGTGTATAAATATAGAGATTTGTTCCCAAAATTATTACATAGACATCCATCAAAGAATAAGGTTGATATTTTCATTGATGACATCCCTATTGAAAAATGGATATATAAAACTCATAATAGGATAGACACATTTTAATTAGTAGAACATTATATAGATTGTAGAAATTGTGAAATAAAGGATTTATAAACACTAGTGGATCACCATGGGGATCCCATGTTCATTTTATTAAGAAGAAACATGGTTTTATGAGGGTTTTCATCCGTTGTAGGGAAATTAATGTCATTAGTATAATGAATATGTAACAGCCAAGAATTTTATGTTATATAAATCATCAAAGGAATCTTTTTCTACACAACACTTGCTTGGCTTGCTTTACACGCAATCACGACCTTCCTCGATAGCTTGCGTCGTACGCAATACCGAGTTTCACTAAACAACAATATGCTATTAAAACTAGCCGTTATGAATAGTAATAACGACTTTTTGAAATTTTATAAATTTTATTTTTCAAAATGGACTTCATTTTTGGACTCAGAATATCGAAATTAGCCTAGGGTGAAATTTTGGTATTTTTCTGAAAACTTTCAATTTTTGATGAATAGTGAAACCACTAAGTGGTAGGTTAAAAACTGAATTTTGCATAAAAATTAATTTTAACTCTTCTGTGAATAGAATTTCAAAAATCCGACAGACACGGTTGATATCAGTAAGTAAAATGTGGTTCAATGAGATAAAAATAATTTTTTGATGAATAGTAACTTTTTACTTTTTTTACCGCGGTTAACAATAAATAGGGTAACTAAGGGTAAATATGATATTAATATTACCCTAACACATATCCTAATTCTATTGGACAAGTGTAATTCGACCAAAAACAAACTTAGGAATAAAATATGACCATTTAGGCCCACTTGGATTAGATTAGGACATTTATTATTAATTTATTTAAAGAAGGGTTAAAATAGTTAAAATCAAAGTTTAATAAGTAAATCATTTTTAATATGGGAATATACATAAGATAAATTCGACTATAAATATTCATTAGAAATCTAAAACGATTTCCTATATAATGGTATTTTATTTGTAATTTGTAGACATTAAATAATTTAATTTAATTATGACACAATGATGATGCAGTAATTATCTTATTAATGAAACATTGACATAATTGATGTTATAAACACCAACATAAATGTAATTTGAGACTTTTTATGAATTCCACTAATTTTCTAGGTTAATATGATATATTAATGTTGATTTAAACAACTTTATTCGAACATATAATTCTTTTATGACTTTCACAAAAATCATATATCAAATAGTGTCAAAATTGACACAAAATAGTTTTTAAATCAAATATTATATTATTAATTGTTATTTTATTCCTAAAAATCTAAGGTTAGGCCAAATGACTTAGATAAGGATATATATATTAATAATAAACAATTTGGGGTTCGTTTGGCATGTTATAGTAAGTGTATTAACCATATGGTGAATGAAAACAAAAAGACAGGGAAAAAGTTAAATTATTTAACTTAGAGTTAAATATAATTGATAAGGTTAAAATAATACCCTAAACTTGTCTAAATCCTATTGGTTGATAGTATTTCGGCCTTTCCACACTTTATCTTCGAAATAATACCCTTTGGAACCATTATAAACCGATTTTGACTTTAATATAAAATAATATTTTGAGATATTCCTAAGGTGCCCCTCTCCTCCCTTATAAAAGGGCACCTCCTCCCCCTCCTCCTCACACCAATTTGAGCACTCAAGCTCGGCCAACCCCTGCCATTTTCTCCTCTCCACTTCCCTAGAATAATCCTAGGGGTCCTGGTCTTCTTCAAAGACCAATATTAGTTCCCCAAGTGTAGGATTCAAAGAAGCGTTCCAAAGAAGAGGTAATATCCATTACCGATCTTTTCAATTTCTTTCTTCTTCAACTTATTCTTCTTTAGTTGTTTCATGATAAAGTAATAACATCAGTATTACTTACATACTGATATGTTATTATAAATATGAAACAACCCTAATTCACCTTCTATCCATCCTACGGAAAAATGAAATCACCGCGCGTGCGTACGTACGAAATACCGTCTCCACGCCGTGGTGTAATCTATTTTCCACCATCACATTACAAGGATGGGTATAATGGTGTAATGAGTAACTATTTATGATTATTATAAAGTAAGATTGATACTGAAATAATATATATATATATACTCCAATACAATTCCACGATCATAGGAACGATATCATCACTCGTGCATACGTACGGAATACCGTCTCCACGATGTGAAGCGACTCGTTCTACATGATCATCATTACATAATAATTATATAAATGAATTGAATGAATAAATATGATATATGTTACACTAATAACATTCTGGATATAAGGTATCTATAACCTTAAAAGAAGAATAAGAATTTATTCGGCAAAACACGCATAAGAACAAAAGGCAATAAAGACCCGAGTAACAAGTAACAATGAAATATTACTAACAAGAAGCTAAGAATATGACCATATATGATATCATATCAATATGTATGATTATGGAATAAGTCAATAACATTATTTAAACCATTATACAGGAGCTTCGGACACGTACAAAGCAAATTGGACCTAAGGTAAGGGAAATATCAAAATCTCATTTTTATCCGAGATTGTTTATTCGTAAGTATTTACTAGGGTGTATTTTATCATCCAAATACATGTTTCATAAATATGTAATATTATTTCCACCCACCTATAATTGTTTAAATCCATTTTTACCCTTCGGTTAGTTTTTAGTAAAACAAATGAAAGGAATATTTTGTCATTTTTCGTACGAGGTACTTTTTGACTTTTCCGACAAAAGTACGAAGAATGTTTTTTTAACTTATACAGCATGAATGGATTTTTAAAAAATTATTTCCAAGAAGCTTCCTTTACAAGTTTTCAAGTTTATTTTTAATCAACTTCTTTTATTTTAAAGTCGTATGACATGTTATGAAAGGAAAAATGTTTTTGATGTAGAAAGGATATTTTCCTCAAGAATGGAGTTCAAGTATTTTATCAAAATTATTTTCCATCTAAGACAATAAAAGGGTTCTATTTTTATCCCTATTATTACATGGATTTGATTATGATGTGATGGAAACATTTTTATGAATTCCTTTATCTTATATGAATTGTTTTATGATGTCATGTTGTTTAAGAATCCCATTTTTATTACCTGGATTACGCTATGATGTATGGTTTATGATTATGTGGCACACATAAGAAAGGATTCATTATAAGATGGGTGGGACCTATATCTCCCTCCAATGCATTGGGTAAAGATTTTATATCTCATGAGATAGACATGGCTGGAACGGTAGGTTATACCGGTTCAGTGAAACAGGACTGGAACGAGGGTGACTCGGTTCAGAAAGGGACTTTGTCCACTAAGATAGTCTTGGAAATGAGTCATGACTAACAAGAAATGATTTTCCATGATTATGTGTGCATGACACAAAGTTTCAAGTTTTATGTTATGATTATGGGGATCTCATTTTCACTTCTATGATTTATTCCATGTTAAGATATTATGATCTCTTTTGGAGGTTTTTGATTTTCAAAAAGATATGATATGATTTTTATTTCATTTATTTTCCCTTGCTGAGCATTTGAGCTCACCTTTTATGTTTTCTTTTCCCCAGGTCAGGAAGATGGATTTTAAATAGAATATGCTAAAAGGGACCCTAGATATGATGAAATAAATGGGAGACACTGTAGAAGATTTATGAACCAGTTGTTTATGTTTCCCAGTTTCTAAAGACACTATACCTATACGGTCCTTTTTGGTTTTGTCATATGTTGTAATAAGTGTGCTTCAATTTTGAAGTATTAACAATGTATGTAAAGTATGGGTCGTTATAGTTGGTATCAGAGGAAAGGTATAGTCAACCTTTGGAAACTAGGATGTGAAAGCCTTAGTAAGAACCCTAAGGATAAGTCTAAGCATAGAACACAATCTTAGTGTTTTAGAAATGGCCTTGAATAACCTAGGATAAGACCTTAAGCAAGAAAATTTTATTCTTGAATTATGTGGTTTTCCTATTATAATTAGTGTTGCTCACACTATTCTTCTTGGTTTTAGTCAATGGCTGGAACCCGAAGGAACCGTGTTAATGCGGAATGCGATGGGAAATGCAATGATTGTCCCCCTGAGCAACCAAACGATATGGGAGCTAGAATTCAAAATCTTGTAGCCATGCTCACACAACTTTCTCAAGCTATGAATCATGCAGGACTTCCAAACAAGCAAAGGAAGGAGCAACATTCTGTTGAATCCTTCATGCGGCAGCGTCCACCTTCTTTCAGTGGGTCTACTGATCCATTAGTTGCTGAACAATGGATTAGTACTACTGAAAAGATATTTTCAGTTCTTTAATGTTCTGAGCAAGATAAAGTCATCCTAGCAGTGTATCGTCTGGAAGGAGATGCTGATCAATGGTGGAATCTTATTAAGAATACGAGGCAAAGGGATGAAATTGAGTCTATGGAATGGGACGAGTTCAGGAACTTATTTTTCAATAAGTACTTCCCTCGTATTCTCCGAACAAAGATGGAGAAAGAGTTCCTTGAACTGAAGCAAAGGGATGATGAATCTGTTGGTACCTATGAAGCAAATTTTACAAGACTTGCAATGTACGCTTCTGGTATTATTATCCAACCTGAGAGTAAGATCGATCGATTCTTTAGTGGCTTAAAACCAAGTCTTCGAAGGGCGTTATCCATAAGGGATTTCAATAGCTACGAGGAAATCGTTCGATGTGCTCTCAAAGTCGAGATGGAGATTGGAGTAACCCATCAGTCACATGGGTTTGATAAGAAGAGGAAGATGGAATTCAAAGAAAAATCTAAAGAGCACACGTAAAAGAAGATGAGATTTTCCTTATGCTCAAAGTGTAGAAAGAAACATGGAGGGATTTGTCTTAAAGGGACAAGTAAATGTTTTAAATGTGTAAAGGAAGGTCATCGGGCATTTGAATGCCACGATAATGGGAAGAAGATGTCTAATGATGCAAACAAAGGAAGGGATACACAGAATGAACCTACTACACTTCAATGTTTCATGTGCAAGGAGATGGGGCATTATTCCAATCAATGCCCAAATCCAAGGGTTGATGATGATGGTCGACGTCAACAAAATCTTAAGGCTAAATACAAAGGAAAGTCACATGCAATTTCTATCAGCGATGTGGAGTACGATAACGAAGTGGTGAAAGGTACACTTACCATCCACTCTAAAGTAGCAAATGTTTTATTTGATTCTGGATCCACCCACTCTTTTATTTCTAAAGAATTTTCTAAGGGTATCACCGTATTACCTCAACAATTAGATGTTGAGTTAGCCGTGACAACACCTAATGGCACAACAGTCGCATCAAAAGTTTATAATTCTTCTCCGATCGAAGTTTGTGGGAAAGTGCTTCCTGTAAATCTTGTGATCCTTCCTTTAGTGGAATTTGATGTGATTCTTGGCATGGATTGGCTTTCTCTACATGGAGCTCATATCAATTGCCAAAGAAGGGAAGTCACATTTCATACTCCAGATCAATCTACGATCGTCTATCAATGCAAGGATGAACATAACCTTCCAGTGGAAATTCCTTCCATCTTATGGGTCTTTATTCCACTAAATGAAGGTTATTTATCTCAAATGGTTGGTGAGAAACTCACGATTAAGAATATGCCCATTGTACGGGAGTTTGATGATGTCTTTCCGGAGGAATTACCGGGTCTTCCACCAAATCGTGAAGTTGAGTTTTCAATAGAACTCGTACCGGGTGCTTTGCCTATTTCAAAGACACCTTATAGAATGGCCCCAATTGAGTTGCAGGAATTGAAGAAGCAACTCCAAGAGAATCTTGATAAGGGATTCATACGCCCTAGTGCGTCACCTTGGGGAGCACCTGTTCTATTTGTTAAGAAGAAAGATGGATCAATGAGACTCTGCATTGATTATCGAGAACTTAACAAGATCACTATCAAGAACAAATATCCTCTCCCACGCATTGATGACTTATTTGACCAACTACGCGGAGCTCAATACTTTTCCAAGATTGATCTTCGTTCAGGGTATCATCAATTAAGGGTCAAAATGGAGGATATACCAAAGACGGCTTTCCGTACAAGGTATGGACACTATGAATTTATAGTGATGCCATTTGGTCTTACTAATGCCCCTGCTATCTTCATGGATCTAATGAATAGAGTCTTTAGAGACTATCTTGATCAATTTGTGGTAGTCTTTATAGACGATATTCTTGTCTATTCAAAGAGCAAGGAAGAGCATGAAGATCACTTGAGAATTATATTGAAGACCTTGAGAAAGGAGAAACTTTATGCCAAATTTACCAAGTGTGAATTTTGGCTTCAAAAAGTTGCATTTTTGGGTCACATAATCTCAAAAGAGGGGATATCTGTGGATCCAGCAAAAATAGAGGTTATTGAAAGATGGTCGAGACCAACAACAGTAACTGAGATCCGATGTTTTCTTGGTTTGGCTGGATATTATCGACGTTTTGTAAAGGATTTTTCACGATTATCTAATCAACTCACCAAGTTGACTCGGAAAGGAGTTAAGTTTGTTTGGAAAGAGGAATGTGAAGAGAATTTCAAGGAGTTGAAAAGAAGGTTATCCAGTGCACCTGTGCTCACACTACCTTGTAGTGTAGAAAGGTTTGTGATCTACAGTGATGCATCCAAGAAGGGATTGGGGTGTGTTCTTATGCAAAATGATATGGTGATAGCTTATGCCTCACGACAGTTGAAAATCCATGAGCAAAATTACCCAACTCATGATTTGGAGTTGGCTGCGGTAATCATTGCATTAAAGATTTGGAGACATTAACTTTATGGTGAAAGGTGTGATATTTATACTGATCATAAAAGTTTAAAGTATATTTTCACACAAAAGGAGTGGAATATGCGTCAAAGAAGATGGTTGGAGCTGATTATGGATTATGACTGCTCAATCCATTACCACCCTGGGAAAGCAAACAAGGTGGCAGATGCATTAAGTCGACAAGACCATGATAGTTTATCCATGACGAGGATCACAAAAGATCCAATATTTATGGATTTACAAAGGATGGATCTTGGAATTATAATGGAAGGGGAAAAATCTAATCTTTCTCAAATGAATGTTCAACCATCTATACATGCGAAGATTAAGGAGGCACAGAAAGAAGATGTCGAGTTACAAAAGAAGGTGAGAAATGTTCCTGAATTCAACCTTGATTGTGATGGGATAATAAAGTTCAGGAATCGGGTTTGTGTTCCTCCCATCCCCGAATTAAAGAAGGAGATGCTGGATGAGGCTCATAGTTCTTCATTCTCTATTCATCCTGGAAGCACGAAGATGTATAGGGACCTGAAAGAGTACTTCTGGTGGGATGGCATGAAAAGAGATGTTGCTGAATATGTCTCTCGATGCTTGGTTTGTCAACAAGTTAAAGCTGAGAGACAGAAGTCTAAGGGGATGTTACAACCATTACCCATACCCGAATGGAAATGGGAAAACATCACTATGGACTTTGTCACAGGACTTCCTAAAACATCCAAAGGCAATAATGCTATTTGGGTCATAGTTGATCGTCTTACAAAGTCTGCACACTTCATTGCTATTAGAGAGGATTTCTCTCTAGATCAACTTGCCAGGATATATGTAAAGGAAGTGGTAAGATTGCATGGAGTACCACTTTCTATTATATCTAATCGGGATCCGAGATTTACCTCGAAGTTCTGGCGAAGTCTTCAGCATACTCTGGATATAGAGTTGAGTTTCATCACTGCTTATCTACCCCAGACAGACGGTCAGTCTGAGAGAACAATTCAAACCCTAGAAGATATGTTGAGAGCTTGCTCTATGGATTTCAAAGGAGGTTGGGATCAACACCTACATTTGGTGGAATTTTCTTATAATAATAGCTTTCACTCCAGTATTCAGATGGCTCCTTATAAAGCTCTCTATGGAAAGAAATGCAGGACTCCAACTTGCTGGGATGAAGTTGGGGAAAGAAAGCTATTAGGACCTGATCTCGTTGATGAAATGGCAGAAAAGGTTAGATCTATTCAACAACACATAAGAGCAGCTCAGAGTCGACAGAAAAGTTATGCCGACAACCGAAGAAAAGACCTAGAGTTTGAAGTGGGTGATAAAGTGTTCTTACGAATATCTCCCTGGAAGAGGGTTATGAGGTTTGGAAAGAAGGGGAAGTTGATCCCTAGATATATCGGTCCTTTCAAAATACTGGATCGTGTTGGGAAGGTAGCTTACCGATTAGCGCTTCCACCGAATCTCTCTCAAGTTCACGATGTGTTCCATGTATCTCTCCTGAGAAAGTACATACCAGATCCTTCACATGTACTCAGCTCAGAAGTTGTACCACTAGAGCAAGATCTTTCTTATGAAGAACAACCGATAGAGATTCTGGATTGTAGTGAAAAAGTCCTACGAAATAAGACCACTCGATTGGTGAATGTTTTATGGAGGAACCACCAACTTGAAGAAGCTACATGGGAGTTTGAGGATATGATGAGGGAGAAGTATCCTCATCTGTTTGTTACAAAGTGACGAATTTCGAGGGAGAAATTCTTTTTAAGGGGGGTAGAATGTAACACCCGAGACTTTTATGTTATATAAATCATCAAAGGAATCTTTTTCTACACAACACTTGCTTGGCTTGCTTTACACGCAATCGTGACCTTCCTCGATAGCTTGCGTCGTACGCAATACCGAGTTTCACTAAACAACAATATGCTATTAAAACAAGCCATTATGAATAGTAATAACCACTTTTTGAAATTTTATAAATTTTATTTTTCAAAATGGACTTCATTTTTGGACTCAGAATATCAAAATTAGCCTAGGGTGAAATTTTGGTATTTTTCTGAAAACTTTCAATTTTTGATTAATAGTGAAACCACTAAGTGGTAGGTTAAAAACTAAATTTTGCATAAAACATAATTTTACCACTTCTGTGAATGGAATTTCAAAAATCCGACAGACACGGTTGATATCAGTAAGTAATATGTGGTTCAATGAGATAAAAATAATTTTTTGGTGAATAGTAACATTTTACTTTTTTTTACCGCGTTTAATAGTAAATAGGGTAACTAAGGGTAAATATGATATTAATATTACCCTAACACATGTCCTAATTCTATTGGACATGTGTAATTAGACCAAAAACAAACTTAGGAATAAAATATGACCATTTAGGCCCACTTGGATTAGATTAGGACATTTATTATTAATTTATTTAAAGAAGGGTTAAAATAGTTAAAATCAAAGTTTAATAAGTAAATCATTTTTAATATGGGGTTATATATAAGATAAATTCGACTATAAATATTCATTAGAAAGCTAAAAAGATTTTCTACATAATGGTATTTTATTTGTAATTTTTAGACATTAAATAATGTAATTTATTTATGACACAATGATGATGTAGTAATTATCTTATTAATGAAATATTGACAAAATTGATGTTATAAACACAAAATTAAATGTAATTTGAGACTTTTTATGAATTAAACTAATTTTATAGGTTACTATGATATATTAATGTTGATTGAATCAACTTTATTAGAACATATAATTCTGTTATGACTTTCACAAAAATCATATATCAAATAGTGTCAAAATTGACACAAAATAGTTTTTGAATCAAATATTATATTATTAATTGTTATTTTATTCCTAAAAATCTAAGGTTCGGCCAAATGGCTTATATAAGGATATATATATTAATAATAAACAATTTGGGGTTCGTTTGGCATGTTATAGTAAGTGTATTAACCATATGGTGAAAGAAAACAAAAAGACATGGTAAAAGTTAAATTATTTAACTTAGAGTTAAATCTAATTGATAAGGTTAAAATAATACCCTAAACTTGTCTAAATCATATTGGTTGATAGGATTTCTACCCTTACCCACTTTATCTTCGAAATAAGACCCTTTGGAACCATTATAAACCGATTTTGACTTTAATATAAAATAATATTTTGAGATATTCCTAAGGTGCCCCTCTCCTCCCTTATAAAAGGGCACCTCCTTCCCCTCCTCCTCACACCAATTTGAGCACTCAAGATCGGCCAAACCCTGCCATTTTATCCTCTCCACTTCCCTAGAATAATCCTAGGGGTCCTGGTCTTCTTCAAAGACCAATATTAGTTCCCTAAGTGGAGGATTCAAAGAAGCATTCCAAAGAAGAGGTAATATCCATTACCGATCTTTTCAATTTCTTTCTTCTTCAACTTATTCTTCTTTAGTTGTTTCATGATAAAGTAATAACATAAGTATTACTTACATACTGATATGTTATTATAAATATGAAACAACCCTAATTCACCTTCTATCCATCCTACGGAAAAATGAAATCACCGCGCGTGCGTACGTACGGAATACCGTCTCCACGCCGTGGTGTAATCTATTTTCCACCATCACTTTACAAGGATGGGTATAATGGTGTAATGAGTAACTATTTATGATTATTATAAATTAATATTGATACTGAAATAATATATATATACTCCAATACAATTCCACGATCATAGGAACGATATCATCACTCGTGCGTACGTACGGAATACCGTCTCCACGATGTGAAGCGACTCGTTCTACATGATCATCATTACATAATAATTATATAAATGAATTGAATGAATAAATATGATATATGTTACACTAATACCATTCTGGATATAAGGTATCTATAACCTTAAAATAATAATAAGAATTTATTCGGCAAAACACGCATAAGAACAAAAGGCAATAAAGACCCGAGTAACAAGTAACAATGAAATATTACTAACAAGAAGCTAAGAATATGACCATATATGATATCATATCAATATTTATGATTCTGGAATAAGTCAATAACATTATTTAAACCATTATACAGGAGCTTCGGACACGTACAAAGCAAATTGGACCTAAGATAAGGGAAATATCAAAATCTCATTTTTATCCGAGATTGTTTATTCGTAAGTATTTACTAGGGTGTATTTTATCATCCACATCCATGTTTCATAAATATGTAATATTATTTCCACCCACCTACAATTGTTTAAATCCATTTTTACCCTTCGGTTAGTTTTTAGTAAAAGAAATGAAAGGAATCTTTTGTCGTTTTTCGTATGAGGTACTCTTTGACTTTTCCGACAAAAGTACGAAGAATGTTTTTTTAACTTATACGACATGAATGGATTTTTAAAACATTATTTCCAAGAAGCTTCCTTTACAAGTTTTCAAGTTTATTTTTAATCAACTTCTTTTATTTTAAAGTCGTATGACATGTTATGAAAGGAAAAATGTTTTTGAAGTAGAAAGGATATTTTCCTCAAGAATGGAGTTCAAGTATTTTATCAAAATTATTTTCCATCTAAGACAATAAAAGGGTTATGTTTTCATCCCTATTATTACATGGATTTGATTATGTTTTGATGGAAACATTTTTATGAATTTCTTTATCTTATTTGAATTTTTTTATGATGTCATGTTGTTTAAGAATCCCATTTTTATTACATGGATTACGCTATGATGTATGGTTTATGATTATGTGGCACACATAAGAAAGGATTCATTATAAGATGGGTGGGACCTATATCTCCCTCCAATGCATTGGGTAAAGATTTTATATCTCATGAGATAGACATGGCTGGAACGGTAGGTTATACTGGTTCAGTGAAATAGGACTGGAACGAGGGTGACTCGGTTCAGAAAGGGATTTTGTCCAATAAGATAGTCTTGGCAATGAGTCATGACTAACAAGAAATGATTTTCCATGATTATGTGTGCATGCCACAAAGTTTCAAGTTTTATGTTATGATTATGGGGATCTCATTTTCACGTCTATGATTTATTCCATGTTAAGATATTATGATCTCTTTTGCAGGTTTTTGATTTTCAAAAAGATATGATATGATTTTTATTTCCTTTATTTGCCATTAATGAACATTTGAGCTCACCCTTTTATGTTTTCTTTTCCCCAGGTCAGGAAGATGGATATTAAATAGAATATGCTAAAAGGGACCCTAGATATGATGAAATAAATGGGAGACACTGTAGAAGATTTATGAACCAGTTGTTTATGTTTCCCAGTTTCTAAAGACACTATACCTATACGGTCCTTTGTGGTTTTGTCATATGTTATAATAAGTGTGCTTTAATTTTGAAGTATTAACAATGTATGTAAAGTATGGGTCGTTATAGAATAGGTATCCTCAAACCATTATTGTAGAAATATTTGATCGAATACGAGGATATCAACAATTTTTGAATGATTTTTATTTATTTTATGTATTATCAACTACTAGTATAGAAAAATTATTTTTTAAAGATGAAATTTAATATGAGGTATATAATTTATGAATTGAAAATAAATCCCTTTTAAATGAATAACCATATATTTTTTATATTTAATGAAAAAATATTAAATGATTATCTAAATAATTCTATTATATTATTTATTGAGGGAATCATGAGATAATACAAAATATTTGATGAGAAAATTATTCATTTGTTAATAATTATTTAGAATATTAGATAAAATTTGATAAATAGAAATTTTAGTTGATTTAAATATTGGTATTAAGAAGTGTACATTCATGGACTTGTTGTTTGTATGGATTTAATATCCAAAAATATTATCAATGGAAAAGGATGTGATGAAATGGAAATGATAAATGAATAAAATATATGTATTTAGTTTCCTGGGATTAATATGTCACTATTGATATTATGATAAAAAATATCAATGATTATAAAACAAGTTAACTAAATTTAAATGTAAAGGGGTCATGTTATCATGGTTATAATAATGTAAATACAATAAAATATATTTAGAGAGGAGAATGCTCAACCACTAATATTTAATTTAACATTTTAAAGGTATAGATTTATGATATACATTGATATACAAAATAAGGGACTCAGATGTGTCATCATAAATAATGCTGAAGTTATTTCATTAACAGAATGGTAGTAAATAATCCTTGAGTACAATTATTTATCCCTTGATCTATATTTTTTATTTTTAATCATTTCATTGAATATATAGTGGAATTTATATTGTATTGAAATTTGTTAAATATATATTGATCACAATATTTTAAAATTACTATTCTCACAAAGAGATATAAACCTGAGGTAAAGGAGATAGGTAATTATAATCAAGGATTTTTCTCCAAATAAATAACTAATCAAATATTTAAAATATGGTAGAAGATTCAATGATTATGAATGATCATGGTTTTTTGAGTAAAATGTGGACTCAAAAAGGTTCTCCAACCAATAATTTTGTAATTATGGAAATGGGAATCATTAAAGAAGATTAAACATAATATATATTCAAAATTACTATCAACCAATCCTTATTAGAGAAAAAAGATCCCAAATTGATGATAAGAATAATAAAAAAACTCATGATTTATGGGAGTTGGTGGAATTCATATATAATGATGGTTTGTTGAAATATAGAATTAAGATATGTGTTACATATATGAATTTCCTAAAATTAGAATTATTAGATGAATATTATATCAAATATTTCTCAATAAAAGTTCCTAGAAAAAACAATTATGATGATTTGAAGGAAAATTTATGATATGACAATTTAACATAAGAAACTGAATACTATGTACTATGTTGATTGGAATTTAAATGGGTAAAGGCAGATAGACAACATCATAAAGTATACATGAAACAACTATATATTTCTATTTAATAATGTATTGATATTACTATATAATTTTTCATTATATTTACAAAGACTCTTTAAAAGAATGATTACATAAGGGTTTATATTGATCTCCTTCCAAGTCTCAAACTTCCTCACAATATGGAAAGATAAACCACATGGGAACCACCCTTATTTATATTTTAATTATGTTCTGAAACTACATGGTGATCCTATTTTGATTCAATCTGATTATGCCACATGGTTTAAATCAATTTTATATAAAATTAATCAGAAGGAACATTAAATTGAGCTATATTTGAGCACTTGTATTCATCCTCAAACTGATAGAAATTATAAAAGATATATTTACACATTAGAATATATATTGGGGTCATTATACCATGATTTTTCATGGTATATTAGATTATAATTTTCTTATTGTGTAATTTGTGTAATATTATATATTCTATTTTGGTATTCAAATGGAAACATATAAGGATTTGTATATGAAATGATGTCATTGACCAAATTTTGTTGATGAATTTGGAGAAATTAATCTTTTATAGAAAAAAACACATTTTGTAGAAAGTGGTGAAACTATAAAATATTCAGATTCATATTAAGGTATGATAAAATATGAAAAAACAACTATGTTGATATCCAAAATAAGGATTTAGTATTAAAAGTGGTATTATTTTTTTTTAATATATCTCAATGTTGGTTTTTATAAAATTTTATAGGAACGCGAGAATAAGTCATAAGTACACATGTCATTTTGAAAATATTAAATGAATTGAAATTTGGGGATTCTATTTGTATGATCCAACTAGACTCTCTTTTAATATAGATTTGTTCCATATATCTTTATTGATAAATTAAATACCATATCCAACACCTGAAGGCTCACACATCATATTAAATACAATTTAAACCTAATTAGCTTCCTTTAGATATCATATCCCAAATGAAAACACTGGAGAACTGGTGTTGTGGTATCCAAACACTCAATTAGAGAAGCTTCATTGTAAAAGCATAAAATTAATGAGGTATCCTGAGAACATAAGGATTTTATGATGAATACCAACTAACATATACTCATAATGCTACATTATATGCACATTATGGAAAATATTTTTGAAGGATATAAGAATGTTACACTCGAGAATCAATTGTAGTAAGTAAGATTTTCATTTTAATGAAACAATGTCAAAAAGAACATATATTTATTCAATAATTTTATTAAAAAAATTACCAAATTTTATATATTTTATGTGATATAATTAATTTTATTTATTTAAATCAGAATTTCCAAAAAACATTAGGATGAGTTTTTGAGATTTTCAAATATTGCTCCCTTTCTAGTGAATATGGAAAAGTATCAATTGAGAAAACTATAACTATTATGAAATAAAAGTAATATAAAATTAACAATAATGTTTAGGGAACATCATTTATAGATAAAATATTTATTTAAAAGTAATATAATTCATTTAAAAATATAATTTATATTAAATATATATATTCATACCATTTTTGTAATCTATATAATATTTTATACACAAAATCAATTAAAACTTTTATCTCAATAATGTATTTAAATCGATCCTTTTAGTTTTATATTGGTTTCAAATAAAAAATAACTCTCAGTTTCTTTATTATAATTGAATTAATTACATTGTAATCAACAATATACTTTTTTTTTCATAAAAATCATTTTCTTCTTAAAATAAGAATTTTTCTAATAACAGTTTTCATTGAATTTTGAGAAATTATTTTAAAATGAATTTCCACATATTCGATGATATGAATCATGTATAAAGTATTCTATATTTATAATACTAATAATAAATATTATGTAATATGGTTATCTAATTATTTTTATAATAAATTGTAACCATGGATAATATTTATCACCTTGGTAAAGAATAAGGTGAATTAAATGGTTTAAATATAAAGAAAATGAGATTAAATATTAAAAAATTACTTTATTAAACCTCATTGGTTGGTTTAATGTAGAAATTACCGTAAAATTTATATAAATTTATAAATCTAGTAACACATTAATAATACAATGACTATATATTAATTTAATAGTTTATTTAATTCCATGTGTCCCCCTTCTCTCACTGATAAAATGGAAAATCTTCTCCTCTATTATGGAAAAAACATAAGACCTATATATTGTTGAAGGCCTTAAAAAATTCCATGATTTCATAATTTCATTCTTCTTCCCTATGTATTTCCCAAAGACTATCATATGGAGGAATAATATTTACAATAAAAGAGGTTTCTAAACAAAAAGGTAATCATATTTCATAAATTATTCAATGATTATTTATAATTATAATTACACAAAATATGTTGTATATAACATACAATAATGAATTTATTATTAATAATACACTGATATATTATTAAGATTATTGAAAAACCATTTACACCTTCTTTCATTAATATAGAAAATGGAAACATCGCTTGTTCCTATGCTCAGCCTACCATCTCTACATAGTTGTTTATTTTGTTCTTATCAAAATTTTACTTGGATGGATATATAGATGATATTAATGAATATTCATGATATTTATCACATAATTAATATTATTTAAATATAATATATCTTTTAAATTATTACCCTTCTATATTTTGAAAAATGATAATGCCACTCATGCATATGTGTGGGATACCACCTTCATGAAGCGATAAGATTATGTTTTATATTACCACTATGCATGGATGCTTATATAATAGATTATAATGAAAAAAATATTAACCAAATTATAAATATTCATCAGAGGAAGTAACCATTTCATAACATAATTAACTCTGAACAATATACTGAAGTAATTTTGTATAAAATAATTGAAAACCCATAAATGGTCAACTTAATGAAGAAGTATTTAATGAATGGATTTCCAGAGAATATATAATTAACCCAAAATGTAATATATATGAATATTATTCATTGGAAATTATTTAATAAATTTAAAATCTTTATACTAGTGTATTAAAAATATATAATAATGTGGATACCAAAGGTTTATATTTCTTTACCATCGTATTTTATTTGGGGAATTCTTATGTTCATATTTCTAATAAAAAAATTATATGATTATAACATATTAAAAAAAATTAATTTGTTTTTTAGTTATTTCTACCCTTTAGATATTTATATTCCATTTCTTCACATATTATATTATTAATCGATAAGTAGGACACATGTAAGGGACATTGTTTTTTTTAAAATACATCAAATTTATCTTTTTAACACATTTATTATATATTGAGGTTTCATTAATTATATTAATAATATTCTTATTTCTAAATAAATGTATGATAAATTTCCATTTAAGTCAGTTTTTTATATTTTTGAAAGGATTAAAAAATGAAACATTTTAACATTTTCTATTTGAATTAGTTTCAAATTTTTTTTATAAAGTAAAAAAAGAATATTTTTAATGTATATAGATTATCCACCCTTTCCCACCATCATAGATATTTTTCATTATCAAAAATCAGTTTCATATTTAATTGTTAATTTTATATGAAGATATTTTTCCAAATATTGTATGATATTTTATTTAAAATTTTATCAAAACTAAGGGTAATTAATTTATAAAATGAATAAAAATGAATTTGAAAAAATATTAAAAACATCATTCTTAGAGGATGATACAAATAATATATTTTTAATAAATTTTTTATATTTTATTTTATAATTTATTTGTTTTTCAATAATACCTTCATTTATGATGAATCACGTTTATTCTATCATCCTTTACTATAAATGGTTTGTGCCATATTTTGTAGTCATTTAATTTCTAATAATCATGATCTCTATCACACTTCAATATTAATTGGAAATTATATTATTATATCTTTTCCACATTTATAATATCATGGAACAATTGAATTTCATTTATATTACATTGATGACCTCTTAATCATGTACCATTTTTATATATGGTATTTGTTTAATGATGTTTTCTTGATAATTATTAGTTCATTAAATTTAGGAATAATCCAAATTCATGATTCAATATGGAAAAATATTGACTTATAAAGAATTTTGAGAATGAATAGTACTAATAATTTAATATTTGAAGATTAAATAGCATATAAAATATATTGGAAGGGATCAGTTATAGATATCCCCTCGATGCATCAGATGGTTTCATGAAAACAAATAGTAGGAATTAATATTAAATGGGTATCTTGTTTACTCATACCAAGTTAGTAAGAATAATGTATCAGTCAAGATGGTTATGGTATGATTTATTTTTACATGGAAATAGATTTTGTGGAAGGATAATTCATGATATAATTCATGTTTTTCCATTGTTGATAATTATGTTTCTCTTATCCATGTGATTGTTATGCTGATATTAGCTAATGATATTTATTAAAATAAACTGGTTGATTGTAGGGAATATGTTTTCCCTATCCACTCCACAATATTTATTATACCTTATCTAATCATGATATTTTATTCTATATTTAACCCTTACTAAGAATCTAATCTCAAACATTATTTTTCCCTTTCTCTATGATATAAATGAGGATAATTTGAATGATTTCAAGGATATAAGAATGCTTTTTATTTTATGTTTTTTTATATATCTAAGGTAATATGGGAATCGTGTATATATCTAGTTTTTCAAAAATTATAAGTTTGTTTATAATGTGTAGTTTTATATCCCTTATCATTTAACAATATAATAATGTAAAGAAAAGCTTTGGGATATTATAGTCAGGGCATTACATGTATTATAAATTCATTATTCATTTTACTCTTAATAAATAATTGGTTAAAACATGTCATTTATTTTTTTCTCATTTCATAAGTTTATTTTGAATCATGTTATAGTTATGAATATAGATTTATATGAAAGATCATATTTTTTAATTAATTTTATGAGTCTTATATAATAAAAACTAACATGTTCTCCAATAATAAATGATTTTATAAAATGAGGGAAAATAATGAGAAAATTAATAAATAAATTGAAACATAAAAAAAAATCATTATAAAAGAAAAATACATACGTCCAATAGAGGATACCAATGTATTTCATACACATATATATAATCATATGACATGATTATTATTTATATATCACTATAAATCACACCCAAGAGGATATATGTTTAGTTTCATTGTAAGTTAGATGTACAAAAAATATATAATTCAAGAAAAATTAAACATCTGAAACAAATAGTTTCCTCACATAATAAAATTTTAAAAATATCAATCATAATACACTTCTTCATAATAATTAGAAGGAAAACAAAATTAATTGTTATCTAATATACTCGTTAAGGGTAATCATAGGAGATGTAGATCAATGAACAAATGTGAAAATTAGATTATCATGTGGGTAGGATAGTGTAATCAAGGAAAATTGTGAAAAAAATAAAATAAACATACCAAAAGTAACCTAAATCATTTATCCAATGTCATTTTATAAGGATTGGAAGGAAATAAGTCATGAGTTATATGAGTGTGAAAACATAAGTCAATAATCTTCAGCTATTAAATTATAATATATGAATAAGAATGTGAAATAAAAAATGGAAATAAATTTTAACATATATCAGTGTTTACTATTGGAAGTTTATAATATACCTTCACATAACATAATTATAGACCATACATATGTCTAACTCAAGAATAAGAGAACATTATTATTTCCAAAACATCCTAATTATCACATAAAAAGAAATAGGTTTCATGAAAATATTAATCACACACTATCCTAAGTCATCCATAGAAAGAATATGAAATGTATCATTAAATAATATCCCATGTGAGTCATAATAAACATTAAAGGATGTTAAAATATAAGAAAAATACCTTTATAATAGAATAAGAAATTATATATGAAAAATAAAAATAAAAATATATTTTTACTGTTAATTTTGAAATCGAATAAATTGTAATGAAATGGGAAATGAAATTTTTATAGATGGAATCAGAAACATGTTGATGATGTTCCTTTAATAAAAATTGAGAATATGGTGAGGAAATTATTGTTTTGAAATTGAATAAAAAGGAGATATATGTCACACATTTACAAAGATGTTAAAAGATATTAAAAGACGATTGATGTAGAAAATGTTAATAATATTAGTTTTAAATAGTTGAAAAAATAATAAAAATGGAGTTAAAATTTTAATTAATAAATTACTATATAATATAATAGAAAATTAAGAAGAAAATAAGATGAATATAAACATAGAGGGGAAATATTTTTGATCAAGAAGATAAGTTAAGGGCGATCATTATTCTCAACTATTATTTTTGATGAATTATTAATTAATATGATGGAAATGGAAAAGAATACATGTAAGACACCTTAATGACAATAAGATAAGAAAATATATTGGTTTTGCATGAAAAGAACAAAAACATACCTAAAATAGGAAATCAAAAATCAAAATTCTTGATTTAAAATTGATATTTTTGATAAACCCTTTAATTTACTCATGAATTCAATAAATGTTTTTCAAAATCTAATATAATAAGAATAATAATATTTTAAAAAAATTATAACCTTGAATTTTTTTCTAAAAGATAACAAATTTAATTTTAATCAATCATTATATATATATTTGATAGGTATTGTATATTTTTATCATTATATGTAACTAAAATTTATTATTTCATATAATTCTTTAATGATGATGTCAGTCAACATTCATTGATACTAGGTTCGTAATTCATAAATTCATCAATGTAATTTAATTTTTTTATTTCAATTATTTATGTAGTTCCAATTTTATTTCATGTATGATATCAGTTTGCATCGTGAGAATGGAATCCATGTGGAACACATTTCATGTAATTCACCAATAAGCATGAGTTATGTTATAATGATCATTAAATTCTATTTCATCCTTAGAAAACTATATTCCTAAAATATATTACACTTTAATACCATATATTATCCTTATTAATGTATTCATACACATTCAATGTTAAAATGTTGATGTTATTATAGAATTATTCATCATTGTGGTTGAAATGACCCAAATAAGAACTTTTTACTATAATAAATGATTATTAAAGTCAATAACCCCTCCCTAAAATGATACCACAATGAGGGTAGGGTGATTATAACTACCGGAGTCCCGCAGCCAATAGGCCCGTGTCAGGGACTAGCACCAAGGGTATAATAATCATGCATTTGGGATGCATTACCCTCCAAGAGGCGCATGAAGAAGAGATAAAAAAGAGGTATACAATAAAAAACATAATATTTCTAACATATGAATATAAATAAATAACATGTGAATAAATGCAAAGTTATACAATCCTAAAAAACCAAAATGAAACCCACAAGTAGAAAAAAGCCATAATTGTTATGACCATGAATCCCAAACAATGCCTCCTAAAACCAAAGCTATTAATATCCAACCTGATCACCAACCTTCTATGACTGAACAAAAATTAGTTTATATTTATGTTGGGTGAGCATAATAGTATACTTATTATGATCCTCCCTATACCCTCTCAGAAAGAAAATAATAAAATCATTTTAAATCACAATGAAAAACTATGAAACTAACTCACCACCTAAATAGGTATACTATACTACCAGCCTCACAATGGATGTCTCTAACCAATAATTGAATATAAGATAAAATATTATGTAATAAAAACATCAAGGGTTATCCAATCCCACTTTTCCACTAGTTTTCCACTCTTCCACAATGTCTCACGTCCGAAGACATCTCTCTCCAATGTAAGGCTTCCTGAAGATACCCATGAAAGGTTTCACAAAATGAACCTTGTCCATCACATAGACACACCATACCATATCCACATATAACAAAAGAGTAGTTTTATAATCCACCATAGCCTTTATGAAATATATCAAACATCTTGTATTATACCTCAAGACATTACATCCCATACACCGTGTAAGTACCTTAATCCATTACAACCTATACACATCAAACCAATAATAATACTTTGGATATAATATCTTGTAATACATATATTTGAAATAGCCTTGATCAATCACATCCCTATTCACACATATCATGGAATCCTGACCATTGTGCATACAACCTTAGTAACAACCAAGAGAAGATATTAGGTCTAGATGGGGCAGTGATATATCCATCCTACCACTAGGATGTTTAGGAAAACACCCACCCATGGTCAACTAGGTGCGCGTTTCTATAATAGACAAGCGTAGGGAAACATATAAAATCATAGAAGACACATAATATAATATATCTGACAAATTATATACGAGTATAAATTTCACATAGAATCAATTGCAGCTAATGTGGCTCAGACCCTCTGATTCTACAACTAATAATAAATATCCAATAATAATACATGCATATTAAAAAGATACATTAAATTCATTATTTTTCATTTATGAATTTAAATCCATTTATTAATTCATTATAAATTAATTATTAGTTAAAATTACCCACATTACATGACATTGTGTAACATTATATCATTTATAATATTATGTTCATTCCCTCCAGTCATAATCGAAACTGAAGACTAGGTTTATCATGATTAATATCTTTAACAAATTTTCATTCCAACATCAACTTCCCTCATGAGTTAAAAATTTATTCAAATAATCATTATCATCATTACTTATCCATGTACTCAATCAAAACAATCCTAATCTACATCTATGAGAAAAAACGTAACCAATCACATCTATCATTCTCAAAAAAATTGGAAAATAATGTAGATAAAATTGGAAACTCATCCATTAGACATTAAATAGATTCAAGAGATCATTCCATATCTCAGAATCTCAGCAATAGGTTAGACCTTATTTAACCTTTTCCATCACCTCTTATACCACCCCCTACATTGACATGCATATACCGACGAGTCTCTCTATCACATTCATTAACTCATACCACACCATCTAGGCTTCCCTTCCGACAAATAATGTCATCTATCCTAGGATCAACCATACCAATCTCACATCACATCTAGACCTCCCCAACCCTTTGAAAACATCCCTACAAGTTCATCCATTCTAGGATCACATTACAAGGATCACATCATGTTCATATCATTTTCTACATAAAAAATAGACAACTGGGATAATGGTCTATCAAAATAGGACATTCATTTTTCCAATGAAAGTGTGCTGTCATGGCTTAAAAAAAGGTACCATATCTTTTCTAGAAAATGTTAAAATCAGGAACTAGGAAAATAAATCATCTTTATAACTCAATAAGTTGTTATCCAACCTTGAATTAACCAATTTTTAATTTAAAACTTCCTATAGTTGGGGTTTGGATTAGTGGAATGAACCCCTTAATTCTACATGAAAAATGGGGGTTCAAAACCCATTGGGCGCAGGGTGATGTAGCAGTACTATAGCGCACTGTTGAAGCAACGAACTGTAGCAAAGATGAGAACTGTAGCGGCGGCAAGGCATTGTAGCAGTGGCAGAGCACTGTAGCAGTGGTGGGGTACTGTGCAGTACTGTAACAGAATGGATACTGTAGAAGTACTATTCACAGAATGGGCTTTGGGCCAAAAAAATGGTCTTACGGGCCATGTAATGGGATAAATGCCCACTTGAACATTGGGCTATGTAATGGGTCTCCCTATACCTAGTTAAAGAGGTCTTTTCTTTACTTTAATAATAAATGAGGCTTTGGCCCCAACCTTAAAACAAAATTACAACTTCCAACTTTTGGAAACCTAAGGCATCAAACTATAATAAGCTTACAAGTCAAAACATGCTCTTAGAATTTATTTTAGTTTCAAAAAACCTATATAAGTACAATTCTCAATTTACATTTCATTCATATATTAACAGAAATCATTAAAAATGTTCAAATTTTATATCCATACCATTAATCCTGTGGAATATCATATTCAATTAAACATGTGCGATGCAATAATTTGATTATCATCAAATTATATTAAAAACTAGATTATAATCATGCATATATAATAATTCTTGAGGTTATTAATTATCAATTAATTCTAGATTTATGATCTTTAACAATTCCAATAATAAAATATTATAACAAAGAAAGTCATCGATATCACACTATCTAGAAAATCATGAGTCAAATGATTATCACCATATAAAGAAACAACATCAGAAGCATGTGATCAAAATCAATTACATTAATCTGGTTCAATAATTATTAAGTCACTTCTATTTCATTAAAAGGAATCAATCATTAAAATGTTACAATTTCATGTAAATAAAATATAATCAATGAATCCCCAACCTCAAAACCCATCATTGTTCTTCGCATGAGAATGGACAACATTGTGCATCTTAAATCACCTCTGCCATTAGAACTTCATCCATATGAGGATGCCACAACTACATATCCCTAAATAAAATGAAAAATACATAAGAAAAAATATGTTCAAATTCCATATAAATTTGATGATAAAAAGTATAAAACTAGATTAAAAAAGGAGAAACCCATATAAAATGATGGAAGAACATATCATGGTTCACCAAGGATCAAAGACAGAAGGCTATGGATTGATAACTATTGGAGAACTATTCAAAACTCCCAAAACGGTGTCACTAGGCACTAAAAACGAGAGTAAGTGTTATAGACATAGGGTTTGAGAGAATCCCAAACAGCTTAAACTATTAAAAAGTTAAAAAATTGAGGATTTACACAACATGTAATCCCATTTAACAACATGTTATCCTTAGGAATTGGTTTTCATGTAAAAATATGTATCATTTTTATAATTTATCCATAAAAATATAAATATTATGAACTATCCATACACAAGCTGTGAACTATACATCCATAGAATGTAATATTTACACATTGTGTATTCACTCTTATTCTAGACTTGCACAACCAAACCCCTCTAGATTACTTCCCAACCTCACTTAATCTCTATGAGCATCAGAAACATATAAAGGGTTCAACCAAATGGATTCAGGTCCTTAAATTATATACCACTAATAATTATTGTCCTTGATAATCTAAACCAAACCCATGTAGGAATCAAAAATTATTTTTCTAAACATCCACCCTAAGATAAACTGTCAATGATCCTTCAACCATTTGAGCTCATCCACCTTATTTCAGGAGTTTTAAAAACCCATTAAACCACCAAAATCATCTTTCAACTGTAACACCCTGACCCTAGTTACCCAGAATCGATGCATTATTTCATAAAATTGGCATGATCACAAAAGATCAAGTCTCGAAAGACCAATTAGTTTAATAGCCATGGAAGTACTAGATACATTCATGATTTTACATTACATCATAAAATGGAAAACTATAACAACATTGTTTCCACAGAAAACACTGACATCCGACAGAATATCCCTACAGGTCAGTTATAATATACTTCTTTGAATCCTGGGAAAAATAAAACATAGAAAGGTGTGAGATCAGATTCTTAGTAAGGATAACAATATAGCTGAAACTTTCATAAATAAGCATAAACATTTAGGGAAATGTATAAGAATAAAACAAAAGCCTTTTAAACATGAACTTAAGTATAATATGGAAAAGATAAAATCAAATAATTCGATTTACTTATTCACATGGATATTCTACTAGTCGAATAATCACATGCAATATCAATAACCGCTTTCATAATGATGGAATGAATAATGCCAGATTTTTATAACCACATAGTCAAGGCCTTATGTTAAGACTATAAATAAGATTTTATCAATGCCTTGTTCCAAGACACTAGTTTGTCCAATGAGATCTACCAATGCATCGAGGAGCTATAGCGGACTCCACCCATCACTTACTAAGTCCAGTGTATTCCTCATATGAAAAGGTTTAAACATAACATAAACATTCATATTAAAACTGGCATATGAAATGTCAATACATTATTGATAAACCATGAATGGTATGAAATAACACATCCATAATCAAACATATCACAAAACATTCTATAAAATGTCTAATTTTTGTATCATAATAAATCAACTTAAAAAAACTTAAAAGCCATCAAAGGATGTTGTCATAGTTGAAATCACACACTTTTTAGAGAAATATCTCTTTCTATTTAGAAATCATTTAAATGTCACATAATTATAGAATAAAACATTTATATTTGAAAATATTCTTATAGGATTGTAAGGTAATCTTCGATGATTCTATAACGGTGAAAAATAGTCGCACCCTCTGTATAAGATAAAAAAACATTCTTACCTTAATTTTTGTCTAAAAGGTCATAAAGCACCCTGTTTGGAAAATGATGGAAAGATTAATTTATAAACATCTTATAAAATTCAAAGAAGGTAATAAATGAATTTAACCCATACTCTACAAAATATAAAGAATGTTTTGAAATACATTTTTAAGAAACAAAGATGTGGATGATAAAGAGGTCCCAATAGATAATTACATATAAACAACCCCGGATAATGAAGAGATTGTGAAATTAACCCTTACCTTGTACTTTTACTTGGTATAGGGTAGGTTAAAATCATTTATAATGGTGAAATAATAATTATAAATTATACAAGAACCAGATACATTAATATTATATCATATATGATCTTTTTATATTTCTTTGTTAATGATATTTTTAGTAGTATCATCATTTCAGGTGTTAACTGATTCATTTTACTTTATGTGATTTGTTACGTAAGAAATGTTTGTTGTGGATATGATGTATATTATTCATTTTCATAATTATATTAAGTCTTTCAACATTATTTTTAATCATCTAATGAAAATTAGTCTTGAATGGATACGATGGAGAATGAATCTCATCGCGTTCGTGGAGACCGTAATTTGTACGTACGCACGAGTGACAATATCATTATTTTGATATTAAAATAATATATAATTTGATGGTATATCATATATAAATAATCATTATCATGTTATACTTATTATTTACATCAATTACACATCATTAGTATACCCATCCAAATAATAATTTATTGAATAACAATTACACCACGACGTGGAGACGGTAAGACGTAAGTATGCACGTATGGTGAAATGTCATTTAAAGGATGGATAGAATAATGAATATGGTTGTAATATATTTTTAATAACATAAAATTATATAAAATATACTGGAGTTATTATTTTATAATGGAAACAATAAAGAAAGAGGATGTGGAAGAAGAAAGAAACTTGAAAGACGTGATGAAATATTTACCTCTTCTTCAGGTTCTTCCTTTTGATTTGATCAAATGGGATCATTAGGTTGACTTTCTGACTGAAGAAAGGAATACAAGATGAATGGATGATAGTTGAGATGGTATTTGGGCTGGTTTTGGACGATCCAAATGGATTTTAAGGTGTGAATTAAAGAGAAGGGGGAGTTCCCTTTTATAAGAGGGGTGATGGGCACCTTAAGAAAAACTCGATATATTATTTTATAATAAAATCATTTTCAGTTTCTAATGGGACCAAAATGAATTATTTAAAGTCTAAGATGGTTATGGGTCAACAAACACTCAACCAATAGGTTTTAAACAGGTTGGCGTCACTATATGAACTTTAACTTTTAGATTTAACTCTTAGTTAAATAGTTTGACATTAACCATGTCTCTTTGTATTTTTATATTATATGCTTAATAAACTTACTATAAACTTCCAAGAAAACCCCAAGTGGTTAATTAATGGTACAAATATCATTATATATGTCTTTTGGACTAAAATTATACTTTTAGGAATAGAATATCAATTAATAATATAATATTTGTTTTAAATACTCTTTTATGTCAATTTTGACACTATTTGGTATTTTGTTTTTTCTAAATTGATAACAACATTATTAATTTGAAAAAAAATCCATCTAACGAACCCTAAAATGTTATAGTAACCTATAAAATTAGTGTAATTCATAAAAATTCTCGAATTACATTTGGATATTTATAATATCATTTATTTTAATATTTATTTAATTAGTTAATTACTGCATCATCATTGTGTCATAAATAAATTTAATTATTCAATGTATAACAATTATAAATAAAATAACATTATGTAGGAAATATCTTTATATTTCTAATGAATATTCATAGTCTAATTTATCTTATGTGTAACCCTATATTAAAAATGTTTTAGTTATTAAACTTCAAATTTAACACTTTTACCTCTTCTTTGAATTAAATAATAATAAATGTCCTAATCTAATCCAAGTGGAACTAAAGGATCATATTTTATTCCTAAGGTTGTTTTATGTCGAATTAAACCTATCCAATATAATTAGGACATGTGTTAGGGTAATAATAATTTCAATTTTACCCTTAATTACCCTATTTACTTTTAACCGTGGTAAATAAAAGTAAAAAGTTACTATTCAACAAAATTATTTTCATCTTATTGAACCAAATTTTACTTACTGATAGAAAAAAATTTTCTTGGATTTTTGAAATTCAACTCACAGAAGCGGTAAAATTAATATTTATGTAAATTTGAAAATGCTCCTAGGAGGTGGGTAAAAGACGGTAAAAAGTTCAATAAAATTTTTATATATCTAAAATTATTATAAACTGACTCCAATGAATTAAATTAAACTTATATAAGTATTATCTATCTATTTTGACCGAAAATAAATTTGAATAAAATAAATAATTATTTAAATATACATTCAGTTTTAAACTATAACTTAGTGTTTTCACTATTCATTAAAAATTGAATGTTTTCAGAAAAATACAAAAAATTCACCCTAAGCTAATTTCGATATTTTAAATCCAAAAATGAAGTCCATTTTGAATTTTAAAGATTATAAGATTTAAAAAAGTGTGTATTACTATTCATAATGACTAGTTTGATTGGTTGTGGTGTGTTAGAACGTGAAGTTGCGTACAACACACGCTGCTGTATTATTCAAAGAGAGGCATACCGTGGAAGCTTTGGGTGTAACATTCTCCCCTCTTTAAAATAATATTGTCCTTGAAATTTCTAGAATATTACTGTATAAAAAGAGCCAGGTGCTTCTTCATCATAAGTTCTTCGGGTTCCCACGTTGCCTCTTCCATCTTATGGTTTCTCCATAGAGCTTTTACCAGACGAGTTGTCTAGTTTCTTAGAACTTGTTCTCTTGTATGAAGAATCTTGACAGGCTCTTCATAATAAGACAGATCAGGTTCCAGTTCTAATTCCTCATAGGTGATTACATGCGTTGGTTCAGGCTTGTATCTTCTCAACAGTGATACATGGAATACATCATGAACTTTGGAAAGACTTGGCGGCATTTCCAAACAGTAACCTACAACCCCAATTCTTTCTAGAAATTCGAAAGGTCTGATGTACTTGGGACAAAATTTTCCCTTCTTACCAAAACATATAACAACCTTCCATGGAGATACCTTCATGAAAACATGATCTCCTACCTGAAATTCCAAATCCTTCCATTGGTTATCAATATAGCTCTTATACATACTTTGAGCTGCTTTGATGCGGTTTTGGATTACCATGACCTTTTCCATCATCTCCTCCACATGTTCTGGGCCTAAGAGTTTTCTTTTTCCAACATCATCCCAACAGGTTGGCATGTGACATCTCTTTCCATATAATGCTTCATATGGTGCCATCTGAATAATTTAATGGAAGCTATTGTTATATGAAAATTCTACCAGAGGTAAATATTGATACCACATACCTTGAAAGTCAAGATAGAATGATCTCAACATGTTTTATAAGGCTTGAATAGTCCGTTATGACTATCCATCAGTTTAGGGGTGGTAGGTAGTGCTCAAAAGAAGTTCAGTATCCAGGGCTTTCATGAAGACTTTTCCAGAATCTTGATGTAAAATAGGGATCACGATCAGAAACAATCGATAGTGGTACTCCATAAAGTCTTACAACTTCAATAATATATAGTCTTGCTAAATGTAAATGTGGTAAATATTCTCTTATAGAATGAAAATGTTCTGACTTAGTAAGACGATCAACAATGACCCATATTGCATCATTCCTTCTAGGAGTCTTTGGTAGTCCCATGACGAAGTCCATCGTAATATTATCCCATTTCCACTCAGGTATGGGAAGAGGATGCATGACTTCTCCAGGTTGTTGCCTTCTAGATTTCACTTGTTGATAATCCATACATCTTGACACAAAATCAACAATCTCCCTCTTCCTATTTTTCCACCAAAAATATTCTTTTAAATCACTATAAATCTTAGTGATACCATGGTGTATAACGAAATTAGAACTATGAAAATCATCTAACAATTCCCTTTTTAGATCAGGTATATCGGGAACACAAATTCACTTCCCAAATTTCAAAATTCCATCTTCATACACAAAGTCACTCAATCTCTCATCATTCAGAGCTTGAATCTTCTTTTGAAACTCTTCATTATCATTCCGATAACTCTTTTTCCTTTCTAGTAAATATAGTTTGGAAACTATTTGAGAAAGCAATGATGTTTCACCTTCTATGGTGATTCCCATATCCATCTTTACTAGATCCATGTATACAGGATCCTTTTCAACTCTCATCCTGTCAAAAATTCCATGATCTTTTATACTCAAAGAATATTCCACCTTATTTTCCTTCCCCAGGTACTAGTGTATAGTCCAATCATAATCCTTGAGTAGTTCAATCCACCTCCTTTGCCTCATGTTGAGTTCTCTCTATGATAAAATATACTTCAAACTCCTGTGATCAGTATATATCTTGCATTTTTCACCATAGAGATAGTGTTTCCAAATATTCAAAGAAAATATTATAGCTGATAACTCACGATCATGAGTAGGATAGTTTTGCTCATGATTTTTTAGCTATCCTGATGCATAGGAAATAACCCAATCATTCTGCATAAGGACACAACCAAGTCCTTTCTTTGAAGAATCACTATAAATAACAAACCCACAATTCCTTGATGGTAGAGTCAAGATAGAAGAATTGACTAATCTTCTCTTCAATTATTCAAAACCTTATTCACACTATTTTGTCCAAACAAATATAACCCCTTTTCATTTGAGCTTTGTTAATGGGTTATTCAACCGGGAAAAATTCTGGACGAAACGTCGATAATAACCTGCTAAAAAAATAATACTACGTACCTCAGTTATACTCGTCGGTGGTGGCCATTCATGGATTACTCTTGTCTTAGAAGGATCAACGGGGATTCCATCCTTAGAGACAATATGGCCAAGCAAAGAAATCCCCTAAATCCAGAATTCACACTTTCTAAACTTCCCATATAATTCATGTCTTGTAAGAGTCTTTAGAATAATGCGCAAATTATTTTCATGATCTTCATAGATTTTGGAGTATACCAAGATATCATCAATAAATACCACTAAGAATTCATCAAGATATTCATTGAAAACCCTATTCATTAGATCCATGAAGACATAGGGTGTATTAGTCATTCCAAAAGGCATTACTGTAAACTCGTAATGCCTATACCGGGTTTGAAATGCTATTTTTAGAATGTCGTCCTTCTTCACACACAACTGATGATATCCAGATCGAAGTTCAATCTTTGAAAAGTATTGAGCTCCATGAATTTGGTTGAATAAATCATTATTGTCAGGTAGCAGATACTTTTTATTTATTGTTATAGTATTGATCTCCCTGTAGTCAATGTACAACCTCATATATCCATCTTTCTTCTTAAAAAAACGACATGGGATCCCCATGGAGAAACACTGGGGCGAATAAATCTCTTATTACTCAATTACTCTACTTGTTTCTTTAGTTCCACTAATTCCATAGTGGATATTCTATAAGGGGTCTTCGATATAGGCCTTGATCCAAGAATTAAATCAATGGAAAACTCAATTTCTCATTCTCTAGGATGTCCATGTAAATATTCTGGAAACACATCAACATACTCTTTCACAATAAGTACATCCTCTATTTGAACATTATTTTCCTCACCCACAGTTATTTCGTTATATTCCTCCACAATAATGGAATTTAGTTGAACAACTAGGGGTGGATCTAGATAAGAATTAGGTGGTGATGATTCTGCTCTAAAGATAAGGTGTTCTATATCATCATCATAAAAAATAGTAACCTCCTTCTTATTACAATAAATTTTTGAATCATGGTCTGAAATTCAATCCATATCGAGGATTATATCAATTTCAATCATGGGTATCACGATGAGATCAGCAGATAAAAAACATTTATATGCCCTAATGGGGGCTGATTTACAAAACTTAGTTGCAATGGTACTTCCCTTAAGAGTTTTTACTAACAACTCCATTGTTAAATCAAATTCGAAATATCTAATTTTCTTCAAAAACTGGGAAGATATGAAACAATGTGATGATCCAAAATCAAATAAAGGATTGGCTAAACTTGAGGAAACCATTAAAATACCTGCCACTATGTCTTTTAGAGCATCAACCTTAGCAGTAGTGATTTAATAATCTTGGCATTGATCCCTTGGAATCTTCTGAGGTTATTTCCCCTAATTCTTAGGATATTCATTTTCATAATTCCACCTTTCTCTACAATTTTAGCATTCAACATCAACGACCTCTTTCTTCCCGTTTCAATCACGATCTTGGTGGCCTTTTCACAACACTTGTAACAGACTCCCATTCTCTTCAGGCCGGTACCAGGGTGTTTCTTCCCACATTTACTATAGGATGAATAATTATCTTTTCCCTTCTTCCCCTTATTTCCATTTCCAGAGTGTTTAGAAGATCTATTCTTCTATTTCTTTTCTTTAAAGTCATTAGACTTTGAAAATTATTTTTCTATCTTGATGGGACATGATACAATATCATCGTATGATGAGACGAATTGTGAGACTAATGCTCAATGGAGAAATGATTTTAACCCATCAATGTAATGATAAATCTTACTTCATGGGTTATGTATATAATCTGTAGCATTCCTATCTAACCTTGTAAAGTTAGCTTCATACTTTGCATCATTATAATCCTCCTTTTTCCTTAGACTCAAAAATTTCTTTTCCATATCTACTTGATGGTCATGAGGAAATTATTTTTATAAGAAAATTTCTTTAAACTCCCTCCATTCCATATTTGATACTTCATAATATTCCTTTGTATTTTGAATCAATGACCCCATTGATCAGCATCGCTAGTGAGGCGGTAAACTGCCATGACAAAATTTTCCCTTTCGCTACTTCCCAAGGCATGGGATATTTTCTCTAAAGAATTTATCCATTTCCCATTTACTAGTGGATTTGTAACCCCATTGAATGTTGGTGGTTGTTTCCTCATGAAGCGATCTAAAATTGATCCTCCATGCTGTGGACCAGGTTTCTCCATACATGTAAGGTTATTATTCATAACCTGAGTCAGTTGTCTCAGTATGGTGATTAACTGATTAACATCGGTTGCATCATCAGCTCCGCTATAATTTTCTTGAGTAGGAGGTAAATACCTACATGGATTGCATTCATTGATACAGTTTCCATTCCTTCCACTAGGCGCCATTTCTAAACAATGGAATAAACTTGATTAGTTTATGAATTGAAATACATAATTCCAAACTTGTACAACACATAACATAAATTTAATAGTTTATGGATACAATCCATAATCATAAAAAAGTTTTATTTGAGTAAGTATATACTTATAAACCCTTCATATTTTTTTTAAAGAAAATGATAATTATCCCAATCATATCCCCCAGGAGTGTCGTAACCATGAGTGCAGCAAGGCCCATTGTCGTGCACCAGTTCCCATTCGAGTCTAGGTCAAAGTGGTGTTTTCATGTTTTACCCCTAGGTACATCTGTGCCAGATCTGCCTCTTCCTGATCGTATCCTAAAAGGAATGTATTGCTGGAAAAAATCACAAAATCTCTACGATACCAAGATTCTAGGAAGTTTCTCTACACTAATCCTCAAATTCTATAATAGGGCTATGTCCTCTATTAAGATTTATCTAAATATAGTTTTCAAGGTTTGTACTAAACTTCCTCTGATACCAACTGTAACACCCCAACCATAGTTACCTAGATTCGGTGCATTATTACATCACATTGGCATGATCACAAAAGATCAAGTCTCGAAATACCAATTAGTTTAATAGACTTGGAAGTAGTAGATACATTCATGAGTTTACATTACATCATAAAATGGAAAACTACAACAAAATTGTTTCCAAAGAAAACACTGAGATCTCATAGACTATCCCAGAAGGTCAGTTATAATATAATTCTTCGCATATTGGAAAAAATAAAACATAGAAATGGGTGAGCTCAGATGCTCAGTATGGATAACAATACAGTAGAAACTTTCATAAATAAGCATAAACATTTAAAGAAATGTATAAGAATAAAACAAAATCCTTTTAAACTTTAACTTCAATATAATTTGGAAAATATAAAATCAATAAATTCCATTTACTTATTCATATAGATATTCTACTATTTGAATAATCACATGCAATATCAATATCCAATTTCATAATGATGGAATGCCTAATACCAGACTTTCATAACCACATAGTCAGGGCCTTGTGCGAAGACTACAAATAAGATTCTTTCAAGGCTTTTTTCTAAGACAGTAGTTTTTCTCATGAGATCTACCGATGCATTGAGGAGCTATAGTAGGCTCCACCCTTCACTTACTTGGACCAATTAATTCCTCATATGAAAAGGTTTAAACATAACACAAACATTCATATTAAAAATGTATTACAAAATGTCAATACTTTATCTATAAACCATGAATGGAATGAAATAACTCATACACAGTCAGACATATCACAAAACCCTTAATACAATATGGATGTTTTGTATCATAATAAATCAACTTCAATCAAACTTAAAAACCATAAAAAGTTGTTGATATAAATGAAATCAAAACCTTTTTAGAGAAATATATCTTTCTATTTTGAAATAATTTAAAAGTCACATAATTATAGAAGAAATCATTTATATTTGAAAAATTATTATAAACATGTAAGTAAAGCTTCAACGATGATATAACGAGGGGAAATAGCCGCACCCGCCCTATAAGTTAAAAAAACATTCTTACCTTAATTTTGTCAAAAAGGTCATAAAGTAACTTGTTTGGAAAATGACAGAAAGATTCCTTTATAAACATATTATAAAAGTAAAACAAGGGTATAAATGAATTTTACACATAGTTTATAAAATAGTAAGAATGTTTTGAAATACATTTTTAAGAAACATGGTAGTTGATGGTAAAGAGGTCCCAGTAGATAATTACATATAGACAACCTCGGATAATGAAGAGATTGTGAAATTTACCCTTACCTTGTAATTTTACTTGGTATATGGTAGGTTAACCTCTTATATAATGGTTAAATAATTGTTATTAAATTATAAAATAACCATATAAATTAATATGATAACATATACGATCTTCTTATATTGCTCTGTTAATGATATTTCAGTAGTATCATCGTTTCAGGTGTGAACTGATTCATTTTCCATTATATTCTTTGCTACATAAGTAATGTTTGTTGAGGATATGATGTATCTTATTCATATTCAGAATT
The DNA here is from genome assembly GCA_963277665.1 of Viscum album. Taxonomy (NCBI): domain Eukaryota; kingdom Viridiplantae; phylum Streptophyta; class Magnoliopsida; order Santalales; family Viscaceae; genus Viscum; species Viscum album. Next base: position 15,831,724 of record OY728144.1, read on the forward strand.
ATATTAACTATTTAAAAATTATTTTTAACTATATAATGAAAATTAGTCTTGAATGGATATGATGGGGAAGAAATATCATCGTGTTCATGGAGACGGTAATCTGTACGTACGCACGAGCGAAAATATCATTCTTTTCATATTAAAATAATAAATAACTGAATGGTATATCATATATAAATAATAATTATCTTTTTATGTTTCTTATTTACATAAATTAAACATTGTTATTATACCCATACAAATAATAATGTATTTAATAACAATTACACCATGACGTTGAGACGGTAAGCCGTACATACGCATGTATGGTGACATGTCATTTAAAGGAGGGATTGAATAATGAATATGGTTGTAATATATTTATATTAACATAAAATTATATAAAATGTTCTAGATTTATTATTTTATAATGGAAACAACAAAGAAAGAGGAAGTGGGAGAAGAAAGGAACTTGAAAGAGGTGATGAAATATTTACCTCTTCTTTGGATTCTTCCTTCTGATTTGGTCAAAAGGGATCCTTAGGTTGGCTTTATGACTAAAGTATGGACTCTAGGATGAAGGCATGATAGTTCATAGGGTATTTGGGCTGGGTTAGTCCACGAAAAATGGCTTTGAAGGTGTGAATTAAAGAGAAGGGGGAGTTCCCTTTTATAAGAGGGGTGAGGGGCACTGTAGGAAAAGTTAGCAATATTATTTTATAATAAAATACTTTTCAGTTTCTAATGGATCCAAAATGAATAATTTAAAGGATAAGGTGGTCATGGGTTAAACAACACTCAAAAAATAAGTTTTAGATAGGTTTGGGTCACTATATTAACTTTAACTTTTAGATTTAACTCTTAGTTAAATAGTTTCACATTTACCATGTCTCTTTGTATTTTTATATTATATGGTTAATAAATATACTATAAAATTAAAAAAGAACCCAAGGCATTCATAAATGATACACCTATAATTATATAAGTCATTTGTTCGAACCATATATTTTTAGGAATAGAATATCAATTAATAATATAATATTTGTTTTAAAAACTCTTTTATGTCAATTTGACACTATTTGGTATTTTTTTTGCTAAATTCATAACATCATTATTACTTAAAAAAAATTCATTTAAACAACCCTAACATGTCATATTAACCTAAAAAATTTGTGGAATTCATAAAAAGTCTCAAATCACATTTGGATATTTATAATATCAATTATTTTAATATTTCATTAATTACGTAATTACTGCATCCTCGTTGTTTCATAAATAAATTTTATTATTTAATGTATAAAAATTATAAATAAAATACCATTATGTATAAAATATTTTTATCTTTCTAATGAATATTTATAGTCAAATTTATCTTATGTGTAACCATATATTAAAAATGTTTTCATTATTAAACTTTGAATATAACACATTTAACTCTTCTTTGAATTAAATAATAATAAATGTTCTAATCTAATCCAAGTGGACCTAAAGGATCATATTTTATTCATATGGTTTTTTTGGATATATTACACTTATCCAATAGAATTAGGACATGTGTTAGGGTAATAATAATATCATTTTTACCATTACTAACCCTATTTACTTTTAACCGTGTTAAATAAAAGTAAAAAGTTAATATTCACCAAAAATTATTCTCATCTTATTGAACCAAATTTTACTTACTGATATCAACCGTGTCTCTCGGTTTTTTGAAATTCAACTCACAAAAGCAGTAAAATTAAGTTTTTTGTAAATTTTTAAATCCTCCTAGGAGGTGGGTAAAAGACGGTAAAAAGTTCAATAAAATTTTTATATATCGAAAATTATTATAAACTAACTCGAATGAATTACATTAAACTTATATAAGTATTATGTATCTATTTTGACCTTAAATAAAGTTAAATAAAATAAATAATTATTTAAATAAAAATTCGCTTTTAAACTATAACTCAATGTTTTTCACTATCCATTAAAAATTGAATGATTTCAGAAAAATACCAAAAATTCACCCTATGATAATTTTGATATTTCGAATCCAAAAATGAAGTAAATTTTTTATGATAAAATTTTAAAATTTTAAAAAAGTGGGTATTACTATTCATAGCAGCTAGTTTGATTGGTTGTAGTGTGTTAGAACCCGAAGTTGCATACAACACACACTACTATATTATTCAAAGGGAAACGTACTGTGGATGTTTGGGGTGTTACATTAACCACAATCTCAAATGATAGACCTATAAAACAGAATTAAATACACTATAATAAATAAGAGAAAACTGGATCATAAACAAAAAATGACCAAAATCTACAAAACAATAATGTTATAAGAGAATTGGTAAACATCAAGCAGCTCAGGGTACTGAGTGTGTATCAGTGACCAGGTTTCTAGGTACTCAATTCCATGCCACAATAATACCAAAATAATGGAACCAAGGGAAGATTATAGCAATGTAACAACTTCAAATGGTGGTCTATGATATCCTCAAGTTGTTCCTTGAAGGTTTCATCGTCATCAACACTGATCTCTCCCCAATCGATGACATGAGAGTCATCATGAATATAAAAAATAATCTGTGACACATTAAAACCATCATGTATCAATCTCATTTTGAGGGAATTGATGTTTTATACTCTATGGTTCCAACAATAGAAAACTCCTAGAAAATCCAAACAAATTGTAGAGAATGATTACCTCCATGAAAAAACCTCAGTTACCTATGATGTGGAGTCACTTTTTGGAACATATGATCTGCTACATCAAACTCTAGATGCCTCCTCCTATGATTAGAAAAGTATTTATGATGATATTTCATTTCTTTCATCATTGGAAGAATTAATTGAACCCTATCTTGCATACTCTATACCAGTTTTGGCCTGAGAATTACTGCCTCACTGAACCTAGTCCACAAAAACATAGAATGACAAGGACAACTGTAAAAAGCATCAAATTGGGACACAATAATGGTAATGTGGATACTATTAATGTAATCAATCTCATCCCAGAGTTGGTTCCTTATCCACAAAACAAAAAAATACTTGAAATGAAAATAAGAAATGTCTTTAATATACTATCTATTCCAATCTGTCTGACCATCTGTCTATGGATGAAATGTAGTATAAGGAATAACTGATAACCAAAAGTAGGAAAGAGACCACTCCACATCCCGGATTTAGAATTAGGATATAGATCCGAATTGATATTCCTCAGTTGATTCTAGAGTCACACCACCTCCTCCAAATACATCCTTTAAAACACCCCCACTAAGATTGAATCCCAATTCATTATAAAGTCAGTTTATTTCATCAAATGATACACTATCACCAATATAGGGTCATAGATTCATTTTATAGAGTTAATCAGGTAGATAATTCCATTTATATGTCCTATAATATCCACTAGGGAACATCTAAGTGCTAGAGTAACCCACTAGGAACATGGTGCTCAACCTTTACCTTCTAGAAAAACCAACATCAAGAAACAAACCCTGATATTTCATTCTTCAACCATGGATAATAGAACCAAAATCTCAAATCTCAACACATCTTGTTCATTATGGGATGTACCATGAAATTATAATTATGGAACTCACATAGAAAAATATCATGAATCACTATAGAAATGAAAATACTTCTAAAGAACATCACTCAGTGTGGTCTATCCTTAGACCAACCATCAGTGGGATCTCCAAAAACAACTCAGTTTCACTAGACCACCACCAATGAATCCACTAATTGGGTCTCCTCATCCTGATGCACTGAATAAAATTATAGTGTCATCTAGAAAATACAACCTTATCCTATAACATATATCATTTCAAGATTCATCACATAGAGTCCATCAATCACTTTCCAAAAATCTCAATATTCATGCATGGAATCACTTGGTCACTGAATACTCATCACATCAACTAATTCATTTCCACTTCATGGAATATACGAAATTTCAAATTCGTAATCCCATAATAATTCCATCGAATGATACTGACATAATTTCATGTCATGTTGGGAGAAGAAAAAACTCATGTACTTATGGTTACTGAAAACAAAAAATGCTTGTTGGTGAGATAATGTTTCCACAACATCAAAGAAAAACCCACTTCCACAAACTCAAGATCATGGGTTTCATAGTTACTCTCATTGGTTCATAACAATAGGGACTGATAAGAAACAATTGATCTCTATTGCATTAAAACACATCCCTATCAATGATGAGAAGTATCCTAGAATGTCTCAAACCGAACTCCTTTAGATGGAAAAAATGAAATTTTTCAATGACCAACGAAAATTTCAACTACTAAATAGTTTCATGAAACTTTTCATTATAAATGAAATCCAGATCTATTCGGGTCAAGCCTGTCATAGGAGTTGCATCATGATTGAAATTGGTATCAAAACTCCTGTAATATCCTATAATACCAGGAAAATACATTCCACTTCCACTATATTAGGGATTTCAAAGATGCAGAAAATTATATATTCAATGTATACATAGATACTCATTTCTAGAATACCACATGACCCATGATACATACATCATGATCCCAAAACTCAAACTTGAACAACCTTCTAATCATCTTCTCTTCGTGAATTACTCCCAGAACAACATGAATATGTTGTTTATGATCCTCCTCAGATGAATATTATGCTAGGATTCCATTAATTAAAACCAACATGAACATATCTAGTAACAGTTGGACAATGAATTCATAAACCCCATGAATAATCTATAACATTCCCCCCCCAAGAAAGGAATCACAATGAACTCATAATTTACATGATGAAAGAAAAAGATTATATTTTGAAAATCCTCATACTTCACCTGTATCTAATGATATTCTGACCATAAAGTGATCATTGAGAACTAAAATCCTCCCTTCCACTAATCAAATATATCCTCATTCAATGAAAGAGGATAACATTTCTTCACTATGAATTTATTTAAGGGATACTAATCAATTAAATTCCTCAAACTTCCATCATCTATCTTCACAAAAAAGTGGTACACCCCAAGGTGACACACTTGGTTGAAAAAAACCTTTAACTAATAGATAATACGTCTTGAAACTCATAAGGAAATATCCTTTATAAATATATTGAGATCTAATACCTTTGTGGTTGTATCTCAATCTGAAAACTCGATGTACCTTTGAAGGGTAAAGAAAAAACCTCCTCTATACCTCGTGTCACATAACATAGAAAAGGGTAGGTGACAGAATGGAGTGTGTAACTCAAGATTAAATCCAAGAATAAAACAATATAGATTATAAACAAAGGGTATCTTGAACGAAGTCTAGCTTTCTTGGTGCAAGAAATGCTAATTCATGAAGTTGACCATAGCTTTCACCCCAAAATCTCAAACCCTACTAAAGAATAGCTTCATAGATACAATCATATCTATGAGGAAATGAATAATTTCTAGGATGTACTATGAATACCCCATCTTCTATATACTAATACCAAATTGGAACACCAAGATATTGTGGCCTCAATTAAAGCTGGAAATACAGAAGAACAACATACAGAACCCCAAGCACATGCTTACTACTCAGAAAGATCAGGAACTCCCACCCCTAATTCCCTATTACATCATAATCATAGAATGTGTTTGAATCATTTTCATAGGTCTGAGATCTAATGCCCCTAGATAAATGGGTTGATGAGGTCTTAGACCTACCCTTGGTTGACTGAAAACCATTTTTTCCAAATAATTGGGAATCACATACCATACCTCTACTTTGTGAGTAATCCTATGACTACCCCTCTAATGAAGACAGGGTTATGGAAAATTTCCACTTGAAAACCCTTGATCTTTCTAGAACATCATGATATGTCATTAAAATAAATGGGATGACCTTGTGTCAGATCTCTAGATGTGAAGCCTCTCTGAAATGCCTCTCCATGTCCTCTTCATCTTGAAACATGTCTTAATCCTATGAAAGAAAGGTCATGAAACAAGTCCCAAAATCCCACACACTGGAGGTCACATTCCAAAGGGTAAGAAACTCTTAGAGAATGGACACCTTCATGGTCAAAAAAATATACTCCCACTAGAACTACTCTCAGAAATTATCCAATGAGATTTTATACTCCTCATGATCCCAGAGGAATTGGAACTAATATTACCTCACTACACTATGCAGTATCTTCATAACCAACAAATCAATGTTCTCTTGTCGAGTATGAATCGAACATAAAACTATATCAACCTCCTATACTCTATCTTCTATTACTATAACTAGAATAGAGCCCTCAAACTCAGACAAACTATCTCTTTGAATCTATCATATCCTCCTCCTCCATGTGTCATTTTCAACATCCACTACTTTGTGGTGATCTAATGGAATATATGGATGGACATATTCAACACGAACATGATGACGATGTTGACCTAGATAAATTATTTTATGATGAAAAAATATCTTATAAATCCTAAACATAGAATATGGAATATTCAAAATTAATGATTTATTTATTAAAATTATATTTTTATGGTCTATAACTATCCCATGGTCTTCCATATTCAAACACATGAAAAAATAATAATTATGCATGATACTTTCCTAGTTCTCTACCCTGAAAATGGTAACGCTTCATTTAGATGTCTTAGTAAACATAATGTTATTAACATCAGATCATATGGGTTCCTAAATACCCTTGTATTAGCTAGTAACCTATTTTTACATCTCATACTAAGATGAACATACATCATTTCTTAACCAACCAATGAAATATCACATGTGCCTAAATCTAAACTCCACCATATGCTTCAACCTCCATTTTATACCAATATTTCAAAACACTCTACCAATGAAAATACCATAATGAAGAAAGATATATTTTTACAACCTGAGTACTACCTCTAATATTCCTTGGGTTGGAAACTAGAATCGAGGGTATAATAACCATGTATATGAGATGCATTACCCCCTATGAGAAACATGTGGAAGAGAGATATAAGAAATATACTACAACCAATACCTTCTCAGATATATATATGTTTATAAATAAATCCAAATTGAAAATAGGAAATATCCTACAATACCAAATTATTAAACCGAAAAATACAAGAACCAAAAATTAATGTCACCAGTGTCCATAAAGCCTAAATAGATTTTGTTGAACCCTAACATATTAACATCTATCCTGATTGGTAACTTACTCTATAAGATAAGGAAAATAGTTTATATATATGAATGGTGAGGATAATAGTATACTCAGTAGGATCGTACGTTGAACCTGTCAAGTAAAACATGAAGAATGAATGATAAAGTTGAGTGAACAATAGTGATACTAACTCATCAAATAAAGTGTTTGTCTAATTTACTAGTCTCCCTATGGATATCCCTCACCAAGTATCTCATAAAAAGAACATATAATAAAATAATAAAACATCACGGGTACCTCTCTCTCACCACCCCAGTAGTTTTCTACTATACTCCAACATCATACCTTATAATCCATATATCTCCAAAGTAATGATTCCCAAAGACACCTAGGAAAGGAATCAAAAAATTCACCACATGAATCACATAACCTATCTATCCCATATCCACATATAAAAACCAAGTAGTTACCGTAAGCCACCACATCACATATGACTAATATCAAACATTAGGTATTATGCCTCATGCCATTACCACCCATACCCCGAGTAAGTACCTCATACCTTATAAAAAATACATTTAATACCTTTAATTATAATTTGGATACTATTTTCTATAATAGAAGTTTGTGATATAACCATAACCTAGAACAACCATCTGAACACATATATAGGAAACCTAACTAATGCGCATACCAGTACAAATAACTACGTAGAGATGAAAAAGTGTCTAGAGGGGTAGTCGTCCATCCGCCCTCTGACCTTGATATTATTGAAAACTCCCTCACATAGTCAACTAGGAGTAAATTTCTCCAATTAAAATGGGTGGGGAAATATTAAAAAAAATCTAATTATATAATATATCTCATAAAATACTATGGGAATAACCTATTCTTTTACACAACAACAACTAATGCCACATAGAATCCCGATAGGAACTTCTATGATAATGAAATCCTATAATCAAACAATAATATAAAAGAGATACATTAAATTCATTCATTCTATTTTAAAAAATTCTTATGTTAATTAATTCATTATACATTAATTAAGCATTACCATTATCCGGATATCATTCAATGAAATCACAATACATTAATCATCTGACCAAAGTCCATTCCCTCTAGGAAAGATCTAAACCAAAGGCTTTTTTTAATGAGATTAATATCTTCAATGGATTTTCATTCCAACATCATTTAAAACCATTTGTTATTTTTTTTCAATTCACTATTAGAATCACTTCACATATAGGAAGACTAGAAATAAAATCTTATGATTCCACTAGGAGAAATGTAACTATGCACATCTAGATACCTCAAGCAGTGGGAAAATGAAATTATATAAAACAAGAAACTTGGTCATCAACCATTAAATAAATTCAAGAGAGCATACCAACTCTCAGCATATCATCAATGGGAATGACCTATATTAACTCATTCTATAACCATTAGTGACATCCTGGACACCCCCATCCATATACCGATGCATCCCTCTATTAGAGACATCAACTTATTCCTCACAATCAAAGCCTCCTTTCCCATATATCATGATAGCTATCTTAGGATCATCCAAACTGAGCATTCATCACATCTTGGACTCCCCCACCCCATATCACAACATTCCTCCAAGAATTTATATATCTGTCTGATATCAAAAGGCTTACATCTAGAGGTCATAAAAATAAGTATGAAAAAATAAGAAAACAATAGTTCAACTAGGCCCTCAAAACATGTTATTCCACAATCTCCTGCAAACAATCTCCCACAACTGTAAAACATGGAACTTGGCCTTCTCAAGTAAATGGGAAACTCATGACCTAGAAAAATACACCATTATTCTCACACAATAAAATCTTATTCCATATATAATTATCCTATTAACTTATTAGTAGTTTCCAACTATTGGGAAACTAAGGTATCGAGCTATAATGAGCTAATAAAGAGAAAAAATATCTGATTTTTTTCTAGTATTAAAAACCTATATACCTACAATTATCAGTTATCATGTCTTAAATATTTTAACCATATTAATTAACATATTTCACATTATTTATCTATTAGATAAATAACATGTAATATCAAATTAAATTAAACACACACATTGCATTATGTGATTATAATAAAATTATGTTATCCACCACATTATAAATATTCCCCTTTAAAAATTCATAATATAATTAATTATAAATTAATTACACCATTACATTATTTACCAATTATATCAAAAAAAATTTTTAACAATTAAATGCATAAAATTATCATCATATTAAAAAACATGAGGATCCTCATTATAACTATATAAAGCAACTATATTGGCAACATGAGATCAAAACAAAATTATTTATTTTGGTTCAATAATTGTTAGGTTAAATAAATTGAATTTAAGGTTGTTAATATTATCAAAATTACAATTTTATGTAAATAAATTATAAGAAACAAATCACATACCTCAAAATCTATTATTGTTCTCCGCATGGAAATTGGCCATATCGTGGATCTCCGATCACCTATCCCACAATAAATGAATATATCTGAGGACTCCATAACACTATCTAATCAACAAAAAACATGGAATCCCCATTAGAAACAACATTGATCAAACTTTATATCATGATGAGATTATACAAGATTAAAAAGATTAAATGTGGAGAAACTGTGAGAATATGATTGAGAACACATTTTGGATCACCAGGAATTGATAGCAGAAGGCTATGAATTAGTCCCAGTTGAAGGAATACCTAAAACAACCACAAGAGAGTTTCTATACATTAGAAAATGAGAGGATGTACTAAAACCATAATGTATGTACAATGACCGTAGTTTTTCATTCATAACAATTACATTAATACACTGATAAATAATTTAATAGTGTTACAAAACTAAGATCCAAATGTTTAGTGTATAAGGAAAATTAGGACCAAATAAAACATTTAAATTATAAAACATAAAAATTATTTAATTCCTTATTTTTTTGCTTCTTACTGGACCTCATTACTCATAGTATAGGAAATCATTTGAGGATATACATAAAAGATAGGGTTGACCTAAAATTCCATTAAGATGACAGATAAGAAAATGAATCATTATAGAATGGTTGAGATTAATCATCACCATCATAAAATATGTATGGGGTGATAATCATAATCATACATGGATTAATTAGATAATGTAATGGAATATGGAAACACATAAAAATGGAACATCATGTCTTACTGGTCAAATACACCATATAGTTGTTAACAGAGTTATCATCATTTTCTTGCATAACATATGTTAATTATCATAAAATCATAATTTAAAAAAAACATATAATCATGTTTGTGCATATTGAACATTATCTAAAGAGATACATCACATTAACCAATGTATTAGAGAACTATATAATTTTGTGTGCACATATCACATCATAACAATTATATAATCATGATTTCCACATAGAACATATATACATCATAGACATAAAATAACACATGGAAAAGGAATGGGTTTAATTTCATGAATTCATGTATTAAATTTTCGTATTCTATAAGGGAATAATATAATATTATCGGAATCAACAATCTTGAGTAAAGATGATATAATCTCAAGGGAAGTAAAAGATGTTTTTATAGAAAGAACGTCTCTTTTGGAAAAAATTTTCTATGTATCATAAGACCATATTAGAAACATGTATATCCTAGAAAAGAAAAGGTAAAAATAGTGAAATTATATTTTAGGATTATTAACCGATAATCAAAATTGATTTTTTAGAATATTTTAATAACCGAAACAAAGGAAATTGGGTTCAAGAATCCCCTCATCTTGTGTCTAAATTATTTCATCACTTTAATTCACTGGGTAATAAAATAAGATTCATTAATTAATAAATATAAAAACATTTATGTATGTATTTTATTTATTGTATTTTTTTAATTTCATTTGTGGCCTCTATGATGTGGTATAAAGTTCAATTTCGTAAGTACAAGAGTGTTCATTTCATGGATTTCATAGTCGATTTAATTGTATATATGTATCGAAGATCATGTAAAATTAGAATAATTCTAAAAAATTGAAATTATATGTCATCAGTGATCTTCCAAATGATTAATCAATCTTATAAATTATTTTTTCAGATATGAGGATAATTTATTAGATAAAATTTTTATGATAATTATTTAGTTTAATTTTGGTGTTTTTCAATCAAAATGAACTCATTTTGTTTTACTATTTAATATTAAGTTTATATTTTATTTCTAAAACATAAAAATGTTATAACATAATTATTAGAAACATTTGAAAAATTAATATGGTTTTATGAATAGAGTTGAATGAGATAAAGTAATGTTGAAATTTTTTGTCCTCAAAGGTGATAAATGAAAACATCCCAAACTACGTTTTCATTTTTTGAGTAAAACAGAGAGGAGAAGTCTTGTTGATGGATTATTCCACTAATACAATTAAATTAATCTATATATATATATATATGATAGTATAGTTTTCATTCCACTTGTATTATGGGAGTTGAGTAGAGAATATGAAAAGAAAACAACAAGAAAAAAAATAAAAGAAAATGGAAGTGTTTTTTACCTCTTGAAATTCTTCTCCTTGAGAACCTCTATAGGAAATTTCAAATTTATATTTTGTTGAGCCAAAATTATCCTAGGAATTAGAGAAGAGTCTTGGGAAGAGTATATGGATTAATATATAAAAGAATCCATTCTTGGAAGGTGTGAGGATAAGAGTTGGGGGTGATATTTATATGGGAGGAGTGGAGTGGTTTTATTTATTTTATCCATTATTTTATTATTTCAGCTCAAGGGTAACAATAGTTTGAACCTAGTAAAAAAATAAATTAAAAAATAAAATATATTAATATATTATTGAATTAAATCATCCATACATAATAGATGACTCAATAATTCATATATTACTTAAATATCGTAAATTACATCATTTCACTATTCACAAAAAGTCAAATATTTTGAAAAATCGCAAAAAATTACTACACCCATTTTTTAATGTGTATAATGAAAATATAAACAACAATTTAAGAAAATAAAATTCTAAAATATAGATTTTTTTTTTTAAATAAAATAAAAAATTAATCAAAAAATACATTTTGTAAAATTATAATCAATTTTATAACACATTCAAAAATTTATTAATATCTAATAAAATTAATTTATAATCATAATAAAATAAAATATTAATTAATTAATACATTATTTGAAAATATTTTTTATTTTAAAAATTAATTTTATTTATAAAATTGAATAAAAACCATTATGTTTTTAAAATTATGAAATTTTAATTTATAAATTTTAAAACATTTATTTACTTATACAATGATATAATTATATAATATTATAATTCATAATATAAAAAAAATTATATATACATTAATTGAGGAGGTAACTATTATATCGGCGGGATTACAATTTATAATGGTCATGTTACTATTCGAAGGTTCAAGTTATTAGTCCATAGTTAAATGACCTTTATTTTCTATTAATGTTAATTATTTCATATTTAATTTATGAGAGTGATTTTTTTATTGTGCACTAAATGATATATATGATTTTTATACTATATAACATAATTAAAATAAGGGAAAAAATTTCATTGATAAAATTTTCTGTCATTATATTCTTCCACCCATTTAAAAATTTTCGCTTGAACTTTAGTTTTAGATAAATATGTGAGGGTATTTCTCCCTCATCGCTTCCTTCAAATACCATGCTGACTCTTCGTACATACAGTTCCATTATAGCATATTGACTAGTTGAGTAGCCCTATTTCATGGAACATTATCTCTATAGTCCAAGATCTTTACTTGATACTCCTCCTAAGAGAGATAAATTTCCAACTATACGACCACTAAATTAGTACATAATTGGGGTATAGTATGTACTTTATTAAGAGGGAAACAAGGAATACATCTTGTAATTGAGACATGGTAACTAAAATTACTATTTGATAGGCCACATCTTTAACAAGATCAATAATCATGTAGGGGATGATGTACCATGGTATTAGCTTTACATTCTTCTCAAATATCATGATCCTATTCCCTTGAGATATGTGAAGGAATAACATGACTCCAACATTAAAATAAAAATATCTCTGAGGATTTTGTGCCTTTATTTTTTTCAACATTGGGATTACATTTTTTCAATTTTTAATAGTTTTCACCTTGTCTACTATTTTATAGACTATTTAAGGTCCTGACAGCTTATGTTTGAAGATTACATCCCCACATGACAGTATTATTCATCTTTACCAATATAGAGATTCATATAAACTAGTTTGCATGCTCGAGTTGAAAACATTTTTCTAAGAGAACTTAGATAGAAGAAAATTATAAGGACATGATATTAAACAATACACAATCTTGATTTCAATCAAGAATTCACATAGAGGATCTTTTCAGGTTTAGAGTTTTAGAGAATTAGGCCATAACTATTACATTAAATCTCAAAAGATTACAAAGTAAACACTTCTACTCAGTATCAATTTTCATTTATAAAACAAAACTATTAAAAAAATAAACATGTCTAGTTCCATGTTTTATACATCTTGACTTTTCATTGATCCCATCTTTGACCCTATTCAACTTTAAGTCTTGTGAAAAAATTTAAGAAACATGGGATGATCATAAAAATCTCTGTGGGTTATAAAATCAAGAAAGAAAACATTATTCCATCAATACATACAATACATAAGCTCTTTAACATACCTTATGAAATAATAAGATTTATGAATATCACATATAAATCATAAATCATAAAGGTAACTTTTGGCATCCATAACCTACTTACGCGGTAGCATTCATAGCTACATAGGGAGTTACGTTTCGATTACCTATCACAATATATTCCACAAATCTCTTTGGAGAGATATTAACATTTACCTCCATCACATTACCCAATGCATTGTAGATAATTCTTGGGATCACCAGCCATAGGTTTATCATGTAACCACCCATATATGTAAAAAATTCCAAAGAATCATAACATAATCATAACACATAACTTAAGAATAAAGGAAAGATAATATTTCTACATTGAAATCACAATATATCTGTTAAATAAATTTACATAACTGATCAATTATCAAAACCATTTTCATTACGAAAATACATAAATATATCATATGGTATTTATTTTTCTTTTAAGAACATTACAACTTGTTAAGGAAGCCAAATATCAAATAATGCTCACAGTGACAGAAAGGTCACAGTCACCACATACGTTAAAAATAAACATTCCATTTTTCATTTAGTAAAATGCTATGTAGAAAAAATATTTCCTTTGAATGAAATTAAAAGTCAAAGGGGTTTATACATCTTATAAATTAAAGTCATGTATAAATCAAAACATGCCTCAATGAAAGGAGATTGAGATGAAGTCCCTTACAAAAATCCAATAGCCTAACGACATCACTTATAAAATCAGAAAATGAGGTGATGAGACTGAAAACGGTATATCATCACTAGGACATAGAATGTATAGCAATAAGGATATATATAAACATATCCCAACATAAGATAATGGAAATTAAATGAGCTAACATAAAATAAGTCTTTGACTAAAAGAAGAGGGTGAAAGGTTCCCATACAAAGATCATTTTGTTAAACAAGTAGATCGATTATATGTATTAATTATAAATACAAAAAAAGAAAGTTTAAATACTAGATAAGATAACAAGATTCATTTCTCACATAATCAATACACAACATAATCAATAAGTTGAAGATAAAGCCAAAGAATGGAAATTGGGTTTAGAAGTTCCCCTACCTTGAGTCTGACTCCTCATGTATATTCCTTGTTATTCTTGAATAATAAACTTAAGTTAATTTATACATTCATAAGAACATTTTTCAATTTTATTATTCCTTTTATATCACTTATTATCATGTTATAAACATTACATTATTATTTATATTAATATATGTCATTTTGCCGATATTTGGTACTTGAGTCAAAAATGAACTTGTTAAAATTACAAATTGTCCATGTGATCAAAGGTAAATTATATCCAGAATTGTATACCTGATTTAAATATCATATATATCCAGTATATATGTATTTATATCCAATATATATATATATATATAATAGTCCATAACATTTTGATATAATTAAATGAGAAGCACTGTTCGTGGAGACGGTAATTCGTACGTACACTTGAACGATACTTTTATTTATTTTTCTTTATTAAAGTAATGAAAACTAAATGATAAATATGTATATTATAATTCCAATATAATATAAATGTCATATATGTTAGACAAGTTTATTTAATCTATCCTTTATACGTTCCATGTATATAATGAATGAGTCATTTCACTTTGAGGGGGTGGTAGTTCGCACTACCTCAAATTAAATTATCATATTTATACCAAGAAAGCCCAGATAAAGAAAAAGTATCTGAATGTTTATTAAAATAAAGGAAAAGTATAGCAAGAAATCATCAAAGGCCAAAACAGACAATTACATATCATAAAATCCATACCCATCACCATATCCAGGATCAATTGCTTCATCCGCGGTAACCGATTCCCACTCCAAGATTTCATAATGCTTCAGAGACTTCATATACTTTCGTATGAGATTTAAATTATACAAATAAAAAAACTCCTCAGAAGACTATGTACCTTTTCCTTTACTATTAGAAGATCTGGTAGGCATCGAATTTGGCATAGAAGAGTAGTCTTTCCTCTACCTTCTTCTTATTGGAGAAGTCATAACTTCCTTATTCCCTACCACATTCTTCTTTACATGCTGATAAACTGATATAAGAGGTTCTAACACTGTGGCCAGAATTATTCTTCTCACTCTTAGATATGTCCCCCTATTTCCTAGGGATTATCACCTCTTGGTGGCCATCATTCACTCCCTGTCCCTGTTCGACGTGACTGTTAGTGTCAATTAGTGCTAAACATTTTGTTTTCACTACAAAATCATGACTTTCGTGTGCCCCCTTATACAATAAAACTTCTCCAAATACAATATCCTGAGAATAAAACTCAATATTCATAATTCAACCTTCACTCCTTGGAAGCTCCTCCTCAGCAGGAGAGAATCTCCAATGATTCAGTTCCTTTAAGCGATTGCAGTAACCCTGCTCTTGCACCTTCTTAGTATTTATTCCACTCTGATTAAAACTCTTCCGTGGACCTAGAACCCTACTGTGATGCAGCTCAACAGCTTCAAAAGACCCCCGACCATAAGAAAAAGTAGGTAAAACATGACCAGTCAAAGGAGAAACCCGATCCTAACCCACTTCCAATTCTTCATTCACCAGACCCTCAAAAGAGTTAGTAGTTTCAATACTATCCACCTGCTTCTCAGGATGTGTCTTCAGCCAAGCTGAGACCCTCAACCTACCACCAGTTTCATCCAAGGAACCCCCTGCCTAAAATTCATAACAAGACTGCCCAATGCCTCATTACTCTTAGTGGGTACCACTGCTTGGTTCACACTAGCCACACAAGTATATTGAATTGCATGCTTCACAGTAGCATCAAGATATCCTGAATTAATCACCCCAAGATCATGCCACAGTCTTCCAATCACCTCATCCACCCTCTGATTCTGAGACTCCTTCACTGCCCTCATTTGGCCTCCATTCACTACAGTGATACTAACAGGAGCAGGTCCTTTCCACATTCCAGTACCTAGGTCCTACTTCCCTTGTTGAGATTTCAAGTCTACCACGACCATAACCTATTGATCCGAAGACACCTACAGGACCACCTTTCTACCTCTACAAGCTTCCATTAGGTGCCTGACTTTGAGACACCAAAAGCAGTAGTCAATACATTACTCAAAAACCACATACTTTTTATATCTAAACTCCTCACTCATAGAAATGAAGATCGACTTAACATATAGTTTAGATAAATATACTTTAATGAAAATTATCGGTAAAACCAGATGGCTAATGGCCCTAGTTCTACTGTATAAGCATAAATAAGGACTGACTAAATTTCCAAGCATGCGAATGATGGAATGAATTTGAAATGGAAGCGGTAATTCCTGAAATCTTACCCATATTTCCATGGTCAAAGAGTCACACTTCATATGGTAGTCATAAGACCATTAGAAGAGAAAGAATCAAGATACATCACTTGTACGTGGGGTAGAGGACTAAGGATGGATAAAATCTTCCTCCAAATCAAAGTGAACCATTATATGCTTTGAATCAAGGAATACCCATAGTGGTGAGCTCTTGTAGATTCCACAAATAAAAGATGAAGTTATAAAAGTGATCCATGAGTGGGCGTCATTGCTTGAAGAATTCTATAAAAGTAAGATTCAACAACATTGATGCATCAATAAACTCTCGAGCCATGATCGAGAGCTGCAGGACCCCATCGTATAACTTAGGAACTTTGGCGGAGATAAATGTTTTTGGGAATGAAGGTAGGAAGTTTGGGTTTGAGAATGGGAGAAAGTGGAGATCTCCAGAGGGATGAGAAAATCCGTCCTACAAAAAGGGAGTAGGTATCTTCTTAGAGACCATCATCGCCTATGGCGGCGATTGCTATGCCCGAACCCTAGCTCCCATTCCATAAGAGAATATTATAGGATGTAAATAAATATAAATTTTTATCGTATTTATAAAACACAAAAATCATAAAGGAATGTTCTAAATAATAATTATATTATCATAGAGATAAAATAAATATCATATAATTATATATAATTATTGTTCCATCACAATTTCCACCATGAGAGTTTGTAGGTGGTGATTGAACAATCATCGTTTTGTGAGGCAATAGTTCACCGTCCACATAAACAGTATGTTCTAAATCCATTAGATAGAGGTGAGTGTAAATATATTTTAAATAATTTTCATAAAAACAACCTAGAATATAGAAAATTCTATTTTTATTATGTAAACATAGAATATTAAGAGCATAGGGAGTAGAGAAAGAAAATAAATGAAAAGAACTTGAGAGAATATGTTGCCTTTAAATTGGGTAACTCCCATTGGTTTCAACCAAAAAGGATTTCATGAATTTACTTATTCCTAAGGTAAGGATTCTAGGAGGATGATAAAGATGTTGGTAGCTTATTTGGTTAGGGTTTGGATGATCCAAGGGGGCTTGAGAGGTGTGATTAAGGGTTAGAGGGGATAGTCTTTTATAAGGGGGAGGAGGGGAACTTAAGGAATGTTTGAATGTATTATTTTATTATAAAATGATTTTTGATTTCAAAAGGACCAAAAAACATTAAATTAGAATATAAGATGACTATTTTTCAAAATAAAATCATCAAATAAGTATTGGAAATGTTTTGGATATTTTTTAATCCTTATCTTTTTTCTTTAACCCTTTTTTAATCTTACAGTTTTATCCTGAATTTAACACAATGAGAATCAAAATAGTTACCAAAACATGAAAAATATCAAAATAAAGAGTCATTAACAAAATTTGAGACCTATGATAACCATTTGGCCTAATCTATATATTTTTTTTAATTTTATAATATTTAATAAAATATTTTATATTTTAAAATATGAAATATGTCAATTTTGACACTATTCATATCATGGATTTTTTAAAAATCCATAACAACTTGTTTGAATAAACAAAAATTCATTAATACAAATATAAAAAGTCAATATCATCCATAAAATTTGTGTATGACATCAAAATAACCAAATACATTTATTTTAACATTTATAATATCAATTATTTGAATCATTTATTAATGAAGTAATCACTACATCATTATTGTGTCACAAATAACATTATTTATTTAATTTCTAAAAATTACAAGTTAAATAACATGATGTAGAAAATATTTTTATATTTATAATGAATAATTATAGTCCAATATTTAAATTATAAAACCACAATTCAAAATTGTTTTAGTAAAAATATTCATGTTTATGAAATTTTTATTTTTACTATAAATAAAAAATCAATAATGTCATTATCTTAACCAAGTGGATTTCAAAGGAAACAAGTTCCACCCAAGGATTTTATTGGATATAAATGACTCATCCAATAATGTTAGTACAAGTGTTAAGGTAATTTAATATTATTATAATATTATTCTTACCTTGAATTACTCTATTTACCTTTAACCATGGTAAATAAACTTCAAAATCTACTATTCACATAAAATTATGTTGATCCTATTAGACCACATATTTTAACATTATTACAACCATGTATGTCAAATTTTTGAAATACAATTAAAAAAAGTGGTAAAATTTTATTTAAATGAACAAGTCGGGTTTTAACTACTTTGATGTATATTTCAATATTCATCAAAAATTGAAGGTTTTCAGAAAAATACCAAAAATTCACCCTAAGACAATATTAATATTATAAATTCAAAAATGATGTATATTTTACCAAATTAAAAACATAGAAGATTCATTAATTAATTTAAAAATAATTCTCATTTTCAAAACTAGAAAGCGTGATTTTAAGAAATAAAAACTATCAAAAGATTGACATGTGTTTTTGTCCAATTTAAGAGTGAAATTACACTACTACAACTTGGTTTTTTATCAATGATAAAAAATGGCATTAAAAGTGTAAAGACCCGGAAATTTCAAGGAATTTTTTTTTCTTAATTTCTATGGGATTTTACGAGTGCACGGTTTCTGACGGCACATGATTTTGAGGCCCGGTGTGCCCGGAATCAATTTCTGATGTTTATCTCGGGTACGTTCAGTGAATGAGCAAGAAAGATTTTCGAAATTTTGAACTGGTGCTCGAAATCGAAATCTGAGGGCACTGTTGAAACCGCAACGCTGATAATTGGTTAAGAAGACCCTTTCTGGAGTTGCATTTTCTAAGGTAGGGTTTCTAAAAAACATGGATTAATTGAAGAGTAAAATAACAATTGTGGAACACTTTTTATTTTTCTTTTTAAGTGGTTAAATCCTAAGGATGGAAGTTGGGTGGAGCTAACCACCCATGAGGGAGTTTTGTGGTACCCACTAAAATCTTAACTCTTGGTAGGATATTAGTGAGGTGGGGCCCACATGAGCCCCATCCCTTCAAATTCCCTAAACTCCCTCTTTATGTTGGCAACCCCACATAAATGTGTAACACACCCACCTCCCCCTCTTTATGACATGTCAACTCTAACAATTAAATAGGTTGTATAATGCCATTAAATTAAATTGTGAAAGTTGACATGTCATAAAGAGGGGGAGGTGGGTGTGTTACACATTTATGGGGGGTTGCCAACATAAAGAGGGAGTTTAAGGAATTTGAAGGGGTGGGGCTCATGTAGGACCCATCTCACTAATATCTTACCAAGAGATAAGATTTTAGTGGGTCCCACACAAATCCCTCATGGGTTGTTAGCTCCACCCAACTTCCATCCTGAGGATTTAACCACTTAAAAAGAAAAATATAAAGTGTTCCACAATTTTTATTTCACTCTTCAGTTAATCCATATTTTTTTAGCAACCCTACCCGAGAAAAAACAACTCTAGAAAGGGACTTCTTAAGAAAATATTGGCATTCCGGTTTCAATGATTACCTTGGATTTAGATTCCGAGCACCAGTTCAAAAGTTAGAAAAACCCGCTCGCTTGTTCACTGAACGTACCCAAGCTAAACATCAGGAATTGATTCCGGGCACACCGGGCCCTGGAATCATGTGCCGTCAGAAACTGCGCACTCGTAAAACCCAAAGAAATTAAGGAAAAAATTTCATTGAAATTTACGGGTCTTTACATTATTCATGGAGGGAGGGACCGCAGGGTTCCATGAGGAACAACTGGCTGGCCGTTAAGGCCGGCCAGATCTGGAAAAACCTGGGGTTTGAACCCCCGGTTAGCGCAGTAGGGCGAACCCCGTGGGGTCCGCCGTTCGGTTCGAAGGGGGTGGCGGCTTCCCCCTTCCGCGCTGGGCTGGACTGGCTGGGCCGGGCTGCGGTAGTTGGGCCGGACCCAGACTCGGGTTGCATCGACCTAGTTCGGACCGACCCAGGGGGTCTCGGGCTGGGTCGGTCCGGGCCCAAAACCCACTAAAATCGGACAACATCGTACAAAGGCCCATAACATGGGCTACAAACCTTCAATTGATGCACAGTCAGTTACAATTCGATCCTTGGACGAGAAGATCGTTTTTGTATATTACACTCAAGGTTTTAGAGAACTTTGTGTATAGCCGGGTTGGTTCAAACATGAAACCAACCGGGCCCTGAGAGGGGAAACGCTTATAACTTGAACTATGGACGTCCGATTGACGTGCCGTCGACTTTGTTGGATACCTCTCAGTGAGACGGTTCTATGGGCTTACTCTGCTCGAGGTTTGGATGTATTTGGAGTATGGTCAGGTTGGTTTTGACTTAAAAACCAACCGGGCCCCTGGGATGAAAAAGCCAATAACTCTCAGACCGGGCGTCCGATTGACGCGCTGTCTGTCATGTTGAGTTCCTTTTGTCAAGACGGAACTTTGGGATACATCAAATATGGAATACGTATCAGTTGATGTATTGACCCCCTTGGCTCATGGAGTAGACCCTCTTGGAAAAAAGCGTGCTGTGTACGAGAACCCTAGATCTGGCTGCGACTGTGAAAACGACAACGATTGTACTGGAATCCTCCGTGGTTTCAACGAGGATGACTACCATACTGGGATCCTCTGTGGGTTCGATCAGGAGGACTACCGTACTAGGATCCTCTCTGGGTTTTTTGAGGATGACTACCGTACTGGGATACTCCGTGGGTTCGATGAGGATGACTACCGTATTGGGATCCTCCGTGGGTTCGATGAGGACGACTATTGTACTGGGATCCTCCGTGGGTTGGACTACCGTGATGGGATCCTCCGTGGGATCGATGATGATGACTAATATACTTGGATCCTCTGTGGGTTCGTTAGTGATGACTACTAAACTTGGATCCTACTTGGGTTCGGCAGAGGACATGAATCAGAGGCTATATCTAATCATCTCCACCCCTCTTCATAAATGGATACCTATGTGAGATGAGTCTTGACTTTCAATCATTATCTTCGATGTGATTGACTCGATATCCTATGTGGATTGGATTATGTTTTCCTGTGTGGATTGGGTCGTACTTTCCTATGTGGATTAAGTTTTACTTTCCTGAGTGGACTGGATTGTACTTGACTTCGTGAGTTGGCGCTGAACTGGATTTGATGACTTAGGAATATGTATAGGAATATAACTAAGTAGAGTTGGATGATACTTCGTGATTGTATTTTTTCTTTGTGGTTTATACTTTATGGATTCAGGGAGACCTTCTGGGGTCTTAGGGTCCTACTGAGTATCGTATACTCACCCCTGCATGGGCTTCACCCGCGCTACGTTGTGTTTGTTGCAGACGACGGACATCACTGATCATGGTTGAGGCTTATAGAGATGGACGATACCCAGAGGAGGATCTCATGACGAGTCGGTTCCCGAAGGTGAATATAACATCGAGTCAGTGCCCGGAGTAGACGGATGGACGTGGAGTGCTAAGGAGAAGATCTATTCCTACCCTTCAGGTAGAAATCCGGAGGACAATCTAGGAGCGGCCTGTCACCTTTCAACTGTTGTCCTTTGAGTTGTACTTGACTTTCAGTTGTAGCTGTACCTTTATTTTGGGCTTGTATTTTTTGACCCTTGTACTTTCATCACGTTTGATTTACAGTTTACTTAGTGTTTACATATGCTTGCTTACTCTATGGTGAATCTTTTCTTACATAAAGGCAATGACTTCCTTTATATTGGGTTTTATGCCTTTGGTGCTAGTCTCCAGCCCCTGGCCTATGGAAGGCGGGCTTGGGGTAGTCACGACACGGGTCCTGAGGATGGTTCCTGACAAATAGGTATTAGAGGAGTTCAGTTCTACCATATAACTCAGGAATCTGATATTTCTTCTATGTGAAGCAATGGTGTTAAGGGTATTGGGTGTGGTTATCAGTCCAGGGAGTCAAGTGTTGGTGCGGCGGCCAACGTATCCATACACCAGGACCCTGACTTTTGATTTCCGACTCAGTGCACAAAAACATTGATTACATATGTGTTTCAAAGTTTTCTTTGTGATTAATTTGTGTCAGCTCACCAGGTATAAATCGTTGACCATGCCACACCTGTTCAGGATGTCTCCACGCAGTCAGTCAGTTGGAGTTCCAAGAGTGTAATCAATGACGGCCCACCGAGCAACGAGACTCCGATGCAGGGCCCTCTTTCTATGTTGGCACCTCGGGTGGTGTACCAGAAGGACCACCACCTGTTAGGCAGCAGATGCCACCAGTTGTACTAGTGGATGGTACACACTGATAGAGCACATTACATGAGTTCCAGCAGCAGAGGCCTCCAAGGTTACGAGGCGAGACAGATTCTTAGGCACAGTTGACTAGATGGAGGCGATTGCTAGAGTTCTATGCCTAGTTTAGACACTAGTAGAGCGTATGGTGGACTTAGATACTTTTGTTTCCCAGTGAGTGACCATGAGGTTGGTCTGAATAGTGAAGAGGCATCGGTATGTGGATCGATGTCTGAGATAGTAACTTCGGGTAGTGTGTCAGCTACATCAATACCTGTTGGTCAGCAGACACTACCGACGGTACTGGTAGAGGATACTTGTAGGCATAGTTCCTTTCATGTTTCGGCCCCAGATATCCCTCAATTTCTAAGGCAAGCCCGACTCACAGGTGGTTGAGAGTCTTCTAGAGCTTATATAGCTTCGGTAGGACAACATTTCAGTAAGTTAAGAATTCATCGGGGCATACCAAACCATTCCTGGTACTCGATGACTACGATGCGATCGGTGCTTCAGGGCTCGGACTTCTGAGTGAGGTGTGTCTATAGGATTTATGAGCCATCAATCCTTTCTCTATGCATTCCTAATTATACTAGGGTGATAAAGAGAACCTTTGTGGTTGATAATTATTTGGCTGAGTGGATGCATCCAATTAAGGTTAGCAGTGGGAAGAAGGAAACTGGCGCTAGTCTCGGAGACTTGGGCTTGTAAAATTTTTCAAGTAATGGAAGTGAAAAGGATAGATGAATCTACAAGGCAGAAGACGTGGAAGCAGAGCTAAGAGAGCAACATAGGGTGTTGAACATTTTGACATGTTGCAACCACCCGCCTTTGTAATCCCCGCTAGGCTTAGGGAGCTGGAGGGTAGGGGAAAGAGTAGCTGCATGAAGTCAAGGAGTACGACCGAAAGGCTCTAAGGATGATTCAAAGTACAGACTGTCTCTTCTACTAGCTGCTGTGACAATAGACATCGATACAAATCATCCATTCCTTCCATGAATCTTGTCCTAGACCTATAGTTTCGAGTTAATCCATTGACTTGACCCTCACGTCTGGAGATACCTATGGGGGGAGACTCGATAATCACACATATGCCGATGGTGTGATCTGACCCTTGAGGCGAGAGTTTTGGTTGGAACCCCTTGGTGGCAGCATCGAGGCCTTACGACGTTAGTTTTAGTATGGACTGGGCAATCACAGTTCATACACAAATTGACGGTATTAGGCAAACGTCAGGATGTGCTTTCCTTGGTCGGTGAAAAGGAAACCCCAGGCAGCACAAGATAAACTCATGCATATGAGGGCATAGCCGATCACTCTTGGGTCGGCCAACCTTACCCTCATGGATGTAGGAGTTTTGAGTTTTAGTTCTAATCAGTAAATGGAGGCCTCTAGAGTTCGAGGATAGAGACCACGCTCTTATATGGGTCTCACCTCAACGAGGTTTACAGAGATGTAGCTGAGGTGGAAAGTTATCTCCAAGGGATAACGGACCTTTATAGGTCCGCAGCAGGGTAGGCAAGGTGGTTTACCGCTTGACCTTTCCACCTCAGTTGCACCGGCTGCATGATGTCATCCACGTATCTCAGCTAAAGAAATACGTGCATGACCCTTCACACACCATCGACCACAGGGAGTTGGAGGTCGATAACGGGGCAACATTCACATAGGTTCTAGTGGAGAATAAGGATTAACAGTAGCGGGTCCTATGTGGATGGTCGATTCCTCAGGTGCACATTCAATGCCAGCATGGGAACCTCCAAAAGAGCACATGGGAGCGGAAGGCTCAGTTACATGCTCAGTACCACTTTTGTTTCCCTAGTTTGTGTTACAGATTTATGAGGATGTAAATCCCTGAAAAGTGAGTAATGTAAAGACCCTGAAATTTCTAGGATTTTATTTTCTTAATTTCTTTGGGATTTTACGAGTGCGTAGTTTCTGATGGCACCTAATTCCAAGTCCTGGTGTGCCCGAAATCAATTTCCGGAGTTTAGCTCGGGTACGTTCTGTGAACGAGGGAGCATGTTTTTCTAACTTTTGAACCGGTGCTCGGAATCGAAATATGAGGGCACCGTTGAAACCGCAACGCTGATAATTGATTATGAAGACCCTTTCTGGAGTTGCGTTTACTCGGGTAGGGTTGCTAAAAAACATGAATTAATTGAAGAGTAAAATAAAAATTGTGGAACACTTTTTATTTTTCTTTTTTAAGTGGTTAAATCCTAAGGATGGAAGTTGGGTGGAGCTAACCACCCATGAGGGAGTTATGTGGGAACCACTAAAATATTAACTCTTGGTAGGATATTAGTGAGGTGGGGCCCACATGATCCCCACCCCTTAAAATTCCCTAAACTCCCTCTTTATGTTTGCAACCCCCCATAAATGTGTAACACACCCACATCCCCCTCTTTATGACATGTCAACTCTCACAATTAAATTGATTGTTTAATGTCATTCAATTAATTTAATTTTGAGTTTGAATTTTGAAGTTTTGAAAACTCATGGCATGTGTTAATAAAATAATCATTCCATATTTTATTCGAGTTGGAGGTTGTGTGTTGAGTTTTTGGGACGAAAATACTCTAAGGTTGAAGAACTTCATCTCCTTCGCGAAGAACGCCGAGTCTATGATGAAGAATTCCATCACTGTAAGGGGAGGTTGGCATGCCTTCTCCTCTCATCTCTGCAGCCGGTGAGTGACGCCTTTTCTAGAGAATGACAACGCACCCACCTTCGATCTGCTTCCCACATCAAAGAAAGGGGGACGCTGCATCCTTCATAGGACAAGTACCAACGATGTTTACAGAGCCTCGTTCTGCGACACCATCTTCCACTACGTCAATTTCCCGCAGTGATCCTTGTTCGACGACTTATTCCAGGTAGGGGTTTGAATTTAAGTCCGTGTTCATTTTTGCGTTCAACGTTAAAAATTAAGATGCTTGTTATCAAGATAATGGGAGGAGGGTAGACCACACGAACACGACCGAACCTCCTACCCTTTTTGTTGTTGAATGTTGTGTGGTTTAGAACGTAGGCAACGCGGTGCCGTTGCACCATGAGGGAATGAGGGAACCGCAGCCGGAGTAGGCCGCGGTGAAGAAGCGCGGCGCCGTTGCGTGGAGCCAAAGCCAAAGAACCCGCATCCGAGGTCAAGCCGCGACATAGGGGCGCGGCGCCGTCGCGCCGTGTCAGACGAACAAGGGCCGCGACCTAAGGTCGTGGTGGTCACCAACAGGGGAGGTCGGACACCCCGGCCGCCGGAGCACCAAGAGCCACAACCTTTTGGCCAAGGTGAAAGACCAGGAGGGCGGGACCGCGGGGTCCTGCACGGCACAACTGGCCGGCCATTATGGCTAGCCAGATCTGAAAAAAACCAGGGGTTCGAACCCCCAGTCAGTGCAGCAGGGCGGACCCCATGGGGTCCGCCATTCGGGTTGAAGAGGGTGGCGGCTTTCCCCCTTCTGCACTCACATGGCATGAGACGCCCGTGCCGGCCGGGCCAGGCCATACCCTAGTAGGCCAGACCCATACCCAGGTCAGGTCGACCCGGTTCGGGCCGACCCAGGGGGTCTCAGGCTGGGTCGGTCCGGGCCCAAAACCCCCTAAAATCGGACAGCATCGTACAAAGGCGCATAACCTGGGCAACGATGCTCCGATTGACGCACTGTCAGTTGCGATGCGATCCTTGGATCGAAACGGTAGTTTTAGTATATTACAATCAAGGTTTCAGAGAACTTTCGGTATGGCCGGGTTTGTTCGAACACGAAACCAACCGGGCCCTCAGAGTGGAAACACTTATAACTTGAACTCCGGACGTCTGATTGAAGTGCCGTCAACTTTTTTGGATACCTCGTAGTGAGATGGTTCTATTGGATTAATCCTCTTGAGGTTTGGACGCAATTTGAGTACGGTCAGGTTGGTTTTGACTTAAAAACCAACCGGGCCCCTGGGATGAAAAAGCCAATAACTCTCACACCGGGCGTTCAATTGACGCACCGTCTGTGACGTTGAGTTCCTTTTGTCGAGATGGAACTTTGGGATACATCAAATCCAGACTACATGTTAGTTGATGTATAGAACCCCTTGGATCGTGGAGCAGACCCTCCCGGAAACGAGCGTGCTGTGTTCGGGAACCCTAGAGCTCGCTGCGACTATGACAACGACGATGATTGTACTAGAATCTTCCATGGATTCGATGAGGAAGACTACCATACTAGGATCCTCTTTGGGTTTGACGAGGAAGACTACTGTACTAGGATCCTCTGTGGGTCCGATGAGGTTGACTACCGTACTGGGATCCTCCATGGTTTCGACGAGGATGACTACTGTATTGGGATCCACCGTGGGTTCGACGAGGATGACTATTTTACTCGGATACTTCATGGGTTCGACGACGTTGACTACTATACTTGGATCCTCCGTGGGTTCGGCAACAAAGATTACTAAACTTGGATCCTACATGGGTTCGGTAGAGGAGATGATTCAGAGGCTACATCTAATCATCTCCACCCCTCTTCGTAAATGGATACATGAGTGAGATGAGTCTTGACTTTCAATCATTATATTTGATGTGATTGACTCAATATCCTGTGTGGATTGGATTATGATTTCCTTTGTGGATTGGGTCTTACTTTCCTATGTGGATTAAATTTTACTTTCCTCAGTGGACTGGATTGTACTTGAGCTCGTGAGTTCGGGCTGAACTCGATTTGATGACTTAGGTATATGTATAGGCATATACCTAAGTAGATTTGGATGATACTTCGTGATTGTAACTTTTCTTTTTGGTTTATCCTTTGTGGATTCAAGGAGACATTCGGGGGTCTCAGGGTCCTATTGGGTATCGTATACTCACCCCTACACAGGGTTCTCCTGCATTACGTTGTGTTGGTTGCAGACGACAGACATCACTGATTGTGGTTAAGGCTTGTAGATCTAGACAGTACCCGGAGGAGGATCTCATGGCGAGTCAGTGCCCGGTGGTGAATATCACGTCGAGTTAGTGCCCGGAGGAGATGGATGGATGTGGAGTGCTGAGGAGGAGATCTGTACCTACCCTTCAGGTAGGAAGCCAGAGGACGATCCTGATGCATCTTGTCACCTTTCAGCTGTTGTCCTTTGAGTTGTACTTTACTTTCAGTTGTAGTTGTACCTTTCATTTGGGCTTGTATTTCTGGCCCCTTGTACTTTCAACACGTTTGATTTATAGTTTACTTAGTGTTTACTTCTTCTTGGTTACTCTATGGTGATTATTTTCTTATATAAAGGTAATTCCTTCACTTATATCGGGTTTTACGCCTTTGGGGCTAGTCGCCACCCCCTGGACTATGGAAGACGGGCTTGGGGTAGTCACGGAACGGGTCTCGAGGACGGGTCGAGACGAACATCGCTAGAAAAGTGTTGTTAATGCCAGTGTAGATAAAGGGGGGGGGGTCCCCTTTTTCAGCACTTTTAGGAGTGTAAATAAAGGGAAACCCCCCCCCCCCTTTATCTACACCGACATTAACATCACTTTTCTAGCACTGATAAAGGGGTGCCTTTATCAGCGCTACCTTGAGCACTGATAATAGGGCCCTTTATCAGCGCTCTTTTAGCGCTGTTAAAGGTGTCCTTTATCAGCTCTAAAAAAAGAACTGATAAAGGCACCTTCCCCTGCACCTGCACAACCAACACCTGCACACCTGCACCCTGGAAAAAACCAACACACCTGCACAAAATAACACATACAAACCTGCAAAAAATAGCACCCACACCCAATATTTTGACAAACAATGCTATATACCTTTACTTAACATCATGAATACAAAAACACACACTACTATATACATTTCAAAAAATGTTTTACATGGTTACAATTACAATTATCCAACAACTGTTATAAACATTAATGTTTCAACCTTTGATATCCATGATCCTTTATCAAAAATTTTCGTCCATGGTATCTGTTGCCGAACAAAGTATCCGAACTCAATGAAATAATTCACCTCTATAAGAAAACGAATATTATCTTAGTAATACAATAATGAAATAAATTAAAACATTAATATGAAATAGTACATTAATATTGAAATGTGAAACTAAAAAATGGAAATGACAAACTCAAATGTTTCATTCTGATAACAATAAAAGGGAATAATGTAAAATCAATATGTTTTTGGATGATTTATCTCATTTAATAAATACTGATTCTTTATCTAATGAAAAGATTTACCGGTCACACAGTGTGTTGGATTGAGGTGCAGTTGATTCATACATGTCACCAATGACTCATAGATCGTTTTCCTAAAGTATCAAAACAATCTGAAGGAGTTTTCTCGGTTTCCCATATGTCACTTGTGTTGTTTTCTAAATTTTATGTCAATTTGATACTGATATCATATTGTTTTATCCATACCGGTCACACCATGCATCAGATTGAGGTACGGTCGATTCGTACAAGTCAAAAATGACTCATGGATCGTTTTCCTGAATTATCAAAACAATTTGAACGTGTTTTCTCAGTTATTAATATGTCACTTGTGTAGTTTTCTAACGTTAATGTCAATTTGAAACTGATATCAGACACTTTTAACCATATTGGTCACAATGTGGGTTAGTTTGAGGTGCGATCAATTCGTACACCTCAAAAATGAATCATGGCTCATTTTCCTAAAGTATCAAAACAATCCGAATTCGTTTTCTCTGTATTATGTATGTCACCTGTGTTGTTTTCTAAAGTTAATGTTAATTTCAAAATGATATCATACACTTTTACCCATACCGGTCACACCGTGAGTCAGATTGAGGTGCAGTCAATTCGTACACATCACAAATGACTCATTGATCGTTTTCCTAAAGTATCAAAATAACCCGAATGCGTTTGCTAGGTTTTCCATCTGTCAGTAGTGTTGTTTTCTAAAGTTTATGTCAATTTGAAACTGATATCAGACACTTTTAGCCATACCGGTCACACCATGCGTCAGATTGAGGTGCGGTTGATTCTTTCTCGTCACAAATGACTGATGGATCATTTTCCTAAAGAATCAAAACAATTCAAACGTGTTTTCATGGTATTACTTATGTCAGTAGTTTTGTTTTCTAATGTTAATGTCAATTTCAAACTGATATCAGACACTTTTTTCCATTTCGGTCACACCGTGCATCGGATTGAGGTGAAATCAATTTTTACACATCACAAATAACTCATGAATCATTGTACTAAAATATCAAAACAATCAGAACACATTTTCTTGGTATTCCGTATGTCACTTTTGTTGTTTTCTAAAGATTATGTCGATTTGAAACTTATATCGAACACTTTTATCCATACCAGTCACACCGTGCATCAGATTGAGGTGCGGTCAATTCTTACACATCAAAAATGAATCATAGATCGTTTTACTAAAGTATCAAAACAATACAAATTTATTTTCTCAGTATTCCGTATGTAAGTAGTGTTGTTTTTTAAAGATTATGTCAATTTGAAACTGATATCAGACACTTTTAGCCATACCGGTCACACCATGCAATGGATTGAGGTGTGGTTGATTAATACACATCAAAAATGACTCATGGATCATTGTCCTAAAGTATCAAAACAACCTGAACGCATCTGATCAGTATTCCATATATCAGTAGTGTCGTTTTTTAATGTTTATGTCAATTTCAAACTGATATCAGACACTTTTATCCATACCGGTGACACCGTTTGTTAGATTAAGGTGCGGTTGATTCTTATATGTAAAAAATGACTCATGAATCATTTTAATAAAGTATCAAAACTATCCGAACACGTTTGTTTGGTTTTCCATATGTCACTCATGTTGTTTTCTAAAGTTTATGTCAAATTGAAACTGATATTAGACACTTTTAGCCATACCAGTCACACCATGTGTTAGATTGAGGGGAGGTTGATTCATACACATCAGAAATGACTCATGGATCGTTGTCCTAAAGTATCAAAACAATTCTAAAACGTTTTCTCAGTTTTCCATAAGTCACTTGTGTTGTTTTTTAAAGTTTATGTGAATTTGAAACTGATATCAGAAACTTTTAGCCCTACCGGTCACACCATGCGTCAGATTGAGGTGAGGTTGATTCGTACATGTCAACAATGACTCATGGATCATTTTCCTAAAGTATAAAAATAATCCGAATGCATTTTATTGGTTTTCCGTATGTCACTGGTGTTGTTTTCTAAAGTTAATGTCAATTTGAAACTGATATCAGACACTTTTAGCCACACTGGTCACATTGTGTGTCATATTGAGGTGTTGTTGATTCGTATACCTCAAAAATGACTCATGGATCGTTTTCCTGAATTATCAAATCAATCTGAATGCTTTTTCTTGGTATTTCATATGTCACTAGTGTTGTTTTCTAAAGTTAATGTCAATTTCAAACTGATATCAGACACTTTTAGCCATACCGGTCCCACCGTGCGTCGGATTGAGGTGAGGTCAATACTTAAACATCAAAAAGTACTCATGGATAATTTTTATAAAGTATAAAAACAATTCGAATGCCTTTTCTCCATATTCTGTATGTCAGTAGTGTTGTTTTCTAAAGTTTATGTCAATTTGAAAGTGATATCAAACACTTTTAGCCATACCGATAATACCATGCATTGGATTGAGGTGTGGTTTATTCGTAAATGTCACAAATGACTCATGGATCGTTTTCCTAATGTATCAAAACAATATGAATGCATTTTATTGGTATTCCGTATGTCAGTAGTGTTGTTTTCTAAAGATAATGTCAATTTCAAACTGATATCAAACACTTTTAGCCATACTAGTTACAACATGCGTCATATTGAGGTGTGGTTGATTCTTACACATCAAAAATGACTCATGGATCATTTTACTAAAGTATTAAAACAATCCAAACATGTTTTATCAGTTTTTGGTATGTCACTTGTGTTGTTTTCTAAAGTTTTTGTCTATTTTAAACGGATATCAGACACTTTTACCCATACCGCTCACACTGTGACTCATATTGAGGTTCGATCAACTTGTACACATAAAAAATGAATCATGGATCATTTTCGTAAAGTATCAAAACAATTTGAATGCATTTTCTCAGTATTCTGTATGTCAATAGTGTTGTTTTCTAATGTTTATGTCAATTTGAAACTGATATCAGACACTTTTAGCCATACCTATCACACCGTGTGTCGGATTGAGGTGTGGTTGATTCTTACATGTCACAAATGACTCATGGATCATTTTCTTAAATTATCAAAACAATCCAAACGTGTTTTCATAGTATTCCGTAGGTCTGTAGTGTTGTTTTCTAAAGATAATGTCAATTTCAAACAGATATCAGACACTTTTAGCCATACCGGTCACACCATGCATTAGATTGAGGTGCTGTTGGTACATACACTTCACAAATGACTCATGGATCGTTTTCCTAAAGTACCAAAACAATCCAAATGCGTTTGATCGGTTTTTCGTATGTCACTTGTGTTGTTTTCTAAAGTTTATGTCAATTTGAAACTGATATCAGACACTTTTACCCATATTGGTCACCCCATGCTTTGGATTGAGGTAAGGTTGATTCATACATGTCAAAAACGACTCATGGATCATTGTCCTAATGTATCAAAACAATCTGAACATGTTTTCTCATAATTCCGTATGTTAGTAGAGTTGTTTTCTAAAGTTTATGTCAATTTATAACTGATATCAGACACTTTTATCCATACTGGTCACACCGTGATTTGTATTGAGGTGTGGTTGATTCATACACATCAAAAATGACTCATAGATTGTTTTCCTAAAGCATCAAAACAATCTGAACGAGTTTTCGTAGTATTCCGTATGTTAGTAGTGTTGTTTTCTAAAGGTAATGTAAATTTCAAACTGATATCCGAGACTTTTAGCCATACCGGTCACACTATGTGTCAGATTGAGGTGCGGTTGATTCTTAAATTTCAGAAATGACTCATTTATCGTTTTCCTAATGTATAAAAACAATATGAACATGTTTTCTCAGTTTTCTATATGTCACTTGTGTTGTTTTCTAAATTTTATGTCATTTTGAAACTGATATCAGACACTTTCTGCCATATCGGTCGCGCCGTGCGTCGGATTGAGGTGCGGTCAATTCTTACATGTCCAAAATGACTCATGGATCATTTTAATAAAGTATAAAAACAATCCGAATGCATTTCATTGGTTTTCCATATGTAACTTGTGTTGTTTTCTAAAGTGAATATCAATTTGAAACTGATATCATACACTTTCAACCATATCAGTCACACCGTGTGTTGGATTGAGGTGCGGTAAATTTTTAAACCTCAAAAATGACTCATGGATCGTTTTCCTAAAGTATCAAAAAAATCTGAACGCATTTGATTGGCATTAAGTATGTCACTTGTGTTGTTTTTTAAAGTTAATGTCAATTTCGAACTGATATTAGACACTTTTATCCATACCGGTCACACTGTGCATCAGATTGAGGTGCAGTCAATTCTTACACATCACAAATTACTCATGGATAATTTTCCTAAAGTATCAAAATAATATGAATGTTTTTTCATGGTATTCCATATGTCAGTATTGTTGTTTTCTAAAGTTTATGTCAATTTGAAACTCATATCAGACACTTTTATCCATACCGGTCACACCGTGTGTCGGATTGAGGTTTGATTGATTCTTACATGTCACAAATGACTCATGGATCATTTTCCAAAAGTATCAAAACAATCCAAACTCATTTTCTCGGTTTTCCGTATGTCACTTGTGTTGTTTTGTAAAGTTTTTGTCAATTTCAAACTGATATCAGACACTTTTAGTCATATCAGTCACACCGTGCATCAGATTGAGGTACGGTCGATTCGTACATGTCAAAAATGGTGGGGGGCGTGTTCATTAATAGAAAATCTTGGGTGGTTCTTGGGATTCATCCATTCTCTTCCTCTCTTTGATCCCCCTTGACGAGGGATGGTTTTTGGGAGTTTTTTATAGTGTGTTAGTGAGTTCTTCCCTCATACATCCTCCATTACTATTATCTTTTATTTCCCTATTATTTGGGATGATTTTAACTAGGATTTGTTTAATGATTTCACTATATCATCTTCAAATCATTTCAGATGATGTAGATTTTGTTTGTATTTGCTAAAGGTTATCGTCGTGTGATGAACACACCATGTTTTTTGTGGTTTAGGTGGTGTTGTGTTTCCCAGTGGGTTTTTAAAAGATTATTCCTAATTATATTAAGTTTAATAATTAATTTAAGTTTCTATAATTAATTATTTGGGAATTGTGCCTTGAGATTAGGTCTCAATCATTGGTACAAGATTAGATAAGGCATGCATAGTCTTGGTTGAGGATGAGTTGATCTTGGTGAGGGGGTTAGTCCATTTTTTGAGGTAAGTGGACCCCATAATACAAAACCATGTTCAAATTTATGTATGATTGTGCATTCATGCATGAGTATATTTATTCTAGTGAAAGGGATAAAAATCAGTAGAAACCAAGGTAAATAAATATGGTGTTTTTGATCTACCAAGAGATAAAGTGAGGGTTCTAGAGAATATTTGTGATTTTGTGATCATCCGAAGATTATGTCTCCATGGAGGTGAGGTTTCTAGTTGGGTTTATCATAGGATCGAGTTTGGAATGGTATTTCTATATCACAATTTAGTTTTCAAAGGCTATTTGAGTAGGAATCTAAAAACCCATACCTTGAGGACCATGGATCTTATCTTGACACCTAAAATCCAAACACCTTAGTCACCATGGATCCTTTATTGTCTCTTAACATACCACAACATTGGGAACCATGGATCTAGTTTTTGACCCAAACATACCAATACCATTTTCACAATGAATCAAGTCTATACCCCTAATATACCAATACAATGGTCACCATTGGTATAATCCATGACTGTAGTGTACATATAAGTGGAACATGGATCACGATTATCCCCTAGAATATGAACCCACTTAAATAGAGAAACTTCACCTTATAATCATGGTGTATTATCATGTCCTAATGAAAAACAATCACACATATAAGACCTACACAAACCCTTTTCTAGATCTCAACTAGAATGTTTTAATCTTCCTTTTATTTTTTTAGACATATACACAATAATATAGTCACTCCTGAAATATACCTTTATATATTAAACAAAATCGAGAACATACTAATACATATATTCCATCACCACTATAAAACAAACAAAAAAACTAGTTTAACTGAAATAGTCAGAAATATCATCACATTAATGGGAATGAATTCCACATTCTTCCCTAGAAAATATATTGGGTTTTTACTTGTGGATGTCCACCCATATCCATCATCTATTTTATAATCTCATATCCCATAATATTTACCTGATTCTCTCTCAATACAACAATTAAAATTCTACCTTCGAAATACTATCACTTTTATTATGGCCATTATACCCTATGACCATTTCATAAAAAAATCATGAACAAGTCATAATGGTGAACACATCATAATTCCAACCACCCAACTACAACTAGGAAGGATAGTTACCCAAGAATAAAAGCAAAAAAACTAGGTGAGAGTATAAAACTACTTAAAGGTGGGGGTGAATCAATGGTTACGAAAAAATCATAATCTAAATGCCTTTTAGAATACTGATTATTGAAAAAAGGATCCTAATAGTTATGGTAAAATGATGATAGTAATTCAATGAAATAACTCACATGGATCAACGGATAATTACATGGTTCACAAACTCTTGTTATAAATTTTCTTATCCTTAGTGTTCATGATGTTCTGAATCTTGTTCTTTGTTTATTATCAATAAGAATAACGAACAGATTAATTATATAACCATTTAGTCCCATGTATACGATATAATGATCTAAATCTATATGTTCATTGATTTCCCCTTCGTCGACCACATGTTCATATAGAATTTGGATTATTTGTGCACCCCTATTATTCTACTCAAATTTTAACTAAACCATCACTGGAAAAATCCACAGATTGAATGGTTTGGTAACTAAAGGATTCTTCATTGAAACCCAATCATTGATTCAGGTCATGTAACATTATATTTATAGAGATTAAATCATCTTTTATGTGATTTATTTTCATAGAGAATGAATCCTAATTCCAAATGACTTAGAAACTAAATCCCAAAGATCCTTCACCACCTTTATGGCCTAACATAACATATCATGAAATGCGATTCATGTCTGCTCATATTTACGAGTATCTATAGAATACCATTCATGGTGTGACCCTTATAGTTGTGTCATGGTCTGAAATGTCCCTTTAAACAATGATACACCAATTACTAATGAATAATATACTATAGTATAAAATTACACTATTATAGCGTGAGCCTTTTCATTACATACTGATACCATTGGACCCCCAAACTAGTGCAACATTTATTTTCATGAGCTAGGTATCACAATAAAATTATCACTTCATATTCCCTTAGAGACATCCATTATAGTTAAATGTTCCATATTAGAATATGTCTCTACTACATCATAAACACTTCATATTTACACCAACCCTAATATGGTGTGATATCTTACACTAGAGTGAACATCATCATTTGGAACACTCCCATAAAAGTGTAATCATGTCCTCCTTGTTCTAGGACACTTTTTATCCACAAAAAACAAAACTTTTTCATATTTTCTCACCTTTAATGATCCGCTAACTCATATATGATAATGTTTTTAATACATATATTGGTAAAATTCATCTAAAACCCATGACTAAATTTCATTTTAAAGCTAGTAATAATATGTTTCCAATTTTTACTCCATCTACTCA
This sequence comes from Viscum album, assembly GCA_963277665.1. NCBI lineage: Eukaryota > Viridiplantae > Streptophyta > Magnoliopsida > Santalales > Viscaceae > Viscum > Viscum album. The sequence goes on from OY728144.1 coordinate 15,868,797, forward strand.
CCATAAAAAATTGTAGAATGGTTGGTGGGAATACTCATACTCTTAGTGTAATAAAAATTATACTATAATCATGACTTTACTAAGATCAAATTGAATACCACCCTTTTTAATTCACTTATTGAGGGGCTTCTTAAAACCAAAAAATCATTAATTACCCCAAACCATCAAGGGAACTTAAATATCCCAATGGACCCTCAACTGACCTATATAAGTCATTCACTTAAGTCCTATACATTTTGGATCATATGATGTAACTCTAAATGGATCCTCTATCTCTTGAACCATATACTTTTACTCATCCATTAATAAAAACCATGAGGCAGAACTATCTTTTATCATTAACCAAAAAAATAACTCAAGTTGACCTCTTATAGAATTTATAATAAGATATGGAAGAAATACACCACTCAACATAATATGAAACCTTCCAATCATGTTTTAAATTTTTTTTGAAGAACATGCAAGAAAAACTCAAACATATAATCAATTATTGAATTTAATAATCATTTGAGAAACCTTATAATTTCTTAATAGAATAAATCTTTGTATAATCATACTTTCTTCTAGGAATAAGTACCTATTTGAGTTTTGAAACACCTATTTATTTCCCACAACCCTTGATGAAATATTCACCATAGGATAATAATAGTAACAAATATATAGAAGAATATATATTCATGTTATATTTGACTCTACCTAATAATGTTCAAAAATTATAATCCCAAAATCCACAATTTAGGTCACCCTATGATGCTCCTCCTTAAACAAACACATAAATACATCAAAAAATTTAATATATAGAATAATATTAAAGGCAAAAACTACCTCATTGAAAAAATAATTTTCCCATATGGTAATAAGGTTCAATTCTTCCCCATTCATTTTAAATCATAGAATCTATCAAGGGGTGTTATTTATTGATTTATGGTTGAAAATATGTTAGATTAGTGAACTTATTTCAAGGATAAATAGATTACATTAGACATTACCCAAAAAAACAAATTTCATTGAAAGACTATTGGTCGTGATATTTAGAAAAAATATGTGTTCATTGAAATATGGAGGGAGAATTGAGAAATGGGAAAGTGGATATATTATTTGGGTAGAGTGATGCCATAGAGAGGTTTGTAAATTTACAATATTTTTAATTGAAAAATAAATTAAAATTAGCCTTTTTTTAAAATATTCATTAACCACAAGGTACCTAGTGGTCCACTAGTATTTTAATCATTTTATGTTAGCTATATGCTGCACAAAATGGGATTTAAAAACTCTACCAACACCCTTGGAACCAAAAAATCCACCACTAGGTACATGGGGGTATCTATATTTTTTAAAATTAAAATTACCACTAGATACATTTTATAATTGGTCACTTAAAAAAATTAATATTACTTCCATGAAACTGTAAAAACACCTAGACAAGTTATTTTTGGTTGTAGTAATAAAATACATATATAAAATATAAATATACCCCTTACTCCAAGGTTATCAATGGTTGAAAACATATCAACTGCAACACCTTGTAATGACATGATCCATTAAAAACATTATACCACATAGTATGTCATCCCCTATAAGATTCTATAAATATTTCATCACATTTGTTCTATCCAAGGAATCTAATAACACTTCTCATTCATGATTCTATAAAGCTAATAGTCATTTGGTTTACACCCTAAATCCTGATGAACTGTCACACAAACAAGCATCACGCACAAGAATCACGCCAAATCATAATTAATCTCAATATTGACAATAAATGAAAACATAATTAATTCATGCAAATTAAATTTTACTCACATTAAGGGGTAGGACCCGGTGGTAGAGGAGAGGGAGGCGTCGACTGTAACGACCCAAAGTTTCATTAATGAAAATCCCTCTTGATCCAGTTAAATGTCTCTTTATGAAAAATGTTTTTATAAGATGTCAACTTCTTTAGTTTTATGTTAAGATTTGTGACCATTACTTTTATATCTGTTGAACAGTGATCATCTGGGTAGTTTAAATATAAGGCTTTAACCAACCAATTTTCTACTCAGACAAAGGAAGCGATGGCCTCATCCAGTAGAATTTCCCCTTATGAATCCCATTTGTCGGAGCACGGAAAAGAGGTGGCGTCTTTGGGCTTTTCCCTTGACCAAGCCCAAGATGAGCTTCATCAAGTCAAGCTCGAACGTGATCGTCTACGGGAAAAATGGAAGTTGATTGAAATTACAACTCGAGCGATGTTATCCGAGCAACCCCAAGAGTCTGTCACCATCGCACACCTTACCCTTAGGTCTTATACGGCTATTTTAAAGGGTTATGTAACAAATAAGTAGCACCATGTTCATGTACATTATTTTTGTATATAATAATGAATATAATTTCTAGTCATTTTTGATACATTGTAATTAGTTTTTAAAGTACAAATGGTGTTTTTAGTTATTATTTAATTAAGAATTATATTTTATTAAATTAAAGGATTTTTGAATTAAATAATATTTTAATAAAATATTATTATTAATATTAAATTAATTTTTATTAAATATAAATGATCTTATAATTTTATGAATGCAATTAAAATTTTTATTAAGGTTTGAAAGCCATTTCTGTCAAAACCCGGGAATTTTTTTATAAATGTCGGTTTTTATTTTAAAAATGAAAATTCACATATTTAGAAAATTATTTAGATAAAATAAATATTATTTTTGGAATCAGGACGTTGAAATTATCCAACAGTGAATGTTTCATAATTTTCTGAGACAGTCAAATTTTTGGGTAAAAATTAAATACCATTTAAATATATAATGTGTTTTATGACATCATAATGACCCAATGGTGATGTAATAAAATACCATAATCCTTATGTTCGTCCAATATATGTTTTATCATTAAAATAATGAAGTTTTGGGTTTTTTTGACTCACTTTTCAAAGCATTAATGGAGCCCTCAAGACTTATTCAACACTTTGCCTTTTTAAATTAATTTCCATGGGAGTGTGACTCACCTCCACATAAGCAACCCTAATTTTTTAATAAGTTCGGACCTTGGCCTTGTAAAATATTGTTTTCCTCTTTCATTTTCCAGAAACCATGGGAAAATACCATGGGACGGTTTGTGGTTTGGACTATTTTAATATAAGGGGTCCCAAACCTAAATAATAAAGAATTCTCTCACCTTTCCTATATAAACCCACCCAATATCCCACTTCCTCCTCACTCAAAGCCCTTGAAGTTCGTCCAACCTCTGCCCTAATCTCTCTAGAATCCTACAAAGGTGCCACAAGCTCCCAATAAGCCTCTCACAAGCCTCTCTCTAGCCTTTGGAAGCACACTTCCAAGTAAGGGGTTTTCTTCCTTTCTCATTTTTGTCAATTTTATTTAAGTCGTATTGCCCTTTTAATTTCAATTATGAATGTTGGGGTATGGTTTTTCACCTCTCCCATACTGCCCTCTTATTGTTTTAATGATGGGAGACCCCTTTCTCTCCCATTAAAAGCCTCCCATGTACACCCGTTACTATGCCGAAATTCCGAAAGAAACCTTTTTCTCCTCTTTTATATTCAACAACACTTTTGTATCATGAATATAAATTCCTTTTCAATTGTTGGGACATGTATCTATATGACCTCCTTACTATCCATTACATGTAAATATTATAACGACCCATATTTTACATACATTGTTAATACTTCAAAATTGAAGCACACTTATTACAACATATGACAAAACCACAAAGGACCGTATAGGTATAGTGTCTTTAGAAACTGGGAAACATAAACAACTGGTTCATAAATCTTCTACAGTGTCTCCCATTTATTTCATCATATCTAGGGTCCCTTTTAGCATATTATATTTAATATCCATCTTCCTGACCTGGGGAAAAGAAAACATAAAAGGGTGAGCTCAAATGCTCAGCAAGGGAAAATAAAGGAAATAAAAATCATATCATATCTTTTTGAAAATAAAAAACCTGCAAAAGAGATCATAATATCTTAACATGGAATAAATCATAGAAGTGAAAATGAGATCCCCATAATCATAACATAAAACTTGAAACTTTGTGGCATGCACACATAATCATGGAAAATCATTTCTTGTTAGTCATGACTCATTGCCAAGACTATCTTAGTGGACAAAGTCCCTTTCTGAACCGAGTCACCCTCGTTCCAGTCCTGTTTCACTGAACCGGTATAACCTACCATTCCAGCCATGTCTATCTCATGAGATATAAAATCTTTACCCAATGCATTGGAGGTAGATATAGGTCCCACCCATCTTATAATGAATCCTTTCTTATGTGTGCCACATAATCATAAACCATACATCATAGCGTAATCCACGTAATAAAAATGGGATTCTTAAACAACATGACATCATTAAACAATTCATATAAGATAAAGGAATTCATAAAAATGTTTCCATCACAACATAATAAAATCCATGTAATAATAGGGATAAAAACAGAACCCTTTTATTATCTTAGATGGAAAATAATTTTGATAAAACACTTGAACTCCATTCTTGAGGAAAATATCCTTTCTTCTTTAAAAACATTTTTTCCTTTCTTAACATGTAATACAACTTTAAACTAATAGAATTTTATTAAAAATAAACTTGAAAACTTGTAAAGTATGTTTCTTAAAAATCCATTCATTCCGTATAAGTTAAAAAAACATTCTTCGTACTTTTGTCGGAAAAGTCAAAAAAAACACCTCGTATGAAAAACGACAAAAGATTCCTTTCATACATATTACTAAAAACTCACCGAAGGGTAAAAATGCATTTAAAAAATTTTAGGTGGATTGAAATAATATTACATATTGATGAAACATGGATGTGGATGATAAAATACACCCCAGTATATACTTACGAATAAACAATCTCGGATAAAAATGAGATTGTGATATTTCCCTTACCTTAGGTCCAATTTGCTTTGTACGTGTCCGAAGATCCTGTATAATGGTTTAAATAATGTTATTGACTTATTCCAGAATCATACATATTGATATGATATCATATATGGTCATATTCTTAGCTTCTTGTTAGTAATATTTCATTGTTACTTGTTACTCGGGTCTTTATTGCCTTTTGTTCTTATGCGTGTTTTGCCGAATAAATTCTTATTCTTCTTTTAAGGTTATAGATACCTTATATCCAGAATGGTATTAGTGTAACATATATCATATTTATTCATTCAATTCATTTATATAATTATTATGTAATGATGATCATGCAGAACGAGTCGCTTCACATCGTGGAGACGGTATTCCGTACGTACGCACGAGTGATGATATCGTTCCTATGATCGTGGAATTGTATTGGAGTATATATATATATTATTTCAGTATCAATATTACTTTATAATAATCATAAATAGTTACTCATTACACCATTATACCCATCCTTGTAAAGTGATGGTGGAAAATAGATTACACCACGGCGTGGTGACGGTATTCCGTACGCACGCACGCGCGGTGATTTCATTATTCCATAGGATGGATAGAAGGTGAATTAGGGTTGTTTAATATTTATAATAACATATCAGTATGTAAGTAATACTGATGTTATTACTTTATCATGAAACAACTAGAGAAGAATAAGTTGAAGAAGAAAGAAATTGAAAAGATCGGTAATGGATATTACCTCTTCTTTGGAACGCTTCTTCGAATCCTCCACTTAGGGAAATAATATTGGTCTTTGAAGAAGACCAGGACCCATAGGATTATTCTAGGGAAGCGGAGAGGAGAAAATGGCAGGGGTTGGCCGAGCTTGAGTGCTAAAATTGGTGTGAGGAGGAGGGGGAGGAGGTGCCCTTTTATAAGGGAGGAGAGGGGCACCTTAGGAATATCTCAAAATATTATTTTATATTAAAGTCAAAATCGGTTTATAATGGTTCCAAAGGGTCTTATTTCGAAGATAAAGTGGGGAAGGGTCGAAATCCTATCAACCAATAGGATTTATACAAGTTTAGGGTATTATTTTAGCCTTATCAATTAGATTTAACTCTAAGTTAAATAATTTAACTTTTACCATGTCTTTTTGTTTTTTTTCACCATATGGTTAATAAACTTACTATAACATGCCAAACGAACCCCAAATTGTTTATTATTAATATATATATCCTTATCTAAGTCATTTGGCCGAACCTTAGATTTTTAGGAATAACATAACTATTAATAATATAATATTTGATTTAAAAACTATTTTGTGTCAATTTTGACACTTTTTGATATATGATTTTTGTGAAAGTCATAACAGAATTATATGTTCGAATAAAGTTGATTAAATCAACATTAATATATCATAGTAACCTATAAAATTAGTGGAATTCATAAAAAGTCTCAAATTACATTTATTTTGGTGTTTATAACATCAATTATGTCAATATTTCATTAATAAGATAATTACTGCATCATCATTGTGTCATAAATATATTAAATTTCTTAATGTCTAAAAATTACAAATAAAATACCATTATATAGGAAATCTTGTTATATTTCTAATGAATATTAATAGTCGAATTTATCTTATGTATAACCCCATATTAAAAATGATTTACTTATTAAACTTTGATTTTAACTATTTTAACCATTCTTTAAATAAATTAATAATAAATGTCCTAATCTAATCCAAGTGGGCCTAAATGGTCATATGTTATTCCTAAGTTTGTTTTTGGTTCAATTACACTTGTCCAATAGAATTAGGACATTATTTAGGGTAATATTAATATCATATTTACCCTTAGTTACCCTATTTACTATTAACCGCGGTAAAAAAAAGTAAAAAGTTAATATTCACCAAAAAATTATTTTTATCTCATTGAACCACATTTTACTTACTGATATCAACCGTGTCTGTCGGATTTTTGAAATTCCATTCACAGAAGCGGTAAAATTATGTTTTATGCAAAATTCAGTTTTTAACCTACCACTTAGTGGTTTCACTATTCATCAAAAATTGAATGTTTTCAGAAAAATACCAAAATTTCACCCTAGGCTAATTTCGATATTATGAGTCCAAAAATGAAGTCCATTTTGAAAAATAAAATTTATAAAATTTCAAAAAGTGGTTATTACTATTAATAACGGCTAGTTTTAATAGCATATTGTTGTTTAGTGAAACTCGGTATTGCGTACGACGCAAGCTATCGAGGAAGGTCGCGATTGCGTGTAAAGCAAGCCAAGCAAGTGTTGTGTAGAAAAAGATTCCTTTGATTATTTATATAACATAAAAGTCTCGGGTGTTACATTCTACCCCCCTTAAAAATAATTTCGCCCTCGAAATTCGTCACTTTGTAACAAACAGATGAGGATACTTCTCCCTCATCATATCCTCAAGCTCCCATGTAGCTTCTTCATGTTGGTGGTTCCTCCATAAAACTTTCACCAATCGAGTGGTCTTATTTCGTAGGAATATTTCGCTACGATCCAGAATCTCTATCGGCTGTTCTTCATAAGAAAGATCTTGCTCCAGCGGTACAACTTCTGAGCTGAGTACATGTGAAGGATCTGGTATGTACTTTCTCAGGAGAGATACATGGAACACATCGTGAACTTAAGAGAGATTCGGTGGAAGCGCCAATCGGTAAGCTACCTTCCCAACACGATCCAGTATTTCGAAAGGACCGATATATCTAGGGCTCAACTTCCCCTTCTTTCCAAATCTCATAACCCTCTTCCAGGAAGATATTCGTAAGAACACTTTATCACCCACTTCAAACTCTAGTTTTTTTCTTCGGTTGTCGGCAAAACTTTTCTGTCGACTCTGAGCTGCTCTTATGTGTTGTTGAATAGATCTAACCTTTTCTGCCATTTCATCAACGAGATCAGGTCCTAATAGCTTTCTTTCCCCAACTTCAGCCCAGCAAGTTGGAGTCCTGCATTTCTTTCCATAGAGAGCTTCATAAGGATCCATCTGAATACTGGAGTGAAAGCTATTATTATAAGAAAATTCCACCAAAGGTAGGTGTTGATCCCAACCTCCTTCGAAATCCATAGAGCAAGCTCTCAACATATCTTCTAGGGTTTGAATTGTTCTCTCAGACTGACCGTCTGTCTGGGGATGATAAGCAGTGCTGAAACTCAACTCTGTATCCAGAGTATGCTGAAGACTTCGCCAGAACATCGAGGTAAATCTCGGATCCCGATCAGATATAATAGAAAGTGGTACTCCATGCAATCTTACCACTTCCTTTACATATATCCTAGCAAGTTGATCTAGAGAGAAATACTCTCTAATAGCAATGAAGTGTGAAGACTTTGTAAGACGATCAACTATGACCCAAATAGCATTATTGCCTTTGGATGTTTTAGGAAGTCCTGTGACAAAGTCCATAGTGATGTTTTCCCATTTCCATTCAGGTATGGGTAATGGTTGTAACATCCCCTTAGACTTTTGTCTCTCAGCTTTAACTTGTTGACAAACCAAACATCGAGAGACATATTTAGCAACATCTCTTTTCATTCCATCCCACCAGAAGTACTCTTTCAGGTCCCTATACATCTTCGTGCTTCCAGGATGAATAGAGAATGAAGAACTATGAGCCTCATCCAGCAGCTCCTTCGTTAATTCGGGGATGGGAGGAACACAAACCCGATTCCTGAACTTTATTATCCCATCACAATCAAGGTTGAATTCAGGAACATTTCTCACCTTCTTTTGTAACTAGACATCTTCTTTCTGTGCCTCCTTAATCTTCACATGTATAGATGGTTGAACATTCATTTGAGAAAGATAAGATTTTTCCCCTTCCATTATAATTCCAAGATCCATCCTTTGTAAATCCATAAATATTGGATCTTTTGTGATCCTCTTCATGGATAAACTAGCATGGTCTTGTCGACTTAATGCATCTGCCACCTTGTTTGCTTTCCCAGGGTGGTAATGGATTGAGCAGTCATAATCCTTAATCAGCTCCAACCATCTTCTTTGACGCATATTCAACTACTTTTGTGTGAAAATATACTTTAAACTTTTATGATCAGTATAAATATCACACCTTTCACCATAAAGGTAATGTCTCCAAATCTTTAATGAAAAGATTACCGCAGCCAACTCCAAATCATGAGTTGGGTAATTTTGCTCATGGATTTTCAACTGTCGTGAGGCATAATCTATCACCATATCATTTTGCATAAGAACACACCCCAATACCTTCTTGGATTCATCACTGTAGATCACAAACCTTTCTCCACTACAAGGCAGTGTGAGCACAGGTGCACTGGATAACCTTCTTTTCAACTCCTTGAAATTCTATTCACATTCCTCTATCCAAACAAACTTAGTCAACTTGGTGAGTGGATTAGATAATCGTGAAAAATCCTTTACAAAACATCGATAATATCCAGCCAAACCAAGAAAACTTCGGATCTCAGTTACTGTTGTTGGTCTCGACCATCTTTCGATAACCTCTGTTTTTGTTGGATCCACAGATATCCCCTCTTTTGAGATTATGTGACCCAAAAATGCAACTTTTTGAAGCCAAAATTCACACTTGGAAAATTTGCCATAAAGCTTCTCCTTTCTCAAGGTCTTCAATATAATTCTCAAGTGATCTTCATGCTCTTCCTTGCTCTTTGAATAGACAAGAATATCATCTATAAAGACTACCACAAATTGATCAAGATAGTATCTAAAGACTCTATTCATTAGATCCATGAAGATAGCAGGGGCATTAGTAAGACCAAATGGCATCACTATAAATTCATAGTGTCCATACCTTGTACGGAAAGCCGTCTTTGGTATATCCTCCCTTTTGACCCTTAATTGATGATACCCTGAACGAAGATCAATCTTGGAAAAGTATTGAGCTCCGCGTAGTTGGTCAAATAAGTCATCAATGCGTGGGAGAGGATATTTGTTCTTGATAGTGATCTTGTTAAGTTCTCGATAATCAATGCAGAGTCTCATTGATCCATCTTTCTTCTTAACAAATAGAACAGGTGCTCCCCAAGGTGACGCACTAGGGCGTATGAATCCCTTATCAAGATTCTCTTGGAGTTGCTTCTTCAATTCCTGCAACTCAATTGGGGCCATTCTATAAGGTGTCTTTGAAATAGGCAAAGCACCCGGTACGAGTTCTATTGAAAACTCAACTTCACGATTTGGTGGAAGACCCGGTAATTCCTCCGGAAAGACATCATCAAACTCCCGTACAATGGGCATATTCTTAATCGTGAGTTTCTCACCAACCATTTGAGATAAATAACCTTCATTTAGTGGAATCAAGACCCATAAGATGGAAGGAATTTCCACTGGAAGGTTATGTTCATCCTTGCATTGATAGACGATCGTAGATTGATTTGGAGTATGAAATGTGACTTCCCTTCTTTGGCAATTGATATGAGCTCCATGTAGAGAAAGCCAATCAATGCCAAGAATCACATCAAATTCCACTAAAGGAAGGATCACAAGATTTTCAGGAAGCACTTTCCCACAAACTTCGATCGGAGAAGAATTATAAACTTTTGATGCGACTGTTGTGCCATTAGGTGTTGTCACAGCTAACTCAACATCTAATTGTTGAGGTAATACGGTGATACCCTTAGAAAATTCTTTAGAAATAAAAGAGTGGGTGGATCCAGAATCAAATAAAACATTTGCTACTTTAGAGTGGATGGTAAGTGTACCTTTCACCACTTCGTTATCGTACTCCACATCGCTGAAAGAAATTGCATGTGACTTTCCTTTGTCTTTAGCCTTAAGATTTTGTTGACGTCGACCATCATCATCTACCCTTGGATTTGGGAATTGATTGGCATAATTCCCCATCTCCTTGCACTTGAAACATTGAAGTGTAGTAGGTTCATTCTGTGTATCCCTTCCTTTGTTTGCATCATTAGACATCTTCTTCCCATTATCGCGGCATTCAAATGCCCGATGACCTTCCTTTCCACATTTAAAACATTTACTTGTCCCTTTAAGACAACTCCCTCCATGTTTCTTTCCACACTTTGAGCATAAGGAAAAGCTCATCTTCTTTTCCGTGTGCTCTTTAGATTTTTCTTTGAATTCCATCTTCCTCTTATTATCAAACCCATGTGACTGATGGGTTACTCCAATCTCCATCTTGACTTTGAGAGCACATCGAACGATTTCCTCGTAGCTATTGAAATCCCTTATGGCTAACGCCCTTTGAAGACTTGGTTTTAATCCACTAAAGAATCGATCGATCTTACTCTCAGGTTGGATAATAATACCAGAAGCATACCTTGCAAGTCTTGTCAAATTTGCTTCATAGGTACCAACAGATTTATCATCCCTTTGCTTTAGTTCAAGGAACTCTTTCTCCATCTTTGTTCAGAGAATACGAGGGAAGTACTTATTGAAAAATAAGTTCTTGAACTCATCCCATTCCATAGACTCAATTTTATCCCTTTGCCTCGTATTCTTAATAAGATTCCACCATTGATCAGCATCTCCTTCCAAACGATACACTGCTAGGATGACTTTATCATGCTCAGAACATTGAAGAACTGAAAATATCTTTTCAGTAGTACTAATCCATTGTTCAGCAACTAATGGATCAGTAGACCCGCTGAAAGAAGGTGGACGCTTCCTCATGAAGGATTCAACAGAATGTTGCTCCTTCCTTTGCTCGTTTGGAAGTCCTGCATGATTCATAGCTTGAGAAAGTTGTGTGAGCATGGCTACAAGATTTTTCATTCCATCTCCCATATCGTTTGGTTGCTCAGGGGGACAATCATTGCATTGCCCATCACATCCCGCATTAACACGGTTCCTTCGGGTTCCAGCCATTGACTAAATCCAAGAAGAATAGTGTGAGCAACACTAATTATAATAGGAAAACGACATAATTCAAGAATAAAATTTTCATGCTTAAGGTCTTATCCTAGGTTATTCAAGGCCATTTCTAAAACACTAAGATTGTGTTCTATGCTTAGACTTATCCTTAGGGTTCTTACTAAGGCTTTCACATCCTAGTTTCCAAAGGTTGACTATAACTTTCCTCTGATACCAACTATGACGACCCATACTTTACATACATTGTTAATACTTCAAAATTGAAGCACACTTATTACAACATATGACAAAACCACAAAGGACCGTATAGGTATAGTGTCTTTAGAAACTGGGAAACATAAACAACTGGTTCATAAATCCTCTACAGTGTCTCCCATTTATTTCATCATATCTAGGGTCCCTTTTAGCATATTCTATTTAATATCCATCTTACTAACCTGGGGAAAAGAAAACATAAAAGGGTGAGCTCAAATGCTCATCAAGGGAAAATAAAGGAAATAAAAATCATATCATATCTTTTTGAAAATCAAAAACCTGTAAAAGAGATCATAATATCTTAACATGGAATAAATAATAGAAGTGAAAATGAGATCCCCATAATCATAACCTAAAACTTGAAACTTTGTGGCATGCACACATAATCATGGAAAATCATTTCTTGTTAGTCATGACTCATTGCCAAGACTATCTTAGTGGACAAAGTCCCTTTCTGAACCGAGTCACCCTCGTTCCAGTCCTGTTTCACTGAACCGGTATAACCTACCATTCCAGCCATGTCTATCTCATGAAATATAAAATCTTTACCTAATGCATTGGAGGGAGATATAGGTCCCACCCATCTTATAATGAATCCTTTCTTATGTGTGCCACACAATCATAAACCATACATCATAGCGTAATCCACGTAATAAAAATGGGATTCTTAAACAACATGACATCATAAAACAATTCATATAAGATAAAGGAATTCATAAAAATGTTTCCATCACAACATAATAAAATCCATGTAATAATAGGGATAAAAAAACCCTTTTATTATCTTAGATGGAAAATAATTTTGATAAAACACTTGAACTCCATTCTTGAGGAAAATATCCTTTCTTCTTTAAAAACATTTTCTCCTTTCTTAACATGTAATACAAGTTTAAACTAATATAAGTTGATTAAAAATAAACTTTAAAACTTGTAAAGTAATTTTCTTAAAAATCCATTCATTCCGTATAAGTTAAAAAAACATTCTTCGTACTTTTGTCAGAAAAGTCAAAAAAACACCTCGTATGAAAAACGACAAAAGATTCCTTTCATACATATTTCTAAAAACTCACAGAAGGGTAAAAATGGATTTAAACAATTGTAGGTGGATGGAAATAATATTACATATTGATGAAACATGGATGTGGATGATAAAATACACCCCAGTAAATACTTACGAATAAAAAATCTCGGATAAAAATGAGATTGTGATATTTCCCTTACCTGAGGTCCAATTTGCTTTGTACGTGTCCGAAGTACCTGTATAATGGTTTAAATAATGTTATTGACTTATTCCAGAATCATACATATTGATATGATATCATATATGGTCATATTCTTAGCTTCTTGTTAGTAATATTTCATTGTTACTTGTTACTCGGGTCTTTATTGCCTTTTGTTCTTATGCGTGTTTTGCCGAATAAATTCTTATTCTTATTTTAAGGTTATAGATACCTTATATCCAGAATGGTATTAGTGTAACATATATCATATTTATTCATTAAATTCATTTATATAATTATTATGTAATGATGATCATGTAGAACGAGTCGCTTCACATCGTGGAGACGGTATTCCGTACGTACGCACGAGTGATGATATCGTTCCTATGATCGTGGAATTGTATTGGAGTATATATATATATTATTTCAGTATCAATATTACTTTATAATAATCATAAATAGTTACTCATTACACCATTATACCCATCCTTTTAAAGTGATGGTGGAAAATAGATTACACCACGGCGTGGAGACGGTATTCCGTACGTACGCACGCGCGGTGATTTCATTTTTCCATAGGATGGATAGAAGGTGAATTAGGGTTGTTTCATATTTATAATAACATATCAGTATGTAAGTAATACTTATGTTATTACTTTATCATGAAACAACTAAAGAAGAATAAGTTGAAGAAGACAGAAATTGAAAAGATCGGTAATGGATATTACCTCTTCTTTGGAACGCTTCTTTGAATCCTCCACTTAGGGAACTAATATTGGTCTTTTAAGAAGACCAGGACCCCTAGTATTATTCTAGGTAAGTGGAGAGGAGAAAATGTCAGGGGTTGGCCGAGCTTGAGTGCTCAAATTGGTGTGAGGAGGAGGGGGAGGAGGTGCCCTTTTATAAGGGAGGAGAGGGGCACCTTAGGAATATCTCAAAATATTATTTTATATTAAAGTCAAAATCGGTTTATAATGGTTCCAAAGGGTCTTATTTCGAAGCTAAAGTGGGGAAGGGTCTAAATCCTATCAACCAATAGGATTTAGAAAAGTTTAGGGTATTATTTTAACCTTATCAATTAGATTTAACTCTAAGTTAAATAATTTAACTTTTACCATGTCTTTTTGTTTTCTTTCACCATATGGTTAATACACTTACTATAACATGCCAAACGAACCAAAAATTGTTTATTATTAATATATATATCCTTATATAAGTCATTTGTCCGAACCGTAGATTTTTGGGAATAAAATAACAATTAATAATATAATATTTGATTTAAAAACTATTTTGTGTCAATTTTGACACTATTTGATATATGATTTTTGTGAAAGTCATAACAGAATTATATGTTCGAATAAAGTTTATTAAATCAACATTAATATATCATAGTAACCTAGAAAATTATTGGAATTCATAAAAAGTCTCAAATTACATTTATTTTGGTGTTTATAACATCAATTATGTCAATATTTCATTAATAAGATAATTACTGCATCATCATTGTGTCATAAATAAATTAAATTATTTAATGTCTAAAAATTAAAAATAAAATACGATTATGTAGGAAATCTTTTTATCTTTCTAATGAATATTTATAGTCGAATTTATCTTATGTATAACCCCATATTAAAAATGATTTACTTATTAAACTTTGATTTTAACTATTTTAACCCTTCTTTAAATAAATTAATAATAAATGTCCTAATCTAATCCAAGTGGGCCTAAATGGTCATATTTTATTCCTAAGTTTGTTTTTTGTCGAATTACACTTGTCCAATAGAATTAGGACGTGTGTTAGGGTAATATTAATATCATATTTACCCTTAGTTACCCTATTTACTATTAACTGCGGTAAAAAAAGTAAAAAGTTACTATTCACCAAAAAATTATTTTTATCTAATTGAACCACATTTTACTTACTGATATCAACCGTGTCTGTCGGATTTTTGAAATTCCATACACAGAAGCGGTAAAATTAAGTTTTATGCAAAATTCAGTTTTTAACCTACCACTTAGTGGTTTCACTATTCATCAAAAATTGAAAGTTTTCAGAAAAATACCAAAATTTCACCCTAGGCTAATTTCGATATTCTGAGTCCAAAAATGAAGTCCATTTTGAAAAATAATATTTATAAAATTTCAAAAAGTGGTTATTACTATTCATAACGGCTAGTTTTAATAGCATATTGTTGTTTAGTGAAACTCGGTATTGCGTACGACACAAGCTATCGAGGAAGGTCGCGATTGCGTGTAAAGCAAGCCAAGCATGTTTTGTGTAGAAAAAGATTCCTTTAATGATTTATATAACATAAAAGTCTCGGGTGTTACAAATATGATGAGGAACCCCTTTCTCTCTCATCAACTTTTTTTATGAATTCTTATGTCACGCCGTTACGCTGCCGAAATCATACCTATTTTCTAAGCCAATGCCATTGTGTAGTGAATACCATGCCCATTTCTCCATCAAGGGTATTCACCTTTATGCACATTTACTTATTGATTATAAAGATTCATGTTTGAATTCTACATTCCTTTATCGTGGAATAAATGTTTATGTTTTATGATCCATGTGGCACACTTATGCATGAAATGAAATGTTTAAGAAGGGTGCGCCCTTTATAGCACTCCAATGCATTGGGTAAAGTATAGTATCATGATACGTCATGTGCAATGAGTGTTGACTCATGCTAATTCAAGTGCAACGAGGGTTTACTCGTGCTTCAAGTGCAATGAGGGTTTACTCATGCTCCATGTGCAATGAGCCTTGGCTCATGCAAATTCAATGTTAAGTGTTGTTGCCACATTTCCATGTTATGGTTATCATGCTTTATCATGCCTTTATGTTCATGTTTCTCTTATGCTCTATTGATATGCATATTGCCTAACATGTATTGTACTCTTCATTTTATTCATTGTGTACTCCCTTACTGGGCTTTATAGCTCACCCTTTTCTTATGCATGTCCTCAGGTTATCCCATGCAATGCTATGTACGAAGGAATGTAGTGGTCATGTAAAGGAAGTCTTCAATAAAGATGTTGTAATTCAAGTTCAAAGTCTTTATGTAATGATCCTAAGCCCCAAAGACACTAAACATCTCAATCCTTTTTGTTGTATCAAGTGAAGTTTTATGTAATAAAGCATGCTTAAGTTGTAATAAAAAGCAGGGTTGTCATAGTTGGTATCAGAGGATAGGTTTTGTGATTTTTGGGATTAGGAAACCTTAGTAAAGCCTTAGATACAAGACTAAGCATAATAAAAACATCCCTATGTTTTGGTAAATATGAAGTAAGTGGTTTATCAAACAAATACATCCCTGTCTAGATAAGAGCAGCTAGTGGCAGCTCTGGCACAGATGTATCCTAGGGGTAAAACCCGAAAACACCGCTTTGAGCTAGACTCGAACGGGAACTGGTGCACGACAACGGGCCTTGCTGCACTCTTGGTTACGACACTCCCGGGGGATATGTTTTGATAAATTCACAATCATAGTATGAACCCTTATTAAGGGAAAAATGCCCCTAAGAATATATGTTAGAAGGAAGATCATGAAAAGCCTGGATTGAATCCTATAGACTCATGAGTTAAAGAGATTAAAGTTTATTTATAAGTCATCAAATTTTTTCTTTGGATTACCCTCTATGTGTTACCCCTAACTTTCCTTTTATTCCAGCCAATGACCGGTAATAGGAGAAATCGGGCTAACAAATGTTGTGAAGATCAGTGTGATGATTGTACCAATGAGATGCCCAATCCAATCAGAGAGGGAATCGCGAACTTTGTCACGCTTCTCTCTCAGCTAACTCAAGTTTTTAATAGAAACACTGGTCAAGAGGAACGTTCAACCCCCCCTAAGAAAGAACAAGTCACTATTGAAAGCTTCATGAGACAAAGGCCTCCTACTTTTAGTGGATCATCCGATCCCACGATCGCTGAACAATGGATCAACTCTATTGAAATGCTATTCTCCATCCTCCAATGCTCTGAAAAAGAGAAGGTTCTCCTGGGGGATTATCGTATGGAGGGTGAAGCTGATCAATGGTGGACGTTGATCAAAAATACGAAGCCTGAAGAGGAGATCGAGGCTTTGGAATGGAAGGAATTCCGGAAGATGTTTTTCGATAAATATTTTCCACGCACCCTCCGTCTTAAGATGGAAAGGTACTTCCTTTCCCTCAAACAGAAAGATGAAGAATATGTGGGAGCGTACGAGGCAAACTTCACAAGGCTTGCACGATATGCTTTCGGCTTTGTTGTTACCCCCGATTGCAAGGTTGACCGCTACTTTGGTGGGCTGAAGCCTAGCTTGCAGAAAGCATTAGAGATCCGTGACTTCGACAGCTATGAGGAAATTGTCCGATGTGCCCTCAAGGTTGAAATGGAGATAGGAGAATCACAGGGGTATCATGGGGATAAGAAGCGTAAGGTGGACTTCAATGCTGGTGGTCCGATGGATAAATCCAACGGCGCTAAGAAATTCCAGCACCCCACTTGCCAAAAGTGTGGAAAGAAGCACCCTTGAAATTGCCTTAGGGGGACAAGAAAATGCTTCAAGTGTGGAAGAGAAGGGCACCTAGCTGTTAACTGCCAGCAAGAAGGACCCGCGGCTACGACAGAGGAGAGGAACGCTCCGTTCGAACCTCAACACATTGTTCAATTCTTCAAATGCAAAGAACCGGGTCATTTTGCAAATCAGTTCCCTAATCCAAGGGTTATCGGAGGCAATTAACAACCTCCAAGATAGCAAGGAAGAGCTTTTTCCATCACTTCTGCCGAAGTGAACCCCGACAACGAAGTGGTGATAGGTACGCTAGTTATTCATTCAAGAATAGAGAATGTACTTTTTGATTCAGGTTCTACGCATTATTTTATATCTCAAAAGTTTAGTAGAACAATTCCTGCACCACCACAAGTCATGGAAGTAAAGATGTCGGTGAGTACGAAAAATGGGGCAATCATTGCATCCCATGAATATAAGTCCTCCCCTGTTATAATCTGTGGATTGAATTTCCCGGCAAACATCATCATACTCCCTTTGGTGGAATTTGATGCAATTCTTGGCATGGATTGGCTTTCCTTATATAGAGCCAACATAAATTGTCGGGAGAGGGAAATCACACTCCATATGGAGAATCGACCCCCGATTCTTTACAAGTTTCAGGAGGAAGATGAATCTCCTTTAGCTCCATCATCTCAAGCATGGATATTACAGCCTTATGAGCATGCATATCTGGCTCAGATGATTGAGTCCAAGGAAGAAACCACCCTTGAAGAAATGCCTATTGTGAGGGAATTCGCTGAAGTATTTCCCGAGGAACTTCCTGGTCTTACTCCAAGAAGAGATGTTGAGTTCTCAATTGAACTTATACCTGGGGCGCTACAAATATCCAAGAATTCATATAGAAGGGCTGTTGTTGAGCTTGAAGAGCTGAAGAAACAACTACAAGAGAATCTGGGTAAAGGGTTTATATGCCCAAGTGCATCACCATGGTGTGAACCAGTCCTCTTCGTCAAGAAGAAGGATGGGTCAATGCGGCTTTGCATCGATTATCGTGAACTTAACAAAATCACGATAAAGAACAAGTATCCTCTCCCAAGAATCGATGACTTGTTTGATCAGCTGTGTGGAGCACAATACTTCTCCAAGGTCGACTTGCGGTCGGGATATTATCAAGTAAGGGTGAAGAAGGAAGATATCCCCAAGACTGCTTTTTGTACAAGATACGGGCACTATGAATTCATAGTAATGCCTTTTGGACTCACCAATGCTCCAACAATATTCATGGACTTGATGAATAGAGTCTTTAGAGATTAAATAGATAAATTTGTGGTAGTCTTTATAGATGATATTCTAATATACTCCAAAACCAAGGAGGACCATGAGGAGCATTTAAGAACTGTACTGGAGACTTTGCGCAAGGAGAAGCTCTATGCCAAGTACAGCAAGTGTGAGTTCTGGTTGAAGGAGGTCTCATTCTTGGGCCATATCATCACAAGCAATGGGATATATATGGACCCCTCCAAAACAGATGCAATTGAGGGATGGCCGAGGCCAACATCGGTAACTGATATCCGTAGCATCTTGGGGTTAGCTGGATATTATCGACGATTTGTGAGAAACTTCTCACGATTGTCCAACCCTCTTACCAAGCTAACTCGAAAGGGAGTAAAGTTTGCTTGGAGTGATGAATGCGAGAAAGCTTCAAGGAGTTGAAAAGGAGGCTTATCACTGCACCTGTGCTCACTTTACCCACAAGTGGGGATCTTTTTGTGGTATTCAGTGATGATTAGAAGAAGGGATTAGGATGTGTGCTGATGCAGAATGATAAAGTGATATCCTATGCCTCAAGGAAGTTGAAAATCCATGAGTGAAACTATCCAACGCATGATCTGGAGTTGGCAGCGGTGATCTTTGCCTTGAAAATATGGCGGCATTATCTCTATGGAGAGAAATGTGAGATATATACTGACCACAAGAGTCTTAAATATATATTCACACAGAAAGAGCTTAATATGCACCAGAGAAGATGGATAGAGCTCATCAAGGATTATGACTGTTCAATACATTACCACCCTGGGAAAGCGAACAAGGTGGAGGATGCCCTAAGTAGAAAGGATCCAGCGATTCTATCAATGATGAGAATTGAGAAGGATCCAATCTTCTTAGACTTGATGAAGATGGACGTGGGAATCATAAAGAAGGGAACATCATCAATACTTTCACAAATGATTGCTCAACCATCTTTTTTGGAAAGGTTAAAGGATGCTCAAAAGGATGATGCGAGAATACAATAAAAAGTGGAAGCTATCAAAAAGGGAAAATCCTCAGAGTTTAATGTTAATGAAGAAGGAATTGTGCGGTTTGGGAAAAGACTATGTGTCCCATCAAGTTCGGAGCTAAAGAAGGAACTTTTGGATGATGCACATAGTTCAAATTTCTCTATTCACCCAGGGAGCACAAAGATGTATCGACATCTCCGAGAAAACTTTTGGTGGGATAATATGAAGAAGGAGATCGCTGAGTATACATCAAAGTGCCTGGTGTGTCAGCAAGTGAAGGCTGAGAGGCAGAAGTCTAAGGGGATGATGCAACCATTGCCCATACCAGAATGGAAATGGGAGAACATCACCATGGCCTTTGTCACCGGACTTCCAAGGACATCCAAAGGCAGCAATGCAATCTGGGTTGTTGTGGACTGTCTTACAAAGACTGCACACTGCATTGCTATTCGAGAGGATTTCTCTTTGGATCAACTGACACAAATATATATCAGGGAAGTGGTACGGTTGCATGGAGTACCACTATCTATTGTGTCTGACCGAGATCCCAGATTTACCTCTAAGTTTTGGAAGAGTCTTCAACATGCTCTGAATACTGAACTGAACTTCAGTACGGCCTATCATCCTCAAACTGATGGCCAATCTGAGCGGACTATCCAAACACTTGAGGATATGTTGAGAGCGTGCTCAATGGACTTTAAAGGAGGATGGGATCAACATCTTCCTCTAGTTGAGTTCTCTTATAATAATAGTTTCCACTCGAGCATCCAAATGGCACCATACGAAGATCTGTATGGGAAAAAGTGCAGAACACCGGCATGTTGGGATGAGGTCGGTGAACGTAAGCTGCTTGGACCAGAAATGGTCGAAGAAATGGTGGAGAAGGTGAAAACCATTCAGCAGCATATCAAGGCAGCCCAAAGTCGACAGAAGAGTTATGCAGATAATCTTCGATGAGACCTTGAGTTTAAAGTCGGAGACATGGTGTTTTTATGCATATCTCCGTGGAAGAAGGTTATGAGGTTTGGAAAGAAAGGGAAGTTAAGTCCAAGGTACATCGGCCTCTTCGAGATTTTTGATCGTGTTGGGGCTGTGGCCTATCGACTAGCACTTCCACCTACTATGGCCAAGGTGCATGATGTATTCCATGTATCCCTCTTAAGGAAGTACATACCAGACCCTTCACATGTACTCTCTTCCGAGGTGGTACAATTAGAAGACGATCGTTCTTATGAGGAGAAACCAGTGAAGATCTTAGATCGTAGAGAAAAAGTTCTATGAAATAAGACAATGCCCCTCGTCAAGGTGTTGTGGAGAAACCACAAGTATGAAGAAGCAACTTGGGAGTCGGAGGATATGATGAAGCTAAGTGACCCAAATTTGTTTTAGTGTGGGAAAAGGAAAATTTCGAGGGCGAAATTTCTTAAGGGGGGAATGTTGTAACGACCCAAAGTTTCATTAATGAAAATCCCTCTTGATCCAGTTAAATGTCTCTTTATGAAAAATGTTTTTATAACATGTCAACTTCTTTAGTTTTACGTTAAGATTTGTGACCGTTACTTTTATAGCCGTTGAACAGTGATCATCGGGTAGTTTAAATATAAGGCTTTAACGAACCAATTTTCTACTCAGACAAAGGAAGCGATGGCCTCATCCAGTAGAATTTCCCCTTATGAATCCCATTTGTCAGAGCTCGGAAAAGAGGTGGCGTCTTTGGGCTTTGCCCTTGACCAAGCCCAAGCTGAGCTTCATCAAGTCAAGCTCGAACGTGATCGTCTACGGGAAAAATAGAAGTTGATTGAAATTACAACTCGAGCGATGTTATCCGAGGAACCCCAAGAGTCTGTCACCATCGAACACCTTACCCTTAGGTCTTATGCAGCTATTTTAAGGGGTTATGTAACAAATAAGTAGCACCATGTTCATGTACATTATTTTTGTATATAATAATGAATATAATTTCTAGTCATTTTTGATACATTGTAATTAGTTTTTAAAGTACAAATGGTGTTTTTAGTTATTATTTAATTAAGAATTATATTTTATTAAATTAAAGGATTTTTGAATTAAATAATATTTTAATAAAATATTATTATTAATATTAAATTAATTTTTATTAAATATAAATGATCTTATAATTTTATGAATGCAATTAAAATTTTTATTAAGTTTTGAAATCCATTTCTGTCGAAACCCGTGAATTTTTTTATAAATGTCGGTTTTTATTTTAAAAATGAAAATTCACATATTTAGAAAATTATTTAGATAAAATAAATATTATTTTTGGAATCAGGACGTCAAAATTATCCAACAGTGATTTTTTCATAATTTTCTGAGACAGTCAAATTTTTGGGTAAAAATTAAATACCATTTAAATATATAATGTGTTTTATGACATCATAATGACCCAATGGTGATGTAATAAAATACCATAATCCTTATGTTCGGCCAATATATGTTTTATCATTAAAATAATGAGGTTTTGGGTTTGTTTGACTCACTTTTCAAAGCATTAATGGAGCCCTCAAGACTTATTCAACACTTTGCCTTTTTAAATTAATTTCCATGGGAGTTTGACTCACCTCCACATAAGCAACCCTAATTTTTTAATAGGTTCGGACCTTGGCCTTGTAAAATATTGTTTTCCTCTTTCCTTTTCCAGAAACCATGGGCAAATACCATGGGATGGTTTTTGGTTTGGACTATTTTAATATAAGGGGTCCCAAACCTAAATAATAAAGAATTCTCTCACCTTTCCTATATAAACCCACCCAAGCTCCCACTTCCTCCTCACTCAAAGCCCTTGAAGTTCGTCCAACCTCTTCCCTAATCTCTCTAGAATCCTCCCAAGGTGCCCCAAGCGCCCAATAATCCTCTCACAAGCCTCTCCCTAGCCTTTGGAAGCACACTTCCAAGTAAGGGGTTTTCTTCCTTTCTCATTTTTGTCAATTTTATTTAAGTAATATTGCCCTTTTAATTTCAATTATGAATGTTGGAGTATGGTTTCGCACCTCTACCATACTGCCCTATTATTGTTTTAATGATGGGAGACCCCTTTCTCTCTCATTAAAAGCCTCCCATGTACACCCGTTACTATGCCGAAATTCCGAAAGAAACCTTTTTCTCCTCTTTTATATTCAAGCAATACTTTTGCATCATGAATATAAATTCCTTTTCAATTGTTGGGACATGTATCTATATGACCTCCTTACTTTCCATTACATGTAAATATGATGAGTAACCCCTTTCTCTCTCATCAACCTTTTTTATGAATTCTTATGTCACGCCGTTACGCTGCCGAAATCACACCGATTTTCTAAGCCAATGTCATTGTGTAGTGAATACCATGCCCATTTCTCCATCAAGGGTATTCACCTTTATGCACATTTACTTATTGATTATAAATATTCATGTATGAATTCCACATTCCTTTATCTTGGAATAAATGTTTATGTTTTATGAATCCATGTTTTATGATCCATGTGGCACACTTATGCATGAAATGAAATGTTTAAGAAGGGTGCGCCCTTTATAACGCTCCAATGCATTGGGTAAAGTATAGTATCATGATACGTCATGTGCAATGAGTGTTGACTCATGCTAATTCAAGTGCAACGAGGGTTTACTCGTGCTTCAAGTGCAATGAGGGTTTACTCATGCTCCATGTGCAATGAGCCTTGGCTCATGCTAATTCAATGTTAAGTGTTGTTGCCACATTTCCATGTTATGGTTATCATGCTTTATCACGCCTTTATGTTCATGTTTCTCTTATGCTCTATTGATATTCCTATTTCCTAACATGTATTGTACTCTTCATGTTATTCATTGTGTACTCCCTTACTAGGCTTTATAGCTCACCCTTTTCTTATGCATGTCCTCAGGTTATCCCATGAAATGCTAAGTACGAAGGAATGTAGTGGTCATGTAAAGGAAGTTTTCAATAAAGATGTTGTAATTAAAGTTTAAAGTCTTTATGTAATGATCCTAAGCCCCAAAGACACTAAACCTATCGATCCTTTTTGTTGTATCAAGTGAAGTTTTATGTAATAAAGCATGCTTAAGTTGTAATAAAAAGCAGGGTTGTCATATCGACAGTAGAGGCAACAAAGGCAGCGAAGGCAACGCGGAGGCAGCGCACAGGCAACGCGGAGGCAGCATGAAGGCAGTGTGGAGACAACGGAGTCTTCTCGGAGGTAGTGGAGGAAGAAGAGGTAGTGGAGTAGATGGAGGAGGTGGAGGAGGAGGAGGAGGAGACACCGATGGAGGAGGAGAAGGAGGCCGCAATGGAGGAGGAGGAGGAGGAGGAGGAGCCGTGGAGGAGGAGGAGGAGGAGGATCCGCAGTTGAGGATGAGGAGGAAGATGAGCTTCGAAAGAGGAGGAAGAGGATAAGTAGGCGCCAGAGGAAGAGGAGGAGGTGGTGACCGTGGTGATGGAGGAGGAGAAGGAGGTGGCAGCCGCTGCAGAGTGGAGGCAGCGGTGGAGAGGAGGAAACAACGGAGAGGAGGTATCAACATAGGGTAGGGCTTCCATGAAGGATTGACAGGGTGTGGAAAGGAGGAGGAGGACCTGGTGGATTTTATAAATCCCATGAGGATCTTTATCAGTGCTTTTTTAGCACTGATAATGGTTTGACTTTATCAGTGCTTTTTTGGCACTGATAATGGGTGACTTTATCAATGCTTTTCTTTTTAGCACTAATAAAGACCCTCTTTATCAGTGCTTCTGTAGCACTGATAAAGACATACTTTATCAGAGCTATTAAAATCGCTGATAAATGTATAAATTTAATAATTTTTTATATTATTATATATTTAATTAAAATAATATTTATGATATATATTTATATTTATTTATCAATAATTATAACTCTAAATAAATATATCTTTATTTATACTTATAAAATTATTGGAAGGGTATATTTATATATATATCCTTGAAAATATAATAAAATATATATTTATTTTTTAAATATAATGTAATTTTAATTATAAGTGTAATTTTTTTAGAACACATATATTATATGGGTAAAATAATTAATTATAAATCAATAACACATCAATGTGATATGTAATTATAATCTATAAATGAACATTATTCATGCACATATATATACACAAGATATATTCATTGACCCAAATTCATTGGAAAGAAAATATATATTCAATAACTTTTATTATACATATATATTAAAAGGTATTATATATTTATAAAAAACAAATACAATAAATATAAAAAATATAATAAAAAAATATATTAAATATAATGAATCAATAAATATAATAAATATAATGAAATAATAAATCTAATAAATATTATGAATATAATAAATATATTTATTATTAAAATTATAATTATTTAATTATATATATATATATATTTAGTTATAACATGTGTTTTTTATTTAATGTATACAATAAACATTATCAGTGCTAAGAAAAGTGTGGATAAAGGGATATTTAAAGAGGTGATAAATGTATGCTTTATCAGCGCTAAAAGAAGCGCTGATAAAGGGTACTCCTTTATTAGTGCTTGTTTTAGCACTGATAAAGGGTACATTTATCAGAGCTTGTTTTAGTACTGATAAAGTCCCACCACTTTATCAGTGCTTTTCTATTAGTGCTGATAAAGGCAGGCACCTGCCTTACCCAGTTTTGTGGTAGTGTTACTTCCAATGAAAAAAAATCGATTAAATTGTAAAATTTAATCCAATTACACTTTAAAACGGATTAAAATAAAAATATAACTATATAAATAAATTAAACGAAAAGGATGTTCTGAATTAAAATGCGATATTTTTCACTATTCATTAAAAATTAACCTTTTTTCAAAAAAATACCAAAATATCATACAAAGTAAATTTTTATTTTCTACTTCTAAATAACAATTTTATCTTCTCAAATAGATCATACAAAATTGAAAAAAACTTTATTTAAAAATATTTCACCATCAAAAGGTGGTAAAACGACCTTTTAAAGAATATTAGAGTATTTTACGCTTAAAATCGGATTCATTCTTATTTTAAGACTCTAAAATTTCTTGGCTAAATATAAAGACATTTTAAAAAATGTTAAATCATAATGTAGTTAGTTATGTTCATTCCCAATAATACAACGACAATGAGTTAACTACCATTTAAAATAATAAGGTTATTATATTATTTTTTAGTATAACTCAAAGTTTTGTGGGATATAATATTTCAAAGAAACCCATTATGGCGTGTTGAGTACGCCATCGAAAAAAGTGTCCTATTAAAGATAAAATAAATATATTATTCATAAATATTAATAGATATGAAAATTTATTGTTTTATAAATACCAGGGTCATTACATCCTTCCCCCATTTGGAAATTGTGTCCTCATAATTTGAAAATTAGCCTTGGAAAATTCATTGAAAGTCCCACATCGGAAAAAGAGTCAATAAAACTATCACTTTAAAAGGAAAAAAGAAAAGTAAAAAGGTCACTTGAGATATCCCGTACTAGGATTCCATGTAGGAAAACATTTATATGGAAGAGAAACTAACCATCATGTTCTAATGGAGAGTAATAGAAAACACGATTAGGAGAAAGTTTACCGTCAAAAAATCACAAACTTGTGTTGGGTTAAATGGTCTTTGATTCCCTAGTAGTAAAAGTAAACTGAAAACGTTTTTGTTTTATGATCTTTTTCATAAAGTTGAGGAATTTATTTATGAGCTTATAAAAAACATAAGGAAAAAAAATTACTTGTCATGGAGACTTTCATCCTTTACTAAATTTCTACCAAAAACCCATCTTTTCTTCAATCAATGAGTATTCCTGATGACATGGTCACACTTGAAGTGATATAATCAAAATCTTGAGAGTCACATAATCTAAAAAATATGAACTATATATTTCCCCTATCATTATACATTAACCAAAAAAAAGTGTTAGTATAAGATCAGATAATCCCCAAAAGGATAATACTTTCTATAAAGAAATACTACTCTTAATATCCAAAATTCTTAAAACAGTACCAAAAGTTCAATAAAGACCATTCAATAGAAAATTGTCCTTAAAATGATTCAATATAAACCAACCTAGGATTTAAAACCCAAAACTCAAAAGAATTTGATCACATAGTCTTCCACGATAAATATTAACATTTATCTCCTAATAACATAGACTAATCTTAAAGTATCATACATAAAAGTAAATAACATAATAACATATTCTCTATTATAGGTTAATAATTTCCATCACCATATGTCCACAATAAAAACATAGATTCTTCCCAAAATAAAATTCCACCATTACTCCTCAAATTAAATCCCATAGTATTATATTTTCCTTAGGCATATAGTGTTCCCAAAAAGAGATAACGTCTTCCAAAATAACCTTTATCACTTAATCACAAAATCATTTTCTTATATTAAGGATATCTATTTGATAAAACATATGTTACCAAAATCAACTTATTCATGATCCATAAATTCATTTAAATAAATAAAATAAGTCATTCTAACTAGGGACTTCATGTGGACCAGTGGTAGACGATGCAACCTTATCACCCTTAGGCTATGGGTTCAATTCCCATGGCCTATCCTGACACGACATGTTTTCACGCATCCTGTGGGTTTTCCTTTTTATAAAACCATATCAATCTTATTACATTCTCAAAAATAATATAATTTACTAAAAAATAATAGTAACATATTTTGTCATCAAAGTTTATCTAATACCTTTCATTTTGCATCCCAAAATGTAATAACCATTTATCACCTCAAAAACAAAATATGAAATAAACCCCTATGGTTATCCATTATGTCCACACGAGAAATTATATTTATTTCTTGAATAACATTTTCACATATCATGCTTTAGGGTTACACATACTAGAAAATGTCTTCCAAAGTAATCCCATCATCAAAAGAGCGTTAATAATTTTAAGTATTTCATCATCATAAAATCTACTGTGACTCGTGAATACCTTATATATAGACTTATAACTCATTCAAAGTTGTTCATTATCCATTAACAATTCTTTTATAACTTTTTCCATAATACTTCTTTCATAAAAAAATCAGGAATCATATCCCATGATTCAATAATGTCAAAACACGAGTTAAGAAATAATCTATACCATTCATTGGTCATTATCAGTTTCTTCATCCTCAATTGGAATGAAATTCGGTATTGGTAAACATATATTTGTATGGTCTTGTTTATCCCATTCCCAAACCTTCTTCGTAGGACATCTATTTGTATAATGATCATGAAAACCACATTTAAAACATTTAATTGATCCCTTAGAAAGAATTTATTTTACTTTCATGGAGTCAACTGGATTCTTCCTTTTTCAATGGTAGGTTCTTTCTTTATGACTATCATTACCAAATGTATAGCACCTTCCCATCCCCTTGAAGCATTTTCCTAGGTGTTTCATTCCACATCCATGAAACATAGGTTTTTTAATATACATACCTTTATGAATATCACCTGAACTTCCGTAGAGATTTGTTTCTCACAAATAAGATTCTTTATAAAAATAACCAAGGTTCAGGTGGACTATCATGAACCCATATAGTTGGTTGACAATAAACAAAAGAGTTCTCATTGCATATCCCATTTCATTAGATTTTTTATTCAGAAAAACATCATAGTTTTATTCACATCCATTGTTACTTTAGTGGCTACTAGATCCATACATTTACTAAAAACAAAAAGGTTAGTGTGAATATATTAGTAAAATCATTATATAATATCTTACGATTAACTTAAATACTAAGAAATACTTATTCATGTTATCTTAAACTCCTTAAATTTATATAAAATAACTATAAATATTTATAATATTCTTACCATTATGGTTATGTCACTGATGCTTAAATAACTCTCTATCCTCTAAAGTTATCTAAACTGAAATTTGATACAAACTACAAGGGCACAACCATAAACATTACAAAATATTGAGTTAAATCAATAATTCACATTTAGGATCATTTCAAGTTTATAGTTTTAGAGAATTTGGTTATAACTATAACATTACATTTGAAAATATTACAAAGTAAACACTTCTACTTAGCATACATTTTTTTCATAAAAAAAAAATCTTAAGAAAATAAAAATTTCTAGTAACATATTTTAGAATTATTGAATTTTCTTTGATCCCACCCTTGACCCTATTCCACTTTAATTCCTGTGAAAAAATTTAAAAAACATGGGATGAGCATAAAAATTGTGGTAAGGGTTATAAAATAAAGAAATAAAACATTAGTCCATAAATAAATACAATACATAAGATCTTTAAAATACCTCATTAAATAATAAGATTTAAGAATAACACATAGAAATCATAAATCATAAAGGTAACTTGTGGCATCCATAACATACTTACATTCTAGCTTTCACAGCTACGAAGAGAGTTGCGTTTGGAATACCCATCACAGTATATTCCCTAAATCTCTTAAGATAAACATTAACGTTTACCTCCTTCATGTTACCCAATTAATTGGAGACATATGTTGGGCTCACCCCCCCTAGGTTTATCATGGAACCACCAGTATAAGTAAACAATACCCAAGAACCATAACATAATCACAACACAAAACATTAACATAAAGGAAAGATAACATTTCCACATTACATTCACAATATACCAGTTAAATATATGGATATAATAAATCCATTATCAAAACCATTTTCAATACAAAAATACATAAAAAGAGTATATGGTATTTATTTTCCTTTTAAAAACATTTCATCTTGTTAAATAAACCAAATATCAAATAATACTCACAGTGGCAGAAAGGTAATAATCACTGTGTACATTAAAAAGAAACACTCCATTTATCATTTAGTAAAATGCTATGTAGAAAAAGGATTCCATTTGAATGAAATTAAATGTCAAATGGTTGTATACACCATATAAAATAAAGATGTGTATAAATCAAAACATGCCACAATGAACAGAGACTGAGACGAAGTCCCTTAAGAAAATTCGGTAGTCTAATGGAGTCACATACAAATTCAGAAAATGTGTTGATGAGAGTGAAAAGGGTATATCATTACTTAGACATAAAATGTATAGAAATATGTATATATAAGAACTTATCCCAACATAATTGAATTGAAATTAAAAGACATAACATAAAATATGTCTTTTACAAAAAGAGGAGTGTGAAAGGTTCCATTACAAAGATCATTTTATTAAACAAGTAGATCAATTATGTTTATTAACTATAAATACACATAATGAATTTGTAAATACTATATAATATAACAAGATTAAATTATCGAATAATCCGATCACAACATAATCATGAAGTTGAAGATCAACCCAAAGAATGGAAATTGGGTTAAGAAGTTCCCTTACCATGAGCCTGACTCGCTATGTATGTTCCTTGTTCTTCCTATATAATAAACATAAGTTACTATACACTTTCTTAATAACCTTTTTTATTTTATTATTACTTTTATATAACTTATTACCATGTTATAAACATTACATATTTATTTATGTTAATATCAGTCATTTTGCCAATATTTGGTACTTCAGTTAAATGTGAACTTGTTATAATTACAAATTGTCAATGTGGTCAAAATTCCATTGTCTCCAGAATTGTATTCTTGATTTAAATATCATATATATCCAGTAATATATGTATTTATATCCAATATATAGGTATTTATAAAATTACATAACATTTGGATATAAGAAAATAAAATGCACCATTCAGGGAGACGGTAAGTCGTACGTACGCATGAATGCTTCTTTCATTTCTTTTTCATTTTTAATGGAATGAAAAATAAATGATACATAGGTATATTATTATTAAATTATAATATAAATGATATATATGTTACATAAGTTCATTAATTACATCCTTTATATGTTTCATTTATAGCATGAACGAGTAATATCACTTTGAGGGGGTGGTAGTCCACACAACCTCCAATGAAATTATCATATATATACATCCTGAAAAGAATAAAGGCACGTCTTAAATGAGAATTACAGAATAATTTAGATAAAATAATGATCCTAAATATCATATTTAATTAATGTTCCATCATAATGGCCATAATGAGATGCGTTAGGAGATAATTGGACAATCATCGTTTCATGAGGCAGTAGTTCACTGTCGATAGAAACATTATGTTCTAAATCCATTAAATACAGGTGTCTGTAAGTTTAGTTCAAATAATTCTCATAAAAAAATATTATATTTATTATAATGTTTTTTTATTTAGAAAAATAATAATAAGGGCATAGGGAGTGGGAAAAGAAAAGAAAAGAAAAGAACGTGATAGAAGAAATTACATTTAAATTAGGTAACTCCCTTTGGTTTGAACCAAAATGATTTCTTGAATTTCTTTATTCCTAGGATAAGGATTATAGGAGGAATAGTGGGTTGTTGGTAGATTATTTGGGTTGATTATGGATGAGCCAAATGGGCTTGAGAGGTGTGAGTAAGAGTTAGAGGTGATGACCTTTTATAAGGGGAGGAGGGGCACTTAAGGAATGTTTGAATGTATTATTTTATTATAAAATTATTTTCAGTTTCAAAATGTACGTAACTCATTAAATTCGAATATAAAATGAATATTTTTCTAAATAAAACCATAAAATAAGAATTTGACAGGTTTTGAATATTTTTTAATCCTTATCTTTTTTATTTTACCCTTTTTTACTCTTACTGTTTTATCAGAAATTTAACCTAATGAGAATCAAAATTGTTTCCAAAACATAAAAAATATCAAAATAAAGAGTCATTAATAATCATTGAGACTTATGATAACCATTTGGACTAATTTTAGTTTTTTTTTATTTTAAAATATTTAATAAAATATTTTATATTTTAAAATATTTAATAAAATATTTTATGTTTTAAAATATGAATTATGTCAGTTTTAACACTATTTATATCATGACTTTTTTAAAAATCCATAATAACATGATTGATTTGAAAAAAATTCATTAATATAGAGATAACAAGTAAATATATTCCATAAAATTCTTGGATGACATCAAAATAACCAAATTAAATTTATTTTAACATTTATAATATCATCTATTTGAATCATTTATTAATGAAGCAATCATTTCATCATCATTGTGACATAATTAAAGTTATTTATTTAATTTCTAAAAATTATAAATAAAATATCATGATGTGGGAAATCTTTTTATATTTATAATGAATATTTATAGTTTAATAAATCAATTATAAAATCGAACATTAAAATTGTTTTAGTAAAAAGATTCATGTTTATGATATTTTTAATTTTACTTTAAATAAAAATTTATTAATGTCATTATCTTACCGAAGTGGTTTTAAAAAGCCAAAGGTTCCACCAAATGATTTTATTGGTCAGACATGACTCATCCAATATTGTTAGTACAAGTGTTAAGGTAATTTTATATTATTATAATATTATTTTTACCTTGAATTACCCTATTTAACTTTAACTGTGGTAAATAAACTTCAAATGTTACTAGTCACAAAAAATTATTTTGCTCCTATTAGACAAAATTTTTCACCCTTATTACAACCATGTATGTTGGATTTTTAAATTTTAATTAAAAAAAGTGGTACAGTTTCATTTAAATGAAAAATTTGGTTTTTTACTACTATACAATATTTTTTACTATTCATAAAAAACTAAAGGTTTTCAGAAAAATATAAAAAATCACCATAAGATAATTTTGATATTTAGAATTAAAAAATGATGTCTATTTTACCAAATTAAATACATATATATTTAATTAATTAATTTAAATTTAATTCTCATTGTCAAAACAAAAAATAATGTTCTTTAGAAGTAAAAACTATCAAAAGATTGACATGTGTTTATATCCAATTTAAGAGTGAAATTACATAAAATGACAAAATTTTGATTAAATGGTAAAAATATAATCTAATTACAATTTAAAAATAATTAAAATAACAATCTAAATATATAAATAAATTATATTAAAAAGCAGTTTTGAATTAAAATGTGGTATTTTTCACTATTGATTAAAAATGAACTTTATAAGAAAAATACCAAAATTCAATCCAAAGTACATTTCGATGTTATTAATCTAAAGAAGAATTTTATTTTTTCAAATAGAACATATAAAATTAAAAAAATCTAGATTTAAAAAGGTCCCACCATCAAAAGGCGATAAAATGATCTTTTAATGAATATGAGAGTATTTCATGCTTAAAATCTGATTCACTCTTATTTTAAGCCTCTAAAATTTATTAGAAAAATGTAATGAAATTTAACAAACATGTGAAATCATGATGTAGTTAGTTTTGTTCAGTCCCAGAAACACAAATTTTAGGTGTTAATAAAAATTAAAATTAATAGTAATAATATTATTATATTATATTTTTGTATAACTCAATGTTGTGTGTGACATAAGATTTAACATAAACCCATTGTTGCGTGTTGGGTACACTATCGAAAAAATTGTCCTATTTAACAAAAAAATAATATCATATTCATTAATATTAATAGATATGAAAAATTATTATTCTATAAATAGCAAGGTCATTACAAAAATACTAGTCACATCGTCTTTAGAATTAAATATAACATTCTCTTAACATGTCTTCTAGTGTTTGAATATTTCACTCTGATTGGAAACTAGTTTGAGGAAGATAATCTGTAATGACATTACTCTCATTTTTTGAGAAAGTTGGATACATTTCATGAACCTTGATCCAAATCCCATATCTCAATAAGATACAATTGATAGTTGTAATCAATGCATCCTTACCACCTCTATGATATATATATATGAATGTGGTCAGCTGATATGACCTCTCAAATTGAGATAAATTGAACTATCATTTTAAGAATATCCACAAAAACACATATCAAATTTTTTTCTATAGATGTATTCAGAGGTTATGTGAGAAATTCCATGGTGATTTTATTCAATTTCCATGCTGGTATAGGTAATGGTTTAATCATCCCCTAAATATTTTTCCTTTTAGTATTCACCTACTAA
Source organism: Viscum album (assembly GCA_963277665.1). NCBI lineage: Eukaryota > Viridiplantae > Streptophyta > Magnoliopsida > Santalales > Viscaceae > Viscum > Viscum album. Next base: position 15,902,769 of record OY728144.1, read on the forward strand.
AATACCAGGAATATTGGTGTGTATTAAGTGATCTACTTTTTCATATTGTCCCACCAATAGTTCCCTTGGAGATCTTGATACATCTTTAGGATCCTAAGTTGAATATAAAAGGGTGATCTATGTGCATCACTTGGAATAAATTTATATATATCTGGATTAGATGGTACGCATAGTTTTGACCCAAATCTTACAAATCCCCCCTCATCAATTTTGAACACTGATGAATTTCCATTTCTCATGGCTTCCACATTCTACAAATATTCACAAAATTTATTTAGCATTATTTCTTTTACCTGTGAGGGGTTTTTGAGAAACCATTAGATAATGGATTTATGAGGATACATCCTTAAAAATTCATATTTCCATCCATGGAAAATATAAAAATATTTTATCCATATCAATTCAAATTATTAAAAATGTCACTAGATCCATTCTACCTAGATAATATCAAACCTTATTAACATTTACAGTATGGTTGTGAATTAACTAGTAATAATCCATGATGATATCTAACTATCTTAATTGGTACATCTTAATCTATTTTGATTTAAATATATATTTGTGGGTCTTTTGATAAGCATATATTTCAAAATTCTCCCCTTAACGTTAATTCTTCTATATTTTCAACACAATGATCACATATTCCAACTCCCAATCATTAATGGGATAATTTTTATCATCAATTATCAAATTAATTGATGATTAGGCTTTAAAGGTATCATTTTTTATCAGTTTATATCCTAAAACCTTATTCAAAGAATCACTATATACAAAAATAATACCACACTTATCAGATGTTTGAGTACTGGCATGGTGAGAATAATTTTTTTAATTATTTAAAGAATCCTTCACATTCACTAATAGAGGAAAAATTTATCTCTTCTAAGTCATCATGGTTAGTGGGTTGCAAAATAATGATATGTTATTCACAAATCTTTGATAATACCAAGGTAGACCAAGGAAGAGATTGATATACATTATAGATGTTTTCCACTATTCAATTGTCTGTACATCAAAATGGTCCACAGTTATTCTATTGCTGGTGATAAGATTCCCCAAGAATGATACTTCCTACATCCATATCTCACATTTACTATATTTTGAATAATGTCTCACCCTCATAAAAGTATTTATCATAGCATTCAAATGATCCTCATTTTACCACTACTTCTTTGAGTATATTAGAATATAATATATAAATACTGCAAAAAATTTGTCAATGTAATATTTAAAGACTATTAATAAAGTCGATGAATATTTTAGGAGAATTAGTGAGTTAGAAAGGAATCAATATGAACTCATATTGTCCATACATTATTATAAAGGCAATATTGGGAATTTATTTCTTCCACAACTATAATTGGTGATATCCCAAATGAAGATCCACATTAGTGAAATAATTGGCTCCAGGTAGATGATCGAAAAAGTCATATATTCAATAAAGGGGGTACTTATTCATTATCATGGGTTTTTTGTTATATGGTTATAATCAATGCAGATCTGAATTGATCCATCAATCTTATTGATGAAGAGGGATTGGGCACCCAATTGTGATGAACTATAGCTAATAAAACCCTTTAAAAAATTATCTTGTAACCACTTGTTCATTTATTGAAACTCCATGGTGGCCATTTGGTATGTATTATTAAATATTAGCTGATATCCAAAAATATGATCAATTGATAAATCATCCTTTTAGTAAAGAGGAGGACAAGGAACTTCTTTTGGGAACACATCAGAATAGTACCCCACAATGGTTATGTATTTAAGCATGATCATATCCTTTTTCTCAATCATTGAAGCTTGATATATTTCTCATAATGAAATAATATCCTCAATTGATGTGGTGATTCAGAAGATGTTTCATCCTCATCCTTAGATATTTACAGAATTTGAGGATTCTTTAGGATTTGTAGAGTGATCTCCCATTTTCGAATGCTAATGTTGGCTTTCTATAAATATAGTTAATCCATCCCCAATAAATCATCAAACTCTACCCAAGGATGTAATACTAGATTTTTAGTAGGTTTATTCTATAAAAATTAACTGAGGAAGAGTTATATTCATTAAATGCAATAATTTTCCCATTCCTTATTCTAAAAGATAAAAAAACCTCTATATTTTTATGTGATTTTTGAATAGTTCTACTAAATTTCCAAGATATAAAATAATTCATAGAACAATAATCAAACAGTTCATGCGTTATTCATAAATGAATAAATAGTGTAACCATCACCACATAATGTTTAGGACCCACATCCACATTATCCATGGAATACACCTTAATGTAAAACCCATAAATTTTGTGAATTATTTTATTCCAATTAATTTAACCTTTTTGATATTTTTCATTACGCATAACACTACAAATAGTTAATTTTATATTAAATAACAATGTTTGGATTACGTCATATGCAACACCATGTTAATATTTCATTAAAAAAAGTGTAAATTTTAGAATGCTTATCCATAACGTTGATGTAATATTTTGACAATGTGTAAATTACATGCAACACTAACTTGGAATACACAACAAAGAACATAGACTAGGCATGTGTTACGTGCAACACAAAAGTTCTACTAAGCTTATTTTCAATGTTATAATTATTTTAATGTTATAATTATAATATAGACATTAAACATATTAATATTAATAGTTAAAACTCATTTTAAATATTTTGTTGCTAGTTTTTTATAAATAATACATATTTATGATTAATTATATAATTTTTTAGTGAAGTCCTTATATGTTGAAAAATAGTTTTTTCTCAAAATAACTGCTTTTAGTAGCCTACTATAAAAAATATTTAAACTAATTTTAGACACATTTATAAATATTATTTGATAAAATTATATTCATTTTTAAATTTAAAATTTATGACTTTTCTTTTGTCTATTTAATGAGATTTGTGATGAGAAATTTTATTTTTGGGTGAATAGTGAAATATATCAGATTTTTATTCAAAACTGATTTCTCATCTAATTTATTTATAAAGTTAATTTTTTTATTATTATTTTTCAATTTTTAATTGGGTAATAAATTAATCCAAATTATTTCATTGACATCAATTTCATTTTGAAATTGGGTATAAAAACATAGAAATAGTTTGGTGGTTTTCAATAAAAAACCCCACAGTGTTATTCCGTCAACAGGATAAAATTTAATTTATTTCCTACCACTTTTATTATTAAAATTAGGTTAAATGGATTACATATTTTAAAAAATAATAATTTATAATTTCTTATAAGTTCATGTTGTTTTTTGGCCAAAAATATTAGTGAATTGAAGTAAAATTAACTACATCGATTATGGTAAAATTAATCTTAACTAAGGACCAAACGTAAATTTTAAGAAATAAAAAGAATTATAAACTATTAAAACACCAATTTTATGGAAATTATTCTTTCATTAACCTTCCATTATTACATTTTTTATTTCATAGGATTTTTTAGGTAAACAGATGGGTATGAAAAACATGTTTTTCAATAATACAAGTGTGTCTTTTCCCTTCCCTATAAAAGGACACCATGTATATCTATTCTTAAAACCTCTCAAACCACTTATTTTTGAACAATATATTATCAATAAACTTTAAAAAATACCTTTATTCCTCAAATAATCCTCCCTTTGGAGATAATTCAATCCAAGTATGCCTTTTTTTATTAACCAAAAGGGGTTACCCGATTAAGTGGTAACATCTTCTTTCAAGATCCCCTCTTTTATTTTTATTCTCCACACCCATACCCTCTATTTATTCTATTATTAGTTAAAAAAATATTTTCTTCAATATAATAGGGTTTTTTATACTGTTTTTTATACCTAAACATACATAAACCTCCATCTAATGGGTAACAGATGTAGTATTTATGTGTACGGAGAACTACTGCCTCACTAAACGATGACTATTCATTTTTCCATTATCTCCTCTCATGGTAGACCTTATGATGTAAATTATTTTTGTATAGTTATTATATTATATCTATTATTTCAATAATATTCTTTATATCATTTAAAACACATGCCTTTTTTCATTTCCATTCGTTGTAAATATGATAATTTTGTTTGATGAAGTATGGACTACCACCCAATCAAAGAAATGTGATTCATTCATACAAAACATGGACTGTATTAAGGATGGGTTTAGTGAATATATATGATATATATGATATCATAAATATTATATAATAATTATATCTATTTATATATAATCACACACATGTCTTTTACTTTCATTTTTTCAACATGATAATTAAATAGAAAAATAATTCATGTGAATGTAAGGCTTACTATCTTCATAAATAGTGTATTTTTCTTCATACTTTTATATTTATTGGATTATTAAAATAAAAATATAATGAAAATAAAATATATTTAAATCATGGTTCAGATTCTAGAAATCACTATATATGTATAAGGACTAAATATATAAAAAATTAAGACAAATGCAAAAAACAAAGCTGGTGTTTCCTTAAGTGAAACCTTGACATAGAATTGCTAACTAGAGAGTCATATAGCCATAATAAAACCCTATATGTTATTATAAGTAAGAATATAGTTTTGGGATAGATTCATAAAAAATTTATATTTATTATACATGTTGTTTTAATGAGTACGATGAGAGACAAGACAAAAGGTACACACATTTCATCTCACATTTTATTTTCATGAGATACATTCTTTATTCAAGACCCATTAATTTTTTTTGTGATGTGTTGAATTACCATGTATGTAATAAATGATTCATATAGTTATATTTATGGGTATTTCTACATCCATTCTATGAACTTTATTTAATGTTGTTTTAGATTAAAAATTTTCCAAATATATAAAAATGTTTTTTCTAAAATTAGTTCATTGAGACTCTTATTTTATTATGAACCTAAATTCATTTTTAGGTGTATATAATTCAATTTTATATGATATATACTAAATATAAATGTTTTCAGCATTTTAAATGCTTTATTTAATTTTCTTTTAATATATGGAGTGTATGATACCAAATTATCAAGTGATAGAAGTATAGTGGAACAATCACATCTCTTTTCGAGATTGTTTTTATTTATGCTTCCTTTGATAAAATATTATATCCAATATCTCAAGAAAATTTAGGAATTTTATTCTCATATGATTATTCATTTTATATTCATTTATTGTTCCCATATTTATACTCTTGGGTACATACTATAGTTAAGAGTGTGTTTTTTAAGGAATACCTACTTTACCCACTCATAGTTAAAAAATCTATGTTTTCTAAAAAGGGTTCCAATAATATTATACAATTAACCTTTAACAATTAAATTCTAATTTTTAGCTTTTATTCTTTTACCAATATGTTCAATGTAATATTACTATCACATTCTGAATAAAAAATTTATTCTAACATTTTGACCATGTAAAAGGAATTTTATTTTTACCTCATACAGCTTGAATGAATTTACATATCATCATTTATTTCAATCTTAATTTTCATATTTAAAGATAAATATTTAATAAAATATTTTTAAATTTGTTTTTCAAGGAATCTTAATTTCAAAAAGTTTTCAACTTTCTTTTATAACTTTTCAAGTTTTTTTTTTAAAATCTGTTTAAGCCTTTTATATGTTTTCAATTTATTTGGAATGAAATGGTTTCAAAAATATTTTCAATCTTATTTCAATTTTTTTAGGTAAAAATGTTTTCAAAAAATTTTTAAGCTTTAATTACATGTATTAAATATTTTTCAATGAAAATAGATTTTAAAATATTTTAATGCTTATTTTTTAAGTATTCAATAAAAAGTGTTTTTAAAATTATATCAAGTCTTATTTATAATCATTCATGTTATTTTCTATAAAAAAAATTTTGTATTGGTTTTGTATATAAAAATCCATTTTTCAAATAATAAATGATATTTTACTCAATATTTTTTTTTGAAATATATTTTGAAATTAATTTCCATCTAAGATGACATTTATTGATGTTACTTATTTCCCTTTATGAAATGATCTAATGGTTTTATTCATATTCTTTATCAGAATGGGTTATACTTAGTGTCATGGTTTTTTGGAACCTTTTTCCCTTTCATTGGTTATATGTTTATAAAATTAGTTTCTCTTTCATAGGTTTTATATTTATGAAATCTATTTACCTTTCATGTGATATTCATTCGATGAAATGATTATAAAACCTGTATCTTTTTCCACATGTTAGGATATGTTTTTATCTTTATGATACCCATTTGATTTTATGGGTTAAGATATGATTGATTATGATTTTGTGGAATATGTATATATAATTTTACTATGATATGAGTGGGACATATATCTCCCTCCAATAAATTTTATAAAGATTTATATATCATGAGATAAACATGGATAGAATGAGAAAATAACTTGGTTCAATATTATAGGGCTCGAATGAGAAATGATCTCGGTTTAATAATACTAGGTTGGAATGAGGAGTGATCTCTGTTCAATAATATAGTGATGGTATAAGGAGTTAACTTGGTTCAGTAATATTGGGATGGAATGGGGTGTGATCCCATTTTGGTAAGGACTTTTTCCACCAAGATGGACTTATAATTTATTCCTTGACTACTGCATAAATCATTATTATATTCTTATGTATTTTCCAAAATTCCATGTTTAATTTATATGTTATGCTCTCAAGGATTATTTTCTTTATATAATTTTTATTAATTTCTTATGAACTAAAAATTTTATTACATGATTCAAGTATAAGGTATTTGATAGAAGGGTATGATAATCAATTTTCATGATCATGTACTCACACCCTTATGCTCATTATTATGCCTACATATATCCCTTTCTTACGCTTACAAAGAATTTGAGCTCACCCTTATTTATGATTTCTTCCTCATGTTATGAAGATATGCATTTTGTTTGATGTGTCTATGGAAGGATATAGTAAAGAAGATCGTAGTGGGAGATAATGTGGATCAGTTATGACCTAGTGTTTATGTTTTCTATGCTTCAAAATATACTAGACAAGTATGGTCTTTGGACGTCTATTTGAATAATGTTATACGTATTACACGAATGTTACATAATTTCTACGTATGAAACATGAGGGTCGTTATAGTTGGAATTAGTGTAAAGGTTTAGTTATCCTATAGAATATAGGTTGTGAAAACCTTAGTTACAACCCAATGGACATGTTTAATTATTAGTATATGGATAAAAAAATTCATAGGAAAATGTTATGTAATTTTGGTAGGGGATAGGGTGGGTGGCATCTTATCATTACATCCATATATTAATACTAAAAAAGGATTTGGATCTGAAACAAATGTACCTAGGGGTAACAACACTGAAAAGATATTCCGAGATTGAATCAGGGTAATATAGTACATGACAATGAGCCTTGGTGCACACTTTGTTGGACACTCCCAGGGGATATTATTTTTGAATTCACAATCTCTGCACGAACCATCATCAAGGATTTAAATATAAATTGGATTTGAATAACCTAGGACAAACCTAGGGTGTCATAGATTAAGAAATGTGTAATTATTTAGAAATCTTATAATTAATTGTTTTCTTGAAAATGTGGTATTGTGATATGATAAGTGTTTCTCACACTATGATTCTAGTTTTATTCATTAAAGGGAAATGGAAGGAATTGGATTAATTTTGAATGTGATGGATGAATTTCTGATGATAATTCATTTGGGATGATCACTAGAGTGAACGATATTATGATCATGCCAAATCAGTTTTTCCAGAACATGATTAATAACGTATACATTAACCAACTCTCCGACTCTGCATGGAAGAGAAATAAGGAGTTCACTGAGAGTTTAGGTAATGGAGACAATATAAGAATGAATATTATGTTTCCTTTGTGTCATGAATGTGTAAATAATCTCCTTTTTGGAATTCTTTGAGGAATAAAAAGATGTTTTGATTGTTGAAAATAATTCCACAATGAAAGTGATAGAAAGGAAGAAATGAATAGTTCAGTTAATGAAATGGTTGAAAATATTGGCTACCCTAATAGACTATTGAATGTTGTTTTTTAAAGTGTTTAATAAATGATAATTATGCAACTAAATGTCCCAAAAGGAAATATCTTGAAGAGAATCAACAAAGTGGTTCGAGTAATAGTTACATTATGGATAATGAAGAGACTATATATGAAATGTGAAAGGAAATAATTATTATTTATTAAGATGAGGTATCCTTATCAATGGAATAAATATGAAGTAAAATAATAATAAAAATTATGTATTTTTATTGATTAATAATTTTATTTGAATGATTAAATATATAAGGATTTTTCAGTATATGTTTTCTGCTATGGATTTACAAGAACACATTGAATAGTTTATATTGAATAAAAATGTCATATAAAAATAAGGTTATTTTTTAAATAAAACACACGATTAAGGGTATGATATCACTTATTATGTTCTTTATGTTAAGATGTTGTTTTTTGGATAATGATATTTGAGATATGAATAAGTAAATTGGATGATAGTGTATACCTTAGAACTAATTAATGAACTATTTAAAAGTATATCATTATGTAGTGGATGATTTTTTAAAAATCATGAATCTAGGTAATTTTTATAGTAATATATGAAATAAGGAAGAAATCATGTTTTACAAAAGGATTTATGTTAATTCAAGTTGTTACCATATCCCATGAAAATTTACTACGAGGGTATTCATGTGTTTGGAATGCGTCAACTAAGAGCTACAATGTAATTTACAGTAGACCAAATTTGATCTGATTTCATGACTTTATTTCTAAATTTTTGGATTTTCATCTATCATAAGGGTTATAATTTTATCAATTCAAGAAATTTGTTTGTTAAACATCGGAGGAATTATTCATGTAATGAGATTGTATTGAAAAACATTGTAAAAAGGATATTTAGTGATTAACCTTACTTCAAGGATGTCCATCATACTTTTTAAATTATATTAGTGTGGTTTTAGAAATGGACATCATGTATGTTGGGTAACAACAAATCTTTTCTAGCAAGGCCATGTGTCTTGATCCCAGACCGAAGGATGATAAGGTTTTCACACCTACCACTGGCCTCCACGATGTCCTGGTTAATGTATAGTTATTTAGGATGAAATAATAGTGTTAGTTTTTATTGTTTAGAGAATAATTTATTAACCATATTGATTTTGAGAGTAGTTATAGATATATAGTTATAATATTAATTATTTTATTGGAATTAATATATTCTAATATTGTATTTTAGTTCTTTTGGAAAAAAAGTTCGTTTTTGTAAATCCATTTCTTGATGTAATGGATGAATTATAAATAGTTAAAAGCATAAAGAAATAACTAAATTCTATTTATAGAAATACATAAGTTAATATATTTCTTTATATTATTACTCAATAGAATAATTTATCAAATATAGGATAATGATCAATTTTTTTCTAATACGTTAATTTTTATAGAACCAATGGCATTATAAATCATCAAAGATTCATAACATTGAAGCCCTCAAATTTTAATTAATCATTGACATGATTATGATTGATGACCCCAATCACTCCAATGAAATATTTAAACATTTCCTTAATATCCAAAATTATTTTCTAATCAATGTTCTCTTATTGGAAACCAAGTTATATGTTTCTTTGGGTAACCATTTGGTTCTAGCATTCCCTTATTAAGTAATCTTTTGGTATCAATTTTTCAATGTGGGATTCCTTGAATGAAACATTTATGTATTAATATTTTGATAACATAGAATAATTTCAAGGGGGAAATTAATTTTATGGTTGGTAGAATGTAACCAAATTATATTTTTTGAATTATTTTTTTGAATTAAATTAACAATTTAAGACATTTTTCATTTCATACAATACTAAAAATAGTTAAATTTTTGTAAGTCACTATGTTTGGCTTGCATTATATGAAACATCAAGTTAACCATACACTACACACAACATAAATGTTATCTTGAATACTTGGAACACTAAGGTTATCCTGTAACTTGGTTTACATTACATTCAATAGAGACTTCATGTATGCAACATGAAACACCAACTTGGTATACATTACATGCAACCCTGAGTTTCTACAAAACAACATTTTATTATTATAATTATTTGAGTGATATAATTATAATATACTAGTTAAAATTATTTATATTAATATTTATAACTAGTGTTAAATATTTTTTCATAATGGATTTATATAAATAATACACATTTATGATTAAAGATATAATTTTAGTTAAAGTCCTTATATGTTTAAAAATACAGTTTTTTCAAATGAACTGCTTTTAATGACCTTCTATGAAAAATAATGAAATTTTTTTTAGAAAAATTTATAAATTTATTTTTATAAAATGAAATTAACTTTTAAATTTATAGCGTCTAAACTATCTTATGGAGAATAGTTAGGATTTTTGAGAGAATCTTCTTTTTCTAATTAATAGTGAAAATACATGATTTTAGTTCAAAACTAATTTTTCATTTAATTTATTGATAATGTTAAATTATATTTAAAATAGGTTTAAAATAATAATTGAATAATATTTTTATAAATCAACCCAATTTAAGTCATTGGAATCAATTTAATGATGACATTTGGTATAAAACATAGCAAACATGTGGACGTTTTAACATTAAAACCCTACATTGTCATCCCATCAACAAGATTAATTTTAAATTAATTTATACAACTTCTATGATTATAATTTTCAAATATGTTTTCCATATTTTTAATAATGATAACATGTAACATATAATTAATTAAAAAATTGATTTTTTTACCAAATCTAATAGTAAATGTAATTAAAAATATTACACCGATTTAGGTAAAATTAAGCTCAACTAAAGACTAAACAATAAATTTAAGTTCCAACACTGCTTATAAACTTGTTTAATGCCCATTATATGTACATGATTCTTCCATGAAAATTCCATTATTTAGTTTTTTTATGAATTTTTTTGGTTAAAAACATGGGTACACCTAACTTATTTTACAAAATTCCAATTTGGTCATTTCCCTTCCTTATAAAAGGCCACCACCTCAACCACTTTTTCAAACCTCTCAAACAACATAGGTTTCAAGATATCTACTGAATTAACTTATCACATACCAAACTTCCACATAATAGCAACCCCTTGGGTTTAAAAAAATCCAAAAAATCCTTTTCGAATAAACCCAAAGGAGTTGCTCGATTAAGGGGTAACATATTCTCTCAAGATTCTTTTCTTTTATTTTATTTCGACACTGCCTCCACTCTATTTATTCTATGTTTTTTATAACAAAAAATTTATATTTAAAATACTAATATGTCTTTGTACTTTGTGTTAGAGATAAAATTACTCAAACCTCCATCTAAAGGGTTACAACCATACTGTTTTTTGTGTACGGATAACTATCGCCTCTCTAAACAATCATTATTCATTTTTTACTTTACCGCCACTCATAGTGGGAATTATAATGGAAATTATTTTTATATATTTTATATTTTATATTTATTATACCTTTATGAATGTGTATTCCTTTGATAACACAAACTATTTATGTTTCATTTTATTTAAATATGATAATTTCATTTGAGGAAGTGTGGACTACCACCCCTAAAGGCGATCTGACACATTCATAAACTCAATGGAATGTATCAAGGATAGGTTTGGTGAATATATATGATATATATTTTATCATAAAGATACTTTAATAATTATATATATATATGTGTGTGTGTGTGTCTTTTAATTTCTTTCTTTCAAAAGGATAATTAAATGAAAATAGTGTTCATGCTTACGTACGGCTTACCATCTCCAAGAACAGTGTATTACATTTCATACTTATATATTATGTGGATTATTATAATAAAATTATACTGATTATAGTTTATATTTAAATAATTTATTAAATTCTGTAATTCATGATATAAGTATAAGGACCAAAGATATAACAAATTTAGAAACATGTGAAAAAAGCGGATATTATCCAAAGTGAAACCATTACATTTAATTATAACAAATGGGTAATATTAAGCCATAATAAAAAAATATATGGTTTTATAAGTAATAATATGGTTCTATGATATATTTAAAATGAATTTATATTTATTATACTAGAGGATTGAATGATTCTAATAAGAGTCAAGACATTAGGTAAGGTGATTTCATCTCACTTTTTATATCAATGAGATACATACTCTATTCACCACCAATTACTTTTGTGTGGTGTATATAATTCCCATGTATGAAATAAATGATTCATAAAATTAAATTTATTTCTATTTACATATCTATTCTATGAACCTCATTTTATATGGTTTATTTTTCAATATTTACCAAATCGGTAAAATAGTTTTGTCCTAATTTTCCTTCTTTAAGACTCATGTATTTTTATGCACCAAAATTAATTTTAAGGTGTATAGACATCGATTTTAAATTATATATCATGAATATCTATCATTTAATAATTTTATAATATTTGTGATTTTAATTTTTTTTCACAATGAGTATGATTCGAAGTTACCAAGTGATATGAGTTTATGGAAACAATCCCACTGATTTTAAAGATTATTTATGTTTATGATTCCTTTAATAAAACCTTATAACCCATATATTAATAACATTAATAAAATTTCTTATCCTTTTCTTATTCACGATATATTCTTGTATTGGTACTATCATTCTACACTTTGGTACATAATATATTTAAGAATGTTTTTTAATAAATGTCAACATTATTATCTCTTTAGTTGGAAATATATGATTTCTAAGAGGTTTTCAAGAATATTATACAATTTTAATTTAATCATTAAAAGGAATTTCAGTTTTTTAGTTAACTAATATCTTCAATGTAATCTTTTTTTCACTTTATAAGCATGTAATTTATTTTAATATTTTTACTATGTAAAAGGAATGTTCTTTTTTACCTCATTTAAAATGTTTGGATTTACCCATCACCATTTATTTGAAATTTAATTTTCATTTAAAAAGGATATTTTTTAAGATTTTTTTTTAAATTAATTTTCAAGAAATTGTTTTTCAGATTTTTTTTTACATTATTTTATATGTTTTGAAGGAAAATTTTCTGTAAAATGTTTTCAATCCTTATTTATAAGTTTTCAAACTATTTTCAAGGAAATGGGTTTGAAAAAAATATCAATATTCATTCCTATGTTTTAAAGTAATTTTTTTTATTTTTTTAAAAGATTTATTTATATGTTTTCAATGTGTTTTCAAAGAAAATGTTTTTTAAAATATTTGGATGTTTATTTTCCAAATTTTAGAGGGAAAATGTTTTCAAAATTATTTAATGTATTCTTTATAGGATATCATGTTTTTTATAAGAAAATAATTTTAAAAAGGTTTTATGTTTTAAAGATCCTTTTTTAAAGATTAAAGGATATTTTCCTCATGAAATTGTTTTTAAAAGATTTATCAAAATTTTTTTACATCTAAGATGAAATTCATTGATGTTACTCATTCCATTTTAGGAAATTATATAAATGTTACACTCGTATTATTTCTCTAAATGAATTATTCTTAATGTTATGGTCATTTTGAAACCCATTTCTCTTTCACAAGTTATAGGGTTATGAAATCTATTTCCCTTTTATAGTTTATATGTTTATAGAATATGTTTCTCTTTGATATTCTACGATAGAATGTTGAGTGAACATGGTTCAGTAATACATTGATGGAATAAGGAGTGAACTATATTTAGTAATTTAGGGGTGGAATAGGGTGTTTACCTGGTTCAGTAAAGGAATTTGTAAACTAATATAGCCTCATCATCAATGACTTGGATACTATAGAAATCAGTGTTATATGCTTCTGTGTTTTCAAAAATTCCATGTTCCATTTATATGTTAGGTTGTCATGGTATATGTTCTTTATTTTTTTATGATTCATGTATAATTGACTGAGAAGCATTATTCCATGATTCATGTATATGATTTTGATATGTATGGTCTGATCTATTAATTTCATGATCATGTTCTAATTCCTTTTTTCTCATGATTATGCTAACATATATCCCTTATGAACTCTTATTGTCAATTTTAGCTCACCATGTTTTGTGTATCCTCCCCCATGTTATGAAGATATTTATTTTCATTATTTTTTATAATAAGGGTGATAATCAAGAAGAACCTAGGGTTTGATAATGTATCTCATTTATGTACCATTTTTTTTGTTTTCCATGTTTCCAACAACATTGTACTAGTGAGATCTTTTTGAGTTTGTTAGTTTAATATCTTAAGTATTCCAAAAAATTTATATAATTTCTATGTATGAAAAGCGATTTTCAAAATATTTCTCATACCCTATTGGATTTAGTGGTTACTAGCATTGTTTACTATCATGGAGTTTAGGATTACTGCACTGGCTTGAACAGTGCCCTTTATCCCTATAGTTGAATCATTAAACCATGGTGGTGCTCTTTTTTCCTCCACCATGATAGTTTGATTCCTTATGTATCTCTGTCATTCAAGATCATGTAGTCCTTATCTCCAAAACATGAGTCATTTCCACATCCCATTGAGGTAATTCTCATGATGCTTATTCCCACATTTTTGACTTGTGAGTGGTCAATTATTCTTTACACCATTGTCATTAGATCCTCCAACATGAAATTACAAATTTTTTTTCTTATCAATATTTCCATGGGATCACTCTCTAAACTTGATAACTACATTTATTGAATATAAAAGAACTTATATATATCTCCCAATGTCTTGAATTGTTCGTTCCTTTTGAAAATGTGGTTTCAAACCACTAAGGAATCTATCTATTATATTTTATTTTTATATCAAAACCAGGAGAATAGCCTATAAGTCTAGAGAATGTTTCTTCCTAATCCTCTAAATATTAACCATAATTTTTATTTATATAATTTTGATCTCGATATTCATATTATGAGTTCAATGGAAATACTTATTATTAAATATTTTCAAAATATATTCCCACTCTATTTATTCAATTTCATCCTTCAGTATGGTCTTCCTAATCAACATCCACAACTGATAATCCTAGACATCTAAACATTAAAAGGATATAGTCACCTTCTATATCTCAGTACATTAAATATCATAAAAGATATTCTCCAATGAGTTAACCAACTATTCCTTCACTAGTGGATCAGAAGATCCACTAAATGTTAGTGGTCACTTCTATATAATTGAATTTATAGAAATTTTATCCCTATTAGGTGATTAAGGACATTCCAAATTAGTCCGGTTATTATTCATATCTGAATATAGATGGTTATGAATCACGATTAAATTTTGGACTCCACGTCCCAAGGAATTGGGTAGGTCATTTAGACAACTTTTGTTTTGTACCACACAAGGGTTGTTGGCCTAGTTTCTCTTGGATCCCACAATTTTAAAAAATATAAAATGTTTGAAGAAACAAAAATTTAAAAATATAATTAATAAATAATTTATTCCATTATATAATTATATATAATGAAATATATTGTGGGATAAATATGTATAGAATTTTTCTTAAAAAAATATTCATAGGTGATTAAATACACTTATTCTCATACTAATGGTTTTATCTAGTGTTCTCTAATCCTAATTATCAAATTAACTAAAGCATGTTATGATATCAATAATAGAGACCCTTATTTTCATTACATTACTATTACATCATTTTAAAAATAATACATTTAATAGTGTTATAAAAACATGATCCAAAGGATTATTATATTAATAAAATTAGGACCAAACAAAAAATTTACGTTATAAAAAATATAAATCATTTAATTACTTATCTTTATAATTAGAGGCCCTAATGTACTACTATGTATATATAGTAACATGAGGATATACATCAAAGAAAGGGGTGTACTAAAATCCCATTAAGGTAATAGGTAATAACATGAATCAAAATAACATGGGTGAGAATAATCACAATCATCATAACATAATTATGGTATCATAAACATAATCATCATAGGAAGCATTAAATAAAGTCATGGAATGTGGAAATGCACAAAAATGAAGCATCATGTCTTAGTGGTAAAATACCACACAAAGTTGTGAACTAATCTAACATCATTTCACATAAGTAATATAGTAATAATAATAAAATCATCACATTGAACAATGTTAGAATCATGTTAAGGCATATTTCACCTTATCTCATGAGATACATCACATTAACCAATGTATTGGAGTGCTATATAATTTTGGATACACTAATCACATCATTATATTTACATAATCATGTTTTATACATAAAATGTATATCAACCATAGATATAACATAAGTAATGAAAATGGGAGGGGATTCATTTAATAAAATCACGAAATAAGTTTAGGGATTTGAAGAAGGAATAAAATATTTGTATAAGAATCACCAATCATTATTGAAGAAGAAAAAATTTCAATAGATGGAAATTGAGTTTTTTGAAAAAGGGTTATTTTGGAAAATATTTGTAACATTCATAAAAATAATTATAAACAAGTACATCCAAAAAAATGGGAATATTAATTCAATTTTATTTGATGAGCATTAAATAAATATCCAAACTGAAATTTTGAATGATAGAGGAATAACCCAAAGAATATAAATTAGGCTCAAGAATCCTCTAACCTAATGTTTAAATTCTTTCTTCACATTAAGATTATAGATGATGAAATTAGATTAATTCATTAATAAAAAAAACATTTTAAATTTATTTTTTGTACTATATTTTTATGAATATAATTTATTTCCATTATTATGAGTTTTAGAGTTTAATTCCATCATTCTACATGTGTTCATTTATTGGTAATCATGATTGGTTTAATTGTATATATGTATTTAAAATCATGGAAAATTAGTTTCATTCTCCATAATTGAAATTACATATTATTACTGAACATACAAAATTTTAATTGGTATTATATATTATTTTTTCTCTAGTATGAGGATGATTCATTAGATAAACTTTTAATGATAATCGTTGACATTAATTTTTGCGGTTTTTTATCACAGTAAACTAATTTTGTAATATTATTTCTTATTATGTATAAATGTTTGTTACAAAAAATAAAAAAAGTTATAAGATAAATTTTAAATTTTTATTCAACCGTTATAATTTTTTTATTTTTATCAATTGAGGTATTAAATGAAAATGAAAAATGTTCACCCTTAAAGGCACTAAATCAACACGTCACACATGATGCTTATATTTATAGAATAAAAGGGAGAGGATAAGAGGTGTGATGGTAGATTATTACATTAACATAATAAAATTTTATTATATGTATGTTACTAGAGTAATCATGCCACATGGATGAGTGGAGGTGAGGAGAGAATAAGAAATGTAAAGAATTGTAAAATAAATTAAAATGAAATAGAATTGGAATTTTACCTCTCCAGATTCTTATCCTTGAGAAACACCATAGGGAAATTGGATTTGGTCTTATTTTGAGACTATTGTCTCCTTGGATGTGGGTAAGTGGATTAGGAAGAGTATTTGACACAATTTGTAAAGATTCAATCATTGTAATGTGTGAGGAGAAGATCTGGGAAGGGATGGTATTTATTTGGGAGGAGTGAGGTTTTTTTATTATTTTATTATTTTTTCTCACGAAAATCAATAGTATGAACCGTAACATTAATTATACTAAATAATAAAATAGAGTTTGAGATTATGTTCATACACTGTCCATACATCATCTACGAATCAACAATTCATTTTTTTGTTAAATAGTGTAAATTATCAAATTTCACTATTCCCCAAAAGTCAACTATTCTAGAAAAATTCCAAACAATATCCTTAACCATTTTTTAATGATTATAATTAAAAAATGAAGTTTATTTTATGAAAATAAATTTATAAATATGAGAAATTTAATTTTTAATTAAAATGAACATTTATTTATAAAATATTGATTTTAAAATTATACGTGATCTTATGACATTTAGAAAAAATGATTATGGTTTTATAATATTATCGTATAATACTAAGAAAAAAAAATATTAATTTAAAATACATTTTATGAAAATAATATTTCATTTAAAAAATTATACTATTTATAAAATAGTAAATAAACATTTATGTTTTTAAAATATATTAAAGGATAATTTATCATTTTTTAAAAATTTATTTATATATACTATGATATAATTATATCATATTTTAATTAATAAGATGGGTAAATTTTATTAATACTTTCATGGGTGAGATTAAAATTATATTTTTTATATTACTATTTCTAATGGTCATGTATCTTTTCAATTGGTCATGTTATTATTCCATTGATATATACACCTTAATTTCTATGAATATTACATATTTAATTCGTCATTTATTGAAATGATGTTTTTATTGGGGTATTATTTTTGTGTATGTGCTTTATACTATATAACATAATTAGATGAAGGGAATAAATTAAAATGATAAAATTTTGATTTGTTATAGTTTGTAAATATTTCTAGTGGATGGAATAGTAAAAATCTTATAACATAAGGGATATACATGATGTGTAATCCCCATTTATGTCGTCTAATGCTTAGGGTTCAGTTGTTACCTAAAAATGCATCTCCTTATTATTATTATAACACCAATATATAAAAATCATTTACCACCGCTGAAAAATTCATGAACTATACATACACAATGTGTATGATTTACATATCATTTATTCACAATGCTTCCTTCAATGGGAATTCAAGGAATTATGAACCACTTCCAATCTACCTCTATACTCGACAAGCC
Organism: Viscum album; assembly: GCA_963277665.1. Lineage (NCBI taxonomy): Eukaryota > Viridiplantae > Streptophyta > Magnoliopsida > Santalales > Viscaceae > Viscum > Viscum album. The sequence continues at coordinate 15,921,433 of OY728144.1, forward strand.
TTACAAAGACATAAAGGATTAGAACACATGTATTTGGGTCTTCATAAAGAGTTTTGAGTTATATAATATTAAAACCTTATTCATATAATTATATTAATGGTAATATAACATCATTACAATGGGTAATTATATTTATAAATATTAGATACGAGAGATTAATTGATAATGTTAGTGAAAAACATAGATAATTTCATAAAGAAATCATTCATTTTAGACATTGTTTCATTTGGATTGAATTATTTAAACTGCCTTCTTGGAATCAGAAGTTATCCAGTTCCACATAATGATTTTATAGAAACACAATAAGAAGGGATTAAATAGATAGCAAAATGATAGGGTGGATTGGGAAGTGTAAATAATGGGTTATTTTACTAGTAAAATTTGAGTGTTATTTCTACAAACAATAATTTTCCCAATTATAAGGTTTTCATTTTTAGGGAAAGTTGATCCAAATTGGAAAAATAAAAGATATGGTTCATTAATACACTCATCAAAACCACATATAGATAATTAATCATGAAATTTTTTGTATTTATAACCTACATTAACCCTTTTTAAAGATAGTAAATATATTTTTTCCTCAATAAATCATTTTAATTCCCAAGAAGAAAATTGAACTATTTGCAGAATTTATATATACTGATTCAAAATTTAGACTGGATATCAACAAATTAATTTTTTAAATATTTCAATTTTACCTTTTCAAGTTAAGAATATTATATATATATATATAATTTCAAATTAAAATTAGTTATTAAAAACTAATTTTTATTAATCAGATTTAATATAAATTAAATTAAATTCGTGCTAAAAATTTAAAAATGGTTAAATTAGATTCATTAATTAATAGTTATGAATATAAATTTTTTATTATAAAAATATATAATACATTAAAATAGTTCTTTTAAAAATTTCATTTTTTATCATTAGAATAATATTACCCAAATCCAATTAAAATTATTATTCAATTTATATCCATTTATGTAAAAATAAGTTCTTATTTTTTAGGCACACCTTTCTTCGTGCATAGTTTAGCTTCAATGTTTGGAATTGTTCATGGGCTTCTTGAGGATAAAGATGATTTTTCCAGAAAATGACCTATGTTTGATGATGTATGATAGTTTGAAATAATGGAATCTTAGTACACTTGTATAAATGGTTTTTATGGGTTCTCCTTAAGAGAAAAGGATATCCCAGGAGGTTTAGTATTTGTTCTAAGAACTGGCCTATTTAAAATCTACTTGGTGATTACCTTCCATGTAAAGGGATTTCACACAGTTTAATTGTCTCTAGACAGATTACATGAATATGTATCAATAAATGATGATTATATGTCATGTATTTTTAGTTAACATCATTTAATGACTAAAATTAAGTTTTTATAAAAAGGAAATGCATTTTTCTTCAATTTCAAACTTTGTAGAATTTAGATTTTCTAATGTGATTATATTCCATGCAAGTATCACGAGTTGGGTTTTTAGGGAATTGTGGGGGAATTTATTCTTTCGTTCCACATTTATCCTCTTTATCTCAACCCAAATATCACCATAGGTTATTCTGGAGATATCCTCTCCTTCCAGATCATTTTTTTGATGATTGATCGTCATGGTTGTTATGGTATGCCACTCTTATGGAACGTTTATTATTTATTTCCTTTCCCCTCTCAAGAAAATATATTTTTTAATGATTTTTTTTAGATTCACAGTTGAAAAGTTTTTTTCTATTGATACTTGAAATTTATTGATGTTCAATGTATTTTGAAGGTCCATCTCTTGGTTTCTAATCACTATTTTGGAAGGCAGCTCGATTTATACCATTTTGAGAAAGTTGTTTCTGTATAAAGGGTATATTCTATGAATTTTTTATCATTAATTATAAATTACATTATATTTTTAATTTAATATAAGTTATATGAGGGTTCAATGGATTTCATGGAAAGATAAATGGTATTAAATTGGATTTCTTTAAAATAGATTTGTAATTATTTGGATATATATATTTCTTAAACACTGATTTAGTTTTTTTGTCATTGAAAAATGTTACATAAATTGTGATGATGGTTTTGAAATGAAATTTGAAACTATTTAATTTGTGGGAACTTTGGGTTCCTTGATAAATAGATATATGAAACCTTAGTGTGTTTGGAAATACTAGTGGTTTTGTTATTGATATTAATAACTATTGTATAAATTGATATCATTTGTATCAAAAATTTTACTAGGTTTGGGAAAAAATATTATGGTATGTATTTTTCTATAATATAGACCCCAAATGGGAGTGTTCTTCGTCATTTGAATATTTTTATCTTATTAGGGGTTTGCTCTATTTCTCAAAGGTTTTTATATGTGGTTGTATCATAAGAAATCACATGACAATATTTCCTTGATAATTGTTTACATTCTTAAATTATGATGGCATGATTTGAATTCCTATTTTATCATAGATAATTTTCATATTTATTATTTGAGAATATAAATTTATTTTATGAAAAAATGGGGAAATTAATTTTCAAAGGGAATGGATCTTTAAAAATTATGTGTAAATATATCTCTTAATCTAAAACTATTTCATTCATGATTTTAGACCTTGTAAAGACTTTTTAGTGGCATCTTATTAAGGTTTAGTCAAACTACATAATTTTTCCATTTTTTTTTGGTAAATGTTGTATTAGTGGATCCTTATAATTAGAAGGAAACATTTTACCATGTTGGATACTCATTTTATATTTTCCTTCCTAGGGGGGGGGGGATTGGAGGTGATTATTGGTCATGAGTATACTTGAAATAATTTCTGGTTTAGACTATTTTTTCTTGGATTGTATGGTTTTAGGTGGTATCTCTTTTATTATGAATTTTACTATGGTTTTATGTATTCTTTTTAGATATATTCATGAAATGTTTTAGTTACCTTTTTTATAAATCACTATGTGACTATCGACTTAGGCGTATGGTTTATTTAACGTTGGATTTTCTAGTTGAATTTTTTATCTGATATTGGTTCATCTAGAAGTTTGTTAACACTTCCTGAGTTTGGTTTTTTGTATTAGGTATATTAGAGAAAGGAACATAGGAATATGGATTGTAAACATGGAAATGGGTAAGTTTAATGACCCAAGATTAAAATACATGGACATTACATTTCATTTACAGAATACTTAATACATTACACAAAATGACACACAAAGACCATATTAGTTTAGTGTATTTTAAAACTCAGAACACATTCTTCTAACTTGGATAAAGATCTTTGACATCTCCCATAAATATCTTCACCTTTAGTACATCTAATTAAAAAATTTATTTATAACCTGGGGAAAAAAATCATAAGAATAAGGGTGATCTCACGTGCTTAGTAAGGGTATACAAGGGTGATATGTAAACCTAATCACAAGCATAAAGGTTTTGATAATGTGATCATAACAATAGAAGATCATTCCCTAAAAATCAATGGAAGAATTGAATCATATGAAAAATAAAGGATCATAATACATAATATTATAACTATAACATAAGACATGCCATTTTGGCATACACATAAACTTATAACTTTGTCAATATGTATAAATAGTAACAGGTTCACTCATTAAATTAGGGACATATGACCCGTCCCTTGCATAAACATATAGACATGGAAACCAGGTCCACTCACAAAATAGTGAACATGAAATCAGGTTCATGCATAATATACAAACAACATGAGTTACTAATCATTACCCAATGCACTAGAGGAATATAGAGGCCCCCCTCATCTCATAAATGAATCACTCATACAAGTTCCACAAGATAACAAATAATCATGTCATAACCAATGTAATGGAATGGGTGTCATAAACATGTCATCATATAAAAACCTTTGAAAAAGTGACACAATTCATATTCATTTCAATAGAATCATAAAAGATTAAAACAATGGGGTTTCATGAACATCATGCCATCAAAAAATAAACCATCCTAATAAAAAATATGAATCACATTCTTTAACTATAACTAATTATTTCATCATAGGTGGGGAAGGATTTTTAAAGATCACTTAGAACATGAATTTTACATAAATATAAAATTTTAAAAATAAAACATTTTTGAAAACCTTTTCTTTGAAACCACTTTGAAAACATATAATGGGAACCTGAAAATAATTTAAAAAATTTCAAAAGGAAAGTACACTTTATTTATTTAAATAATTTTATTTTATTAAAATTATATATAATTTTCAAAGGAAAATTTCTATTTGAAATAAAATTGTAAGCATTTAGGGGAATATTCAAGGTCATAAGGCTTCATGAAAGTGTAAAAATCCATTTATGTTGTATTAGTTAAACAAACATTCATCTTGTACTTTTTCCATAGAAGTCAGAAAATATCTTGTAACGCCCCGACCCCAGCTACCCAGAGTCGGTTCATTACTTAGTAACATTGGCATGACCACAAAAGATCAAGTCTCGAAAGACCGATTAGTTTAGTAGCCTTGGAAACACTAGATACATTCATAAATGTTACATTACATCATAAAGAGAAAAACTAATAACAAAGTATTCATAGTCCACACTCATACCCTCTTCTGAATATCCCTGCAGGTCATTCATAAAATACTTCTTCACATCCTGGAAAATATTAAAACATTGAAAGGGGTGAGCTCAGATTCTCAGTAAGGATAACAACATAGCGGAAACTTTCATAAATAAACATTAACATTTAAGGCAATGTATAACTAAAACAAAAGACTTTTAAACATGAACTTCAACATAATATGGAAAAAGTAAAATGAGATAATGCCATACACTTCTTCACATGGATATTATACTAGTCGAATAATCACATGCAATATCAATAACCACTTTCATAATGATGGAATGCATAATGCCAGACATTCTGAAACATTTTGTCCAGGCCTCGGCCAAGACGTCTAAAATGATTAAGGCCTTGGACAAAACCATAAATAAAATTGGGAAAGGGCCTCGGCCAATTCCACATCTAGTTATCTCATGAGACCTACCGATGCATCGAGGAGCTGTAGCGGGCACCACCCGTCACTTATTAAGTCCAATGCATTCCTCATATCAATAGGTTTAAACATATCAAAAACCATAACATAATCATATCACATAAAACATGCATAAAGGAAACATAACATTTCCACATTTCAATCACAAGATATCAATACAACACATTGATATAATAAAAATTCTTTCAAAACCATTTTCAATACCAAAATAAAAGCAAGTTAAAACTTTTTATTTATTTTTCATTAAAAAAAAGTGATGGCTTGTAGAGGAAGCCGAAACTCAAATAATGGTCACGGTGGCGGAGAAGTCGTTGTCGCCGCATATGTACGGAAAGAAAAAAATTCCCTTTTTGTCGTTTAGTAAAATGCTTCATATAAAAATATTCCTTTTGAATAAATGTAAAAGCTAAAGGGGTTTATACACCGTATAAAAGAAAGTTGTGTATAAAACCAAATATGCCTCAATGAAATGAGATTGAGACGAAGTCCTTAAAAAGATCATTTTTTTAAAATAAAGTAAATTTATAATGTGTATTCACTATAAGTACACATAAATAAAGTACAAATACAAGATGAGACATAATAATATCATGACATAATTTGAAAGTAGGAGATTAACCCAAAGAATAGAAATTGGGTTAAGAAGTTCCCTTACCTTGCATCTTGTCCTGACTCGACCATTCTTTAACCTCCTGAATAATAAACTAGAGTTAATTTCAATTTACTTAAGAACCTTTTTCATGTTCATTATTCCTTTTATATCACTTATTACCATGTTATGAACATTATGTAATTATTTAAGTTAATAACAGTCGTTTTGTCGATCTTTGGAACTTGAGTCAAAAATAAACTTCTTATAATTACAAGTTGTTCATGTGGTGAAATATCCATTATATCCAGAATTATATTCATCATCTAGATATCATATATATCATATATATACAGTATATACATTCATTTATAATAATATGTAGCATTTAGAGGTAAGAAATAAAATGCACCGTTCATGGAGACGGTAAGCCGTACGTACGCATGAATGCTACTTTCATTTATATTTCGTATTTAATGGAATGAAATCATAATTATATAATTGTATAATATAATTCCAGTATAATATAGTGTATAATACCATTTACTCCATCCTTTATACATCCCACATATGGCATTAACGATTCAAATCACTTTGAGGGGGCGGTAGTCCGCACTTCCTGAAATGAAATTATCGCGTTTACCCATCATGGAAATCATAAAGTATGACATAAATGAGAAATAAAAAAGCATAATTAAAACATAAACATATTATATATCATATATAAATATAGTGACATCTTAATGTCCACCTTTGAAGGTGTTATATGAGTGTTGAATACTCATCGTTTCGTGAGGCAGAAATTCGCCATCCACAGAAACAGTATGTTCTTTAACCATTATATGTAGGTGTGTGTAAGTGTAGCTCGAATCCTTCTTATAAAAACATCCTAGTATATTGCGGATACTGGTGTTGTTACAAAAGAAATGAATAAAAAGAGTTTAAGGGGTTGGAGAAGCTAAATAAAACAAAACAACATTAGAGAAGACATTACCTAAAAATCGGGTAACTCTTTTTGATTTGAGCCAAAGGCTTCCTTTGGAAGACTTCTGCCCAAAGTGAGGCTTCTAGGAGTAAGGGAGGGAAGTTGGGAGAGTATTTGGGCAGAGGTTGGCCGAGCCAAAAGTCTTTGAAAGTGTGAGTAAGGTGGTAGAGGTGGGGGCCTTTTATGAGTGGAGAGGAGGGGCACTCTTGGAAAGTAAAGAAAAGTCACTTTATTATAAAATGCGTTTCGGATTTTAGAGGTCCCAAACTTATATAATTCGAGGGTAAGGTGATAAGGGTTCGAAATATACTCATACAATAGGTTTTTGACATGTTTAAGACTTGGAATTTACATTATCGTTTTATTTTATTTAAATCATTAAATAATGAGGTCATCATTGCATCATCATGATGTCATAAATATTTTAATTTATTTAATTTCTAAAAATTATAAAAAAATTCTATAATGTAGGAAATCTTTTTAGCTTTCCAATGAATATTTATAGTCAAAAATATGACTTGTATAACCCCATTTAAAAATTGGTTTAGTAAAACATTTCATGGTTCTGTCATTTTTTACTTTAATATTAAATAAAAGGTATTTATGTCATTTTTCAACTAAAGTGGCTCCATGGGGTCCCCAAGTTGACCCATGGATTTTCTTGGTCGGCCATGGCACATAAAATGAGGGTAGGACATGTGTCAAGCTAATCTCATATTATTAAAACATTATTTTTACCTTAAACTACACTAATTACCTCTAATCGCGATTAAGAACATAAAAGTTACTATTCACCAAAAATTATTTTAATCTCATTGAACCACATTTTACTTATTAATGACAACCATGTATGTTGGATTTTTGGAAATCAAAACACAGAAGTGGTAATATTTCATTTAAACGAAAAATCAGTTATTTAACTACCACTTAGTGGTTTCACTATTCATTAAAAATTGATGTTTTTCAGAACAATGCCAAAATTTCACCCTAAGTTATAAATGATATTCCAAATTCAAAAATGATGTCTATTTTAAAAAATTCCAAACTTATAAGTTGCATTAATTAATTTTATAATTAATTCCCGCTGTCACAACAAATAGCGTGTTTTTAAGAAACAATATATATCAAAAGATTAACAATTGTTTATGTCCAATTTCAAAGTGAAATTAATTATAATGAACACCATTGGATAAAATGGTAAAAATATATTCTAATTATACTTTAAAACCACTAAATAGTATAATTTATCACTATAAATTATTTTGATTAAAAAATTTGTTTTTAAGTATTTTTCACTATTCATAAAAAATTAGAAGTTCTCAGAAAAATAACAAAAATTCAACATAGGCTAATTTCGATATTCTGAATCCAAAAATGAAGTCCATTTTGAAATATAAAATTTCTATAATTTTAAAAAGTGGTTATTACTATTCATAACAGCTACTTTGATTAGTCGCAATGTTTTAGAACTCGAAGTTGCATACAATGCAAGCTATTGCATTATTGAATGAGAAGCGTATCGTGGAAGCTCGTGGTGTTACATTCTCCCCTCCTTCAATAAATTGCGTCCTCGCAATTTGAAATTTTTCTTTGAAAATAAAAGGTTGAAAAGAGAAAATACCTTTGTGGAGAACCCACATCGGAAATATGATTAATAAAATTAAGCCTTAATAAGAGGGAAAGGGAAATGAAAAAGTCACCACCCAATTATGATCTCTATTAGTAGAACATTGGTGGCAATTAGAGACATATAATTGGAGGAAAAACGTAAATATTTGTAGGGAGTGATTGAGGTCATCAATTACAATCAACTGTCAAATTGAGGGCCTCAAAGCCTTCAATCTATGTTGATTTAAAATATCATCAGTTTAACAAGACATAAGGTATTAGGATAACAAATTTTTTGTTTTAATATCCCTTTACTAAACTTTAAGAATCAATTTATTCATTGAATAAAAGATAGGTATATATATATATTTATGCTTGACAATTAGAGTTTCAACCTTCAACTCATCTTTCACTCAAAAAGATAATAGAACTCAAAAATATTATACTTATCATAATTGTATAAGGTTCCAAATGTGAACACATACCATTTAGATTAGTAAAATTATTTTGTAACAACCAGGGACTTCCTGTAGGCTAGTGGTAAGAAATAAAGGCCCGTCGCACTATGATTGTGGGTTCGATTCCTGCAGGTTTATCCGACGCGACGGGTTATGCCCCACCCTGCAGGTTGTCCCTTTCCTAAAACTATAGTATTATAATATTCCAAAAATAATCTTCATAAATGCTTTAACCTTAAACAATACTATCCAAAGATCAACTTAATCCATTCCAACCTTTATAGTTATCCAAAATACTTCTGTCCAACTCACAGTCCAAATTTTATAAGGAAGGTAAACATAATGAAGATCCTTTTTCCATGTAACAATATGTGAACACCTTCATCATGTACTCTTTTTAAACATACTGAATTACCATGATCCCTTATTCCTTATAGAATACTAGATATACTCCTTCTATCAAAAAATGTATAAAAAACATCAATCAGTTTCAAGGAAGTTAAGAATATCCAATATAATTTATCCAAATAAATCACGTCTTATTCCAAAATCACAATCTCAGTATCAGAACCATATTATGGTTTATCTTTCTCTCAACCATATATTTTCCAAAAAATTTAACCTACTGTGGAGTCAATTTTCTTGGTTCGACACAATCTCAAGTCCTTGATGAAATAGTACTGCAGTACAATCCTTATATACTCTATAATTATTATAACCAGTACATCATTGATACAACACTCAAATTACAAAATTCTTTAATAAAAACATAAGAACTCTAATCATTACTCCTCATCTGTGGTAGTATCATAACTTGATTATTATCCAATAACATCATTTGGGGCATACGCTGATGATTTGGACATTGGTTTGCATAGTGTCCCCAATCCTTGCAGAAGAAGTATTGTACATTTGAAACAATTTTCTTACCCTTGCAGTCACACACTTTCTGTCCTTTTTCTCCACACTTATAACAAACTCCCATTCCCTTCAGGAAAGTTCCAAGGTGTTTCTTCCCACAATTACCACATATTGGAAAATTCTTCTTTCCCCTCATCCCTTTATCCATCATTCTCTCTTCCACCCCTTTCGTCTCTTGCTTCTCTTCAAAGCCATAGGACTCATAGAATTCTTTACTTATCTTATTAACACATGATACTATTTCTTCATATGTTGAGAACACATGGGAGACTATTTCCCTTAGAAATGTTGGCTTAATACCATGAAAGATATAATCCTTCTTACTCTTTGGATCATACTTATTGATGGAGTTCACATTCCTTCTACTGGGCGCCATTTCTATACAATGCCATAGACTATATTAGTTTATGAATCAAAATACATAATTCCATACTTATAAAATACATAACATAAATTGAGCTATTTATGGATATAATCCATAATCATAAAAAGGTTTTCTTTGAAGAAGTATATACTCATAATCGTTCATAGTGGTTTGTAAAGAAAACGAGAATTATCCTAAGCATATCCCCCGGGAGTGTCGTAACCAAGAGTGCAGCAAGGCCCGTTGTCGTGCACCAGTTCCTGTTCGAGTCTAGCTCAAAGCGGTGTTTTCGGGTTTTACCCCTAGGTACATCTGTGCCAGAGCCGCTTCTACCTGCTCGTATCCAGACAGGGATGTATCGCTCAGAAAACTCACAAAATCTCTATAATACCAAAATTCTAGGAAGTTATTCTATACTAATCCTTAAAGTCTATCTTCGGGCTATGTGCTCTAATCAGAGTTTATCTAAATCTAGCTTCCAAGGTTAGTACTAAACTTCCTCTGATACCAACTATAACGCCCTGACCCCTGCTACCCAGAGTCGGTGCCTTACATCGTAACATTGGCAGGATCACAAAAGATCAAGTCTCGAAAGACCAATTAGTTTAGTAGCCTTGGAAACACTAGATACATTCATAAATGTTACATAACATCATAAAGTGAAAAACTAATAACAAAGTCTTCATAGTCCACACTCATATCCTCTTCTGACTATCCCTGCATTTCATTCATAAAATACTTCTTCACATCCTGGAAAATATTAAAACATTGAAAGGGGTGAGCTCAGATGCTCAGTAAGGACAACAACATAGCGGAAACTTTCATAAATAAACATTAACATTTAAGGCAATGTATAACTAAAACAGAAGCCTTTTAAACATGAAATTCAACATAATATGGAAAAAGTAAAATGATATAATGCCATTCACTTCTTCACATGGATATTATACTGGTCGAATAATCACATGAAATATCAATAACCACTTTCATAATGATGGAATGCATAATGCCAGACATTCTGAAACATTTTTTCAAGGCCTCGGCGGAGACGTCTAAAATGATTAAGGCCTTGGCCAAAACCATAAATCAAATTGGGAAAGGGCCCCGGCCAATTCCACGTCTAGTTGTCTCATGAGACCTACCGATGCATCGAGGAGCTGTAGCGGGCTCCACCCGTCACTTATTAAGTCCAATTCATTCCTCATATGAATAGGTTTAAACATATCAAAAACCATAACATAATCGTATCACATAAAACATGCATAAAGGAAACATAACATTTCCACATTTCAATCACAAGATATCAATACAACACATTGATATAATAAAAATTCTTTCAAAACCATTTTCAATACCAAAATTAAAGCAAGTTAAAACCTTGTATTTATTTTTCATTAAAAAAAGTGATGGCTTATAGAGGAAGCCGAAACTCAAATAATGGTCACGGCGGCGGAGAAGTCGTTGTCGCCACATATTTACGGAAAGAAAAACATTCCCTTTTTGTCGTTTAGTAAAACACTTCATATAAAAAGATTCCTTTTGAATAAACGTAAAAGTCAAAGGGGTTTATACACCGTATAAAAGAAAGTTGTGTATAAAACCAAATATGCCTCAATGAAAGGAGATTGAGACGAAGTCCGTAAAAAGATCATTTTTTTAAAAAATAAAGTAAATTTATAATGTGTATTCACTATAAGTACACATAAATAAAGTACAAATACAAGATAGGACATAATAATATCATGACATATTTTGAATGTAGGAGATTAACCCAAAGAATAGAAATTGGGTTAAGAATTTCCCTTACCTTGCGTGTTGTCCTGAATCGACTGTTCTTTAACCTCCTGAATAATAAACTAGAGTTAATTTAATTTTACTTAAGAACCTTTTTCATGTTCATTATTCCTTTTATATCACTTATTACCATGTTATTAACATTATGTAATTATTTTAGTTAATAACGGTCGTTTTGTCGATCTTTGGTACTTGAGTCAAAAATAAACTTCTTATAATTACAAGTTGTCCATGTGGTGAAATATCCATTATATCCAGAATTATATTCATGATTTAGATATCATATATATCATATATATACAGTATATACATTCATTTATAATATTACGTAACATTTAGAGGTAAGAAATGAAATGCACCGTTCATGGAGACGGTAAGCCGTACGTACGCATGAACGCTACTTTCATTTCTATTTTGTATTTAATGGAATAAAATCATGACGATATAAATGTATAATATAATTCCAGTATAATATAGTGTATAATACCATTTACCCCATCCTTTATACATCCCACATATGGCATTAACGATTCATATCACTTTGAGGGGGCGGTAGTCTGCACTTCCTAAAATGAAATTATCGCGTTTACCCATAATGGAAATCATAAAGTATGCCATAAATTAGAAATAAAGAAGCATAAGTAAAACATAAACATATTATATATCATATATAAATATAGTGATATCTTAATGGCCACCTTTGAAGGTGTTATATGAGTGTTGAACAATCATCGTTTCGTGAGGCAGAAATTCGCCATCCACAGAATCAGTATGTTCTTTAACCATTAGATGTAGGTGTGTGTAAGTGTAGCTCGAATCCTTATTATAAAAAAATACTAGTATATTGAGGATACTGGTGTTGTTACAAAAGAAATTAATAAAAAGAGTTTAAGGGGTTGGAGAAGCTAAATAAAACAAAACAACATTAGAGAAGACATTACCTAAAAATCGGGTAACTCTTTTTGATTTGAGCCAAAGGCTTCCTTGAGAAGACTTCTGCCCAATGTTAGGCTTCTAGGAGTAAGGGAGGGAAGTTGGGAGAGTATTTGGGCAGAGGTTGGCCGAGACAAAAGGCTTTTAAAGTGTGAGTAAGGTGGTAGAGGTGGGGGCCTTTTATAAGTGGAGAGGAGGGGCACTCTTGGAAAGTAAAGAAAAGTCACTTTATTATAAAATGAGTTTCGGATTTTAGAGGTCCCACAATTACATAATTAGAGGTTAAGGTGATAAGGGTTCGAAATCTACTCATCCAATAGGTTTTTGACAAGTGTATGCCTTGGAATTTACATTATCTTTTTATTTTATTTAAATCGTTAAATAATGAGGTCATCGGTGCATCATCATGATGTCATAAATAATTTAATTTATTTAATGTCTAAAAATTATAAAAAAATACTATGATGTAGGAAAGCTTTTTATCTTTCCAATGACTATTTATAGTCAAAAATATGACTTTTATAACCCCATGTAAAAATTGTTTTAGTAAAACATTTCATGTTTGTGTCATTTTTTACATTAATATTAAATAAAAGGTATTTATGTCATTTTTCTACTAAAGTGGCTCCATGGGGTGCCCAAGTTGACCCATGGATTGTCTTGGTCGGCCATGGCACATCCAATGATGGTAGGACATGTTTCATGCTCATCTAATATTATTAAAATATTTTTTTTACCTTAAACTACACTAATTACCTCTAATCGGGATTAAGAACTTAAAAGTTACTATTCTCCAAAAATTATTTTAATCTAATTGAACCACATTTTACTTCTTAATGACAACCATGTATGTCGGATTTTTGAAAATCAAAACACAGAAGTGGTAATATTTCATTTAAACGAAAAATCAGTTATCTAACTACCACTTAGTGGTTCCACTATTCATAAAAAATTGATGATTTTCAGAACAATGCCAAAATTTCACCCTAAGATATAATTGATATTCCGAATTCAAAAATGATGTCTATTTTACAAAATTCCAAACATATAATTTTCATTAATTAATTTTATAATTAATTCCCGCTGTCACAACAAATAGCGTGTTTTTAAGAAACAATATATATCAAAAGATTAACAATTGTTTAAGTCCAATTTCAAAGTGAAATTAATTCTAATGAACACCATTGGATAAAATGGTAAAAATATATTCTAATTATACTTTAAAACCACTAAATAGTATAATTTATCACTATAAATTATTTTTATTAAAAAAGTTGTTTTTAAGTATTTTTCAGTATTCATAAATAATTAGAAGTTCTCAGAAAAATACCAAAAATTCAACATAGGCTAATTTCGATATTCCGAATCCAAAAATGAAGTCCATTTTGAAATATAAAATTTCTATAATTTTAAAAAGTGGTTATTACTATTCATAACGACTACTTTGATTAGTCACAGTGTTTTAGAACTCGAAGTTGCGTACAATGCAAGCTATTGCATTATTGAATGAGAAGCGTATCGTGGAAGCTCGGGGTGTTACATTCTCCCCTCCTTCAATAAATTGCGTCCTTGCAATTTGAAATTTTTCTTTGAAAATAAAAGGTTGAAAATAGAAAATACATTTGTGGAGAACCCACGTCGAAAATAAGATTAATAAAATTTAGCCTTAATAAGAGGGAAATGGAAATGAAAAAGTCACCACCCAATTATGATCTCGATTAGGAGAACATTGGAGGCAATTAGAGACATATAACTGGAGGAAAAAAGTAAATATTTGTATGGAGTGATTGAGGTCATCAATTACAATCAACTGTCAAATTGAGGGCCTCAAAGCCTTCAATCTATGTTGATTTAAAATATCATCAGTTCAAGAAGACATAATGTATTAGGATAACACATTTTTTTGTTTTAATATCCCTTTAATAAAGTTTAAGAATTAATTTATTCATTCAATAAGAGATAGGTATATATATATTTATGCTTGACAATTAGAGTTTCAACCTTCAACTCAACTTTCACTCAAAAAGATAATAGAACTCAAAAATATTATACTTATCCTAATTGTATAAGGTTCCAAATGTTAACACATACCATTTAGATTAGTAAAATTATTTTGTAACAACCAGGGACTTCCTGTAGGCTAGTGGTAGGAAATAAAGGCCTGTCGCACTATGATTGTGGGTTCGATTCCTGCAGCTTTGTCCGACACGACGGGTTATGCCCCACCCAGCAGGTTTTCCTTTTCCTAAAACTATAATATTATAATATTCCAAAAATAATCTTCATAAATGCTTTAACCTTAAACAATAATATCCAAAGATCAACTTAATCCATTCAAACCTTTATAGTTATCCAAAATACTTCTGTCCAACTCACAGTCCAAATTTTATAAGGAAGGTAAATATAATGAAGATCCTTTTTTCCACGTAACAAAATGTGAACACCTTCATCATGTACTCTTTTTAAACATACTGAATTAACATGATCCCTTATTTCTTATAGAATACTAGATATACTCCTTCTATCCAAAAATGCATGCAAAACATCAATCAGTTTCAAGGAAGTTAAGAATATCCAATATAATTTATCCAAATCAATCACGTCTTATTCCAAAATCACAATCTCAGTATCAGAACCATATTATGGTTTATCTTTCTCTCAACCATATATTTTCCAAAAAATTTAACCTACTGTGGAGTTACTTTTCTTGGTTCCACACAATCTCAAGTCCTTGATGAAATAGTACTGCAGTACAATCCTTATATACTCCATAACTATTATAACCAGTACATCATTGATAAAACACTCAAATTACAAAATTCTTTAATAAATACATAAGAACTCAAGTCATTACTCCTCATATATGGTAGTATAATAACTTGATTATTATCCAATAAAATCATTTGGGGCATACTATGATGATTTGGACATTGGTTTGCGTAGTGTCCCCAATCCTTGCAGAAGAAGTATTGTACATTTGAAACCATTTTCTTACCCTTGCAGTCACGCACATTGTGTCCTTTTTCTCCACACTTATAAAAAACTCCCATTCCCTTCAGGTAAGTTCCAAGGTGTTTCTTCGCACAATTACCACATATTGGAAAATTATTCTTTCCCCTCATCTCTTTATCCATCATTCTCTCTTCCATCCCTTTCGTCTCTTGCTTCGCTTCAAAGCCATAGGACTCAGAGAATTCTTTACTTATCTTATTAACACATGATACTATTTCTTCATATGTTGAGAAGACATGGGAGACTATTTCCCTTCGAAATGTTGGCTTAATACAATGAAATATGTGATCCTTCTTACTCTTTGGATCATACGTATTGATGGAGTTCACATTCCTTCTACTGGGCACCATTTCTATAGAATTCCGTAAACTAGATTAGTTTATGAATCAAAATACATAATTCCATACTTATAAAATACTTAACATAAATTGAAATATTTAGGGATATAATCCATAATCATAAAAAGGTTTTCTTTGTGGAAGTATATACTCATAACCGTTCATAGTGGTTTGTAAAGAAAACATGAATTATCCTAAGCATATCCCCCGGGAGTGTCGTAACCAAGAGTGCAGCAAGGCCCATTGTCGTGCACCAGTTCTTATTTGAGTCTAGCTCAAAGTGGTGTTTTTGGGTTTTACCCCTAGGTACATCTGTGCCAGATTCGCCTCTACCTGCTCGTATCCAGATAGGGATGTATCGCTCAGAAAACTCACAAAATCTCTATAATACCAAAATTCTAGGAAGTTCTTCTATACTAATCCTTAAAGTCTATCTTCGGGCTATGTGCTCTAATCAGAGTTTATCTAAATCTAGCTTCCAAGGTTAGTACTAAACTGCCTCTGATACCAACTGTAACGCCCCAACCCCAGCTACCCAGAGTCGGTGCATTACTTCGTAACATTGGCATGATCACAAAAGATCATGTCTCGAAAGACTGATTAGTTTAGTAGCCTTAGAAACAATAGACACATTCATAAATGTTACATTACATCATAAAGTGAAAAAATAATAATAAAGTCTTCATAGTCCACACTCATATCCTCTTCTGACTATCCCTGTAGGTCATTCATAAAATACTTCTTCACATCCTGGAAAATATTAAAACATTGAAAGGGGTGAGCTCAGATTCTCAGTAAGGATAACAACAAAATGGAAAATTTCATAAATAAACATTAACATTTAAGGCAATGTATAACTAAAACAAAAGCCTTTTAAACATGAACTTCAACATAATATGGAAAAAGTAAAAAGAGATAATGTCATTCACTTATTCACATGGATATTCTAATGGTCGAATAAGCACATGCAATATCAATAACCACTTTCATAATGATGGAATGCATAATGCCAGACATTCTGAAACATTTTGTCAAGGCCTCAGCCAAGACGTCTAAAATGATTAAGGCCTTGGCCAAAACCATAAATCAAATTGGGAAAGGGCCTCGGCCAATTCCACGTCTAGTTTTATCATGAGACCTACCGATGCATCGAGAGGCTGTAGAGGGCTCCACCCGTCACTTATTAAGTCCAATGCATTCCTCATATGAATAGGTTTAAACATATCAAAAACCATAACATAATCGTATCACATACAACATGCATAAAGGAAACATAACATTTCCACATTTCAATCACAAGATATCAATACAACACATTGATATAATAAAAATGCTTTCAAAACCATTTTCAATACCAAAATAAAATCAAGTTAAAACTTTGTATTTATTTTTCATTAAAAAAAAGTGATGGCTTGTAGTGGAAGCCGAAACTCAAATAATGGTCACGACGGGGGAGAAGTCGTTGTCGCCACATATGTACGGAAAGAAAAACATTCCCTTTTTTCATTTAGTAAAATGATTCGTATAAAAATATTCCTTTTGAATAAACGTAAAAGTCAAAGGGGTTTATGCACCGTATAAAAGAAAGTTGTGTATAAAACCAAATATGCCTCAATGAAAGGAGATTGAGACGAAGTCCTTAAAAAATCATTTTTTTAAAATAAAGTAAATTTATAATGTGTATTCACTATAAGTACACATAAATAAAGTACAAATACAAGATAAGACATAATAATATCATGACATAATTTGAAATTAGGATATTAACCCAAAGAATAGAAATTGGGTTAAGAAGTTCCCTTACCTTGCGTCTTGTCCTGACTCGACCGTTCTTTAACCTCCTGAATAATAAACTAGAGTTAATTTCTATTTACTTAAGAACCTTTTTCATGTTCATTATTCCTTTTATATCACTTATTACCATGTTATGAAAATTATGTAATTATTTAAGTTAATAACGGTCATTTTGTCGATCTTTGGTACTTGAGTCAAAAATAAACTTCTTATAATTACAAGTTGTTCATGTGGTGAAATATCCATTATATCTAGAATTATATTCATGATGTAGATATCATATATTTCATATATATACAGTATATACATTCATTTATAATATTACATAACATTTAGAGGTAAGAAATGAAATGCACCGTTCATGGAGACGGTAAGCCGTACGTACGCATGAACGCTACTTTCATTTCTATTTCATATTTAATGGAATGAAATCATAATGATATAAATTTATAATATAATTCCAGTATAATATAGTGTATAATACCATTTAATCCATCCTTTATACATCCCACATATGGCATTAACGATTCAAATCACTTTGAGGGGGCGGTGGTCCGCACTTCCTAAAATGAAATTATCACGTTTACCCATAATGGAAATCATAAAGTATGCCATAAATGAGAAATAAATAAGAATAAGTAAAACATAAAAATATTATATATCATATATAAATATATTGACATCTTAATGTCCACCTTTGAAGGAGTTATATGAGTGTTTAACAATCATCGTTTCGTGAGACAGAAATTCGCCATCCACAGAAACAGTATGTTCTTTAACCATTAGATGTAGGTGTGTGTAAGTGTAGCTCGAATACTTCTTATAAAAACATCCTAGTATATTGAGGATACTGGTGTTGTTACAAAAGAAATTAATAAAAAGAGTTTAAGGGGTTGGAGAAGATAAATAAAACAAAACAACATTAGAGAAGACATTACCTAAAAATCGGGTAACTCTTTTTGATTTGAGCCAAAGGATTCCTTGGGAAAACTTATGCCCAAAGTTAGGCTTCTAGGAGTAAGGGAGGGAAGTTTTGAGAGTATTGGGGTAGAGTTTGGCCGAGCCAAAAGTCATTGAAAGTGTGAGTAAGGTGGTAGAGTTGGGGGCCTTTTATAAGTGGAGAGGAGGGGCACTCTTGGAAAGTAAAGAAAAGTCACTTTATTATAAAATGAGTTTCGGATTTTAGAGGTCCCACACTTATATAATTCGAGGTTAAGGTGATAAGGGTTCGAAATATACTCATCCAATAGGTTTTTGACAAGTGTATGCCTTGGAATTTACATTATCTTTTTATTTTATTTAAATCGTTAAATAATGAGGTCATCGTTGCATCATCATGATGTCATATATAATTTAATTTATTTAATGTCTAAAAATTATAAAAAAATACTATTATGTAGGAAATATTTTTATCTTTCCAATGACTACTTATAGTCAAAAATATGACTTGTATAACCCCATGTAAAAATTGTTTTAGTAAAACATTTCATGTTTGTGTCATTTTTTACTTTAATATTAAATAAAAGGTATTTATGTCATTTTTCAACTAATGTGGCTCCATGGGGTCCCCAAGTTGACCCATGGATTTTCTGGGTCGGCCATGACACATCCAATGAGGGTAGGACATGTGTCAAGCTCATCTCATATTATTAAAACATTATTTTTACCTTAAACTACACTAATTACCTATAATCTCGATTAAGAACTTAAAAGTTACTATTCACCAAAAATTATTTTAATCTGATTGAACCACATTTTAATTCCTAATGAAAAACATGTATGTTGGATTTTTGAAAATAAAAACACAGAAGTGGTAATATTTCATTTAAATGAAAAATCAGTTATTTAACTACCACTTAGTGGTTTCACTATTCATCAAAAATTTATGTTTTTCAGAACAATACCAAAATTTCACCCTAAGCTATAATTGATATTCCGAATGCAAAAATGATGTATATTTTACAAAATTCCAAACATATAAGTTTCATTAATTAATTATATAATTAATTCCCGCTCTCACAACAAATAGCGTGTTTTTAAGAAATAATATATATCAAAAGATTAACAATTGTTTATGTCCAATTTCAAAGTGAAATTAATTCTAATGAACACCATTGGATACAATGGTAAAAATATATTCTAATTATACTTTAAAACCACTAAATATTATAATTTGTCACTATAAATTATTTTGATTAAAAAAGTTGTTTTTAAGTATTTTTCACTATTCATAAAAAATTAGAACTTCTCAGAAAAATACCAAAAATTCGACATAGGCTAATTTCGATATTCCGAATCCAAAAATGAAGTCCATTTTAAAATATAAAATTTATATAATTATGAAAAGTGGTTATTACTATTCATGAGGCTACTTCGATTAGTCGCAGTGTTTTAGAACTCGAAGTTGCGTACAATGCAAGCTATTTCATTATTGAATGAGAAGCGTATCGTGGAAGCTCGGGGTGTTACATATCTCGTTTGAAAAAATGGATGAAATATTTCTTCCAAACCATGTAGTAAAAAGTTAAAAATGTGTAAAATGACTTTGAAAATCCATAAGGGAATAATTAACCATTTTTTGAAATCATTTTTAGAAAACATGGACACAGATTAATATTACATAACAGATACATAAAACAAAACAATCTCAAATATGGAAGAGATTGTGAAATCACATTATAATCAATAGAATCATATTCCCCATATTAAAATAATATTATAATAATTTTGAAATATCATAATAGTTTGGCTAAGAATCACAAAAAACATTCATGGGTAGTATACAAACACTGTAAAAGAAATACTAAGTATATGAGGCATATATCTCATAAAAATAAAGGTGATATAAAAGTAATACCTTACCTTAGGTCTGATGTCATCTGTACATCTCTAAAACTCCTATATATTGGGCTTAAAAATATTATTTACTTTTAACAAACTATAATGACATTTTTGATATCATAAATGATTTACTTATGACCTTATAATAAACGTTCATTTACCAATTCCATGTTAAAGCAATGTTTTGGGTAATAATCGTTTTGTTTTTAAGAAATTTTTTTGACTTTTTATTATTGATCTTATTACATAGATCATAATTCACGTTCTTATAGTATATAAAAATTTATTAATATATAATATATATATTAATTATCAAAATATAAATAATATATAGATAAATCAAATTAAATACACCGTTCATGGAGATGGTAGGACATACATATGCATGAGCAATGATATCATTCGAATAATTGTTCAATTGTATTAATGTGGATGGTGTATACAACTTCAGAATAATTATCATCTTATAATAATAAAATATTATTTTTAATTCCACCATTATACCCATCTAAGTATTGTGGTGGTGAAAAACCCTCTACACCATGGCGTAGAGAAGGTGAGCCGTACATACGCATGCGTGGTGATTTAATTTTTTGTGAGATAGATTGATGGTGGAATATGGATGTTTAATAATTATAATAACATCTTAGTATATAAATGATACTAAAGATATTAATTTATAAAAAAACAACTCATGAAGTGGATGTAAAAGAAGAAAAAATATTGAAAGAATCAGTAGAGGAGATTACCTCTTATATGACATGCTTCCTATAAATCTTCTTGTAGATCACTATAGTTGGTCTTTGATGAATACCAGAACCTCTTGAATGTTACTAGGTAAGTTTATAATGGAATTAGGTAGGATATTTACGATCTTTAAGGCCAAAAATGAAGTAAATAGGTGAGGGTGGATGTTCCCTTTTATAATTGAGGTGAAAGGAAATTTTGGAAAACTCAAAAATATTAATTTATAATAAAATAATACACTACTAAAAACCCTCCCAAATGTACCAATTTTAAATATTAGATGAGATAGGGTAAGATTATTCAAAAGGGGTCAACATCCCATGTTGATGTCAGTCCTGATATATTTTATGAAAGGATTGCAACCAGAAAGAATTATTAAATTGCACGTATTGTTTTAGCAAAGGGTGAGACATCCTATAAGTTTGATGATCTCATCAGAAGAGTCTCATTTTTGTGGGGTTCCTCTGATTGGTGGTGTTTTTCCTTGGTCGTGGATTCTTCCATTTCATTTTCCCATCAAATGATTTCAATGTAAATTCATGGAGTATTGGGTCCCTTTCTTTGAAACATGGATGGCTTCATCTTCATGAATGGTACCTTGATTTCAATTCCTCTCATACTAGGAATGCCTTTTCTTTCTTCTGGGTCCATTTTCAAGGGTTTAATCAGGTCCTTTGGCATCCAAAGACTCTTCATGACATTGGCATGGAAATTGGGTCACCTATTTTCCTTGACAAGTAAACTGAAGTTGTTCGGTTTGGACATTTTTTCAGAATTCTAGTGGAGTTTTATTTGAGATCATCATTAATTGATAAGGTATCTCTTTCCACTCCCAATGTTAACATTAATAATGTTGTTGAGTATGAAAGAAAGCCTCTTTTTTGTACTGAATGCATGGCTATTGGACACTTGTTGGAGTTATGTTAGAGGAAGATCTCTTGTGAGAAATATCGGATGAAGGGTCATCTGGCTACTCTTTATTGAAGGAATGTTAAGAGGAAGCATGTAAGTTACTCAAATCCTGATAGAGATTCTCTCAAAAAAATCATCTACCACTCAGGATGAGATGTTGGCTTCTGGTAAATCTGTTTCTCATGTGCATTATTTGAATGGAAAAAGACTGATAGTGGATAAGTATCTGATGAGTGTCCCCTATAACGCTCAGGATTATTTTTCCAAGGATATTACATCTAAGGTTGATCATGTTGTCACTCCCACTGGGTTTTTTGAGACTGGACATACTCCTAGCTTTTCTATTATTGGATCCCCTGCTTGCACTGACCCACCAAATATAAGTATGAATGATAGTCCTGATACAGGATTGATGTGTGATGAGACTACTAAGTTGCATCCTGAATCCGGGCCTCATCAAAATGTTGATTTTCATCAAGAAATTCAGAATCTTTTGATATCCTTTAATATTTCTGGGAAGTGGGGTGACATCTCTGACGCAGAGGAGCCAATGGCTGGTTGCGGTGGTCCTAGAACATTCAAAGATGCACAAATTTTCAGGAAAGGGAAGGTTGATGATTGCTTAGTCTTCACTCCTACTCCCTCGAAGAGAAGGCCGAGGAAGGATTATTCTAAAACACCTCATATTGTGTCTACATGATCTTCTATGATTTTAGAGAAGTTCAACTCTAATATTCTTAAGGTCCTCAATCAAGGTAAGTCCTACTCTGAATGGGAAACTGCTAATGACTCTGATTATGGGAATAAAATGTATTATTTCGATATGTAATGTTGTGTTTGACGAATGATGGAATGTTCCTTTGTTTGAACCCACCCATCTCCTTTGTACCCTTTTATTTTAAATAATAAATAGTCAGAATCATCGCTTCTGGCTGGTCTTACTGGGATTAAATATATTATAAAACTATAATATCTCCCAAATAGCTCTAAAATGTCAAAAATAAATTTATATCAGGGAAATAGGGTTATTAAGTTAAAAATCACCATTTATATTTATTGATACCACACATGTTTCTATATATGGATGTATAATAGGTATTAAATACAAATAAAATGATACTTTGTGTCATTCTCTGATTTAAATACTGATTAATTAATTTTCATAGACAATTTTTATTAAATGACATAATTTCCATTCCTATGTGTTAAGGGTCAAAGGAAACTCATCAAATAAAATTTTTTCGTTTGTTTTTGTCATTTTATAGTCATTATAATATTATTTTTAACCTAAATTACCTAATTTACCCTTTACGATGTTAATAAAATTTACTATGGTTATTAGTCATATTTGTAAAAAATAAAGGGAAATTTTTACAAAATTTGGATATCTTAACTCCAAATATGACATCCATTTTTCAAAATTCTATACAAATAAATTATAGAATTAAATTTAAATTAAAACGGGAAAAATGACATGAAAAATAGTTTATGGAAAAATTCCCCTTTTAAATAGAAAATGTTTTTGTAATAAATTCATGAGTAAAATCATTTTCAAAAACCTTTATTGGTTAAAAATGAACTAACTAAAATTTAAAACTAATCCAAATCATGATTTTACTAGGTAATGACTTTAAAAAAATCAATATTTTCACTATTCATAAAAAAATAAAACTTATCATAAAAACACCAAAAAATCAACCAAAGTAATTTTGTATATTACACACAAAAATAATAAGTTTATTTTTCTTCAAATTTAAAATAAAAAACTATCAAAAACTAGATTTAAAATGGATGTTCCATCAAAAGGCAGCAAAAATTCATTTTTATGAATAATACTTATTTTGTCTAAAAATTTGATTTTATTCTTATAGATTTCTAGAAAACATATAAGATGAATTATAAACATTTTATTGAATATATTAAATATATATTTCATTAATATAATTCTTATATAGTGATATTATTATTTTTTAAAAAAATTTAAACATAGACTTGCGTGAAATGAATTCTATCAAAGGAACCATAAATTTTGCGTAACACAAGCCAAGAATAGTGTTGCGTATAAAAAAATCTATGTTAGTGTTGATTATTGTAAAATATCATATTGGTTTGGTATAAAACACAAGGAAACATAGAAATTTTGAAAAAAATCTCATAAAATCTATGGGTGTTAGATTCCACCCCCCTAAAATTGAATCTTTCCCTCGAGGTTATTTGGGGTTATTAAAGGATCACTAAATGAATGTTTATTTCATAGAAACCCACATCGTAAAATGTAATACTAAAACTTTGTTTTAAAAAGTAATTGTTAGAAACATAAAAGTTATATAAAGTGACTCATCATTGGGTTTCCACATAAGATAACATAGTTAGTATGTGAAAACAAGGATATAGAAGAGAAACCTAGACATCATGTTCTAATGGAGAGTGATAGATAACATGGATTGGAAAATGTTAACAATAAAATAACCATAAATATTTAATTATCTAAGGGACCCTATTTTTCCTCATGTAAGAACATACTATGATAACATATTTGGGTTTTAGGATCCCTTCCATGTAGTTAAGGAACATGGGAAAAAAATACTTAATTGATTTCGGTACAATCTAATCGTTGGTCGTGCCTTGAATAATTTCAACTTCCTCTCTTATTAAATGAAATGAAGTTAAATGTTTCATTCCTATACTGTTATAAGATCATGTGATCCCTAAATGGAATGATAATTTATTTTAATTATCTTTATGAAAAAAGGTTATTACAAGTTATCAAACATGGAAAAGTCCACATATGGTGTGATAATAATTTTTTCTAAAAAACATCATCCAATGATTAACTTAAACTTTTTAAAAAATTTATAACCTCAATATCTTTAGGAATGAGTAAAATATAAAACAATAGAAAAGGGATTACAAAATCAACTTATGAATTATCCCAAAATATATCACACGCTATCTCTGGTTGGTCACATTCTAAAAATGTGAACTCCTTAATCATGCATTCTATTGATTTAGAGTAACAACCTAAATTATCAGATATACTTATTGAAAACATGCATATTTCCTTATTCTAAAACTTATTGGATATATTCCTTAATCCCCAAAAGGATGTATACCTCATCAATGATAACATAACCCTTATGTCCACAACTCCATAATTGGTTACCAAGAAACTAGAATCATCAAATTTACTTATTCATATCCAACAAAACATTATAAAAACATAATTATATTAAAATAAGTGGCATTTTAAGGGTTATCAACCCCTTAATCATGTGTTCTCCAAGTATATATCCTTCCCCTTAAATAACTTTTTTCATCCTTAAAACTATTCAGTATATCCTATCCAATCCTTAATGGAAAACTTATACTAAAAACACTTATATATTTCATGATTCAAATAAAATGATCTTTGATTTCCAAAAAATATACACATTAATCATCAAACAATATTTATAGACCATTACTAAGGATCCATCATATTCTTTTTTCCTAAAATATGAATCACGTCTTAAGGATTCTAAACCATAAGATTATTTGATTTAATGTAAAAAATAATTGAAGAACATCACATGCCATTCACAAGTCATTTACAATATCTTTATCCTCAGTATTATGATCAACACTCAAACCATCGTCATGATTCTATTAATGATATTTTTACCTAGGAAATCAATCTTCATAACTCCAAAAATTTTCACATAGGAAACATTCAATGGTTAACTATGTTCTATGAAGTTCTAACTATTGACTAAGTTAAAAAAGAAAAGTGTGAGAAATAAATGTCAGAGAATCATAACACACATATAAGGTAAATTAATTATAATATTTCAATATATTATATCATTTGTTTAACCCTAGGTTAGCGATGATTTTCACAAAAATCCAAGGATTGTATCAAATACATAGAATTATCCTTAAGAAATTCATTGACATATCAATAGAAATATCTCTAGGGATGTCACTATTATTTTCGTATCCTAGATTCTAAGGGTTGAATAAAACTTCACTCTAATACCAACTCTAATGACCCAAGCTTGATATACATGGAAATTAAATTTATTTTGTGGAATATTTAATACCTTACAAAATAATATGCCTAAATACTATATTAATTTTGTGTATTTGAAAACACAGAACACATTATTCTAACTTTGTGAAAGATATTCAACATGTCTCATAAATATCTTCCCCATTTAATAACCTTAATTAAAAACATTTTTTATATCCTATGGAAATAAAAACATAATAAAAGTGTCAACTCAGATGATCAGTATGGGTAAAAAAGTGTGAAATGTAAACATAAATATGAGCATAATGGTTATGAGAATGTGATCATAACAATCTAATATCATTCCTGGTATATCAATTGAAAACATGAATCATATAGAAAATGAAGGATTATAATACATATGATCATCAATTTAACATAAGACATGAAATTTTGTCATATACATAAACTTTTAACATTGTGAACATGTAGAAATACTAATTAGTTCACTCATTAAATTATGGACATGAAACTAGGACCTTGCATAAATATATAGACATGGAAACTAGGTCCATTTAGAAAATTTTGAACATGAAACTAGGTTTCCACATAACATACATTACACATGAGTTATCCATTAGAACCCAATTCACTGGAGGGAGATATATTTCCCAATAATCTCATAATTAAATCATACATACCTGAGCCATAATATCATAAATAGTCATATCGTAACAAATGTAATGGAATGGGTGTTATAATAATGTAATCATATAATAACCTATTAATAAGATACATGATTCATAATCATTTTAATAAAACCATAACCTATGAATATAAGGGGGTTTCTTGAAGATCATTCCATCAACACAGAAACCATCTTGAGAAAGCCTATGAATGGTATTCTTGAACTACAAAAAATTATGTCATCATAGGTGAGGATATATTTTGAAAGATCACAAAGAATGTGAATTTCCCTTGAAAATAACTTTTTTAAACATAAAATATTTTCAAAAACCTTTTATTTTAAACCGCATTAAAAACATTTAAAGGACTCCTAAAAATCAATTAAAATAGTTCTTGAGGAATACATCCTTTCTTTGTTGATATAGTTTTGTTTTCTTAAAATTTCATTAAATTATTAAAAAAAGAATTTTAATTGAAAATAACCATATAAGAATTTAGTGTAAGATTCATGGTAATAAGGATTAATGAAAGTGTAAAACTCCATTCCTGTCACATTAGTTAAAAAAATTCTTCTCGTACTTTTGCTTGAAAATTAAAAAAATACCTTGTTTGGAAAAAGAAAGAAATATTCCTTTTAAACTGTGTAGTAAAAATTCAAAAAACGGGAAAAAATAACTTCAGAAATCCATAGTATAATATTAATCATTTTATGAATTTTTTTAGAAAATGTGGACACATATAAATATTACCCAATAGAGACTTAAAATGAATCAATCCCAAATATGATATAGATTGTGAAATCACATTACAATAAATAAAATCATATTCCATGTATAAAAAAATTATAAGAATATAAAAATAACATAATATTTTGGATAATACTCAAAAAACACATTCATGGTTAGTATATACAACATGTAAAGAAACAAGTATTGTATGAGGCATGTATCTCACAAAAATAAAGGTGTGACCAAAGTAATCCCTTACCTTTGGTCAGATTTCACCCATATGTGTCCGAAACTCCTGTATAGTGGATTTGGAAATATTATTAACCTGTAATATAACCATAATAATATTTATGATATCATATATGATTCATTGATGACTTTATATTACGTGTTCATTTATCAATTCCGTGTTAAAGAAATGATTTGGGTAATAATCATTTTGTTTATCATACATGTTTTGACTTTATATTCATGATATTATTACATATATCATGATTTACATAATTCTATAATGTAAACCATTTTTTATAAAACATATATATTTAGTATATAAATATATATAATAGATAGATAGTTGAAATCCAATACACCATTTATGGAGATGGCAGGTCGTACAAACGCACGAGCGACGATATGGTTCGAATAATTATTGAATGGTTTTGAAGTGGATGAAGTATAAAATTTCATAATAAATATCATGCTATAATAATAGTATTATGTTATTATTTTCAGTATTATACACATCCATGTATGGTGGTGGTGAAAAACAGAGTACACCATAATGAGGAGATGGTATGTCATACGTACCCACGTGTGGTGATTTATTTTTTGATAAGATGGATAGAAGGTGGAATATGGTTGTTTCATAAACTTAATAACATCTCAGTATATAAATTATACTGGATATATTACTTTATAATGAAATAAATCAGGAATTGGAAGTATATGATGAAAAAATATTGAAATAATCTGTAGAGAAGATTACCTATTCTTTGACGTGATTCCTCTAAATCTCATCTTTGAGTACTAGAGTTACTATTCAAAGAGAAAAATATCCTATATAATGTAACTATGGGTGTTTATAATGGAATTGGGTAGGGTCTTTACGATCTTGGATGAAAAAATTAAGTGAAGTGGTGGGGGTGGATATGGCCTTTTTTAATTGAGGTGAGGAAAACTTTTGGGAAGCTCAGAAATATTAATTTATTAGAAAATCAAACCTATTCAAAAACCTAAAAAATTTCTCAATTTAAAATATTAGATGATATAGGGTTGTAATATCATCAACCAATAATTTTTTGACAAGTTTCTATGTCATGTTAAATATTTTATTTTTCTTTAACACTTAGTTATTCTTTTTAATTTTTAACTAAGGTAACCAATTTTTCAATATTAAAAGGGTCAAATATTAACTTTTTTGAAGTAAATTAGAGTGAAAATGAATAATTTATATCTTTTTAAACAATATAATAATAATTATATATTTTTAGAAATGTTTTATGATTTTTATGTAATTTATTAAATCATTATTTTTACAAAATATCTATTGTGTCAATTTTTATACTATTCATTTAATGGATTCTATAAATTTTAAGATAATATTTTATACTCAAAAAAATATTTAATCATATTAATTATGAGTCAAGGTAATATATAAAATTCATTGGATAATTTAGTTATCCTAAAATTATAATTATTTTGATATAATTAAAAACATTTATTTGATATACCCTTACTAAAATGTATACTATATCAATTTTGTGTAATTATTTAATATAATTTATTTATTTATAAAAATTAAAAATAAAATAATAACATGAAGATAAATTTTTCTATCATTCATAAGAATATATGTAGGAAAATTTATCTACTTTACAATCCAACATTAAAAATATTATACTTATTAATGTATGAAGGTGACAACTTTAACAATACTTTAAATAAAATAAAATAATTATAATAATCTATTCCATATGGCTCCAAATGGTCATTAAATTGACCCTAGGATGATTAAAATAGATATTTACTCTACCAATAAAATTTGGTAATGTGTTTTATCCCTATAATGGTTATTATCATTTTAATATAATTTAGTTTATTTATTTTTTATAAATTAAATAATTTCTACATAATATATTTATTAAACATTAAGGTAGTTATTTCTTTTATAAAAATTGAAAATAAATTCCCATGATAAATAGAAACATTTTATACTTTATGTGAGTATTTATAGTTGAATTTATATTTAGTATAACCTTATTTTAAAAATGATATATTATTTAAAACGTGAATATGAAATCTCTAAATTTTCATTAAATAAAATATTATAAATTGAATTATATCTCCCAAATAGCCAAAAAACGTAAAAAAATAACTTTATATCATATAAATAAGTTTATTAACTTGAAATTTACAATTTATATTCATTTATACCACCCATATTTCTATATGTGGATACATAATAGATATTAAAGACAAAGGAAATGACAGTTTCTGTTTTTCATTTATTTAAATGTTATTTAAGTCATTTTCATAGAGAAGTTTCCATTAAAAAAGATAATTTCAATCCTTAAGTGTTAATAATCATATTCAAATCATAAAATAATATTTCTTCATTTTTTCCTATTTATAGTAATTATAATTTTATTATTATCCTAAATTACCTAAATTACCGTTTAGTGTGGTAATAAAATTTATCATGGTTACTATTAATATGGGTCAAAACTGAAAGTGATATACTTACTAAATTGGGAACACTGAAATCCAAATTTGAAATATATTTTCTAAAATTCAATACATAGAAGTTTCAGAATTAAATTTATCAAAAAAACCAGTAAAATGTCATGAAAAACAGTTTTTTGAAAAAATGCCCCTTCATGAATAATATTTTTTAAAAAAAATTTAATCTGATAAAATTGAACTAATTAAAATTTTAAAACTATTCCAAAGCATAATTTTACTAGGTAATGAATTTAGAATAAAAACAATTAGTACTTTTACTATTCATCAAAAATAGAACTTATTAGAAAAATACCAGAAATTCAACCAAAGTTAAGTTTTATATTCTGCACTAAAAGAAGTAGTTTAGTTTTTCAAATTTATTATAAAAAATTGTTGAAAACTATATTTAGTATGTGTGCACCATCAAAAGGCCTCAAACCTGCCTTTTTTCAAAAAAATTCTTTTATTAGAAAAAATAATTTTGTACCTATATCATGTCTAGAAAATATATAAGATAAATTTTAAACATTATATAGAATATATTACATATATATTTTATTAATAAAATTCATCAAGAGTGATTTTTTATTTTATAAATGTTCTTAAATATAGTATTGGGTGAAATTAATTCTATCCAAAGAAATTTAAATTGTGTATAACACATGCCAAGAATAGTGTCGTGTTTACCGAAATATAAGTCAGTGTTTCGTATTGGACAAGATCATATCGGTTTAGCATATAATATAATTCATCATAGAAATGAAAAAAATCAATCTCATAAAATTTCGGGTTGTTATAGTCATCCAAGATCGCTCATAACTGAACCTGAATTACCATAACTGGTAAAAAAATACTATGTTTCAGACATAAAGGTTCAATTCATTTGGTTGAACTATATGGTATTTTTATTTAAATGGACATGTTACATCATTTTGTGTTTTATTTTGATTATTAGAATTCATAATTTATTCAAATCGTTCATTAGTTTGAACTATTAAATATGACCTAAATTTATGTACCCTTTTCACGATTTAAGTGTTTATTTTAATTTTTTATATTAAATATTGTTATTGAGAAGAAATATTCTATATCTGAAAAAAAGAAGTTTTGATTATATTTTCATTGACTTTTCCTCTAATTTACCCTTATTTTGTATAATTTGTAATCTACACTATTCATACTATAAGAGAGTGTGTTTCGGGAACCCCAGACCTGCTGTGGATCATGGTTATGAATTTACCAAGAAGATTCCACCAATATTCTTAGGTGATAAGGGGTAATAATAATTGGATTAGTGGATTGAATATATTTAGAGGATAAATAATTTCTTAAACACTTGTGAAGAATCTAATGTGGATTTTTTAACACACATGCTCAAGGGACCAGGGAGAGATCACTACAAAATATTTCACATTTTCAAACATGGGCATATCTATTTGTAAAAGTGAATTTTATGTTGTTAAAATTTATTACCAACATATATGTCCCTCTTATTAAACAATCAGTAAAAAAACTATTGCTAAATGTAATTATGATAGATAATATAGTTCTAATGCAATTATAATTACAGAAATAGATAATATATTTGTTGGTCAAAGTGTTTAGCAATAGGATCTGATGAATATTATATTTTTTGGTAATAATATCATCATCACAAAATATCTATTTATAAATTACATTTTAATAAAAATTATAAATTTTTATTACAAGAAAATATTCATATTATATTTAATACATTATTTTTTATTATCAAACCAAATATGATTTTAATTAATGTTTAAACATAAAAAACAATTTTTTTATAAATAAATTTCATACAAAGTGCTGGATCCCCATATTAGGATTCACCCCCAGGTGACCCATCTATGCCATATATTCAACTACAACTCAAGAGACCCAACCATACCAGTGAACCATCTATGCAATCTAGTCGGATCCAGGTCTCAAAAGAAGAAGGTTTAACTTTGATTGGAAATTGAGGATGTTGTGGTATAGTATAATACACATCCTAACCCACCATTATGTTAGAAGGCCCAAGATACTTCTCATACTCCTCTAGAACTCCATCCATGGTCTTAAGAAATCATCCCACTTCAATAATTAATCTATTGAAAATAATTACTTCACCAACTTAAAATCAAAACAACACAGAAAAAATAGGAACTCAACCAGTGCATCAGGATGTACATTCAAAATAGAAACTGAACCTACAATAAAAAATTGAAATCCAAGATTCATATCATACTCCTCTAGTATACATCTATGATCTTCCAACATCAACACACGCTAGAAATAAAAAAAATCAAAAAATATTTATAAAATAAGTACTTCACTAACTTATAATCAAAACAACATAATAAAATAGAAATTCAATCCGTACATAAAGCTATACATTCCAAACAGAAACTCTAGATTTACATTACTAATATAAACTAAATATCTTCAAAAAAATAGATAACCAAGATGTCTCTATAAAACCATTTAATTCAATGAGAACCTTTGGAATTCAATGTATTGTTTCAATGATAGACCCAAACGACATTTTCAAATATTAAAAATATGTCTGGGAACTTGTTGAGGATGATAGTTTTCAGACACTTGCAGATTAAATTTATATCAAAAGGAATATAAAATATTTGAATATAGTATTCCATATGTTATGTGGATGTGTAGTTCCAATCCCATATATAAAAATTATGTTCTCTAGAGCTGGATAACTAGATTAAATCTATGTAGCATAACTCAAGAACTATGGATTGTTTATATAATTTGAAAAAAATTTATAAGAAGATATAACATCATATTAAAAATATACAAACTATTAATGATATTGGTGATTCTATGATTCGCCCAAAATTCATGGAAGTGAAGAACAATACACTATGTTCACCTAGTTTGGTGTCTTCTCATGAACAACCATTATCTTAAAATGAAATAGGTACATTTAATAGCTCATTGACATATAAAAGTACTTTAAAAATGTTGAAACAAATTCAAGAAATACCTTTTAGTCCCATTTGAGATGAAGAAGTTGTCAACTATGGTGAATTACCTATTATTCTATTTTTTTCACATAAAACAAATTTCAGAAAGTTGTAGACATGTTGAAGTGTTAAGAAAACACATTTTATAATTAACTGTTATTCCCATTTATTTGTGTATAGACAAACCATTTATGATGAATTACTTGTTAGTGTACAAACAACCCAATATAAAGGAAATAATTTGTTTGTGTAAAGAAAACCTAATAGACCGACCATAAAAATTATCGTCAAGATAATGATGTAAGAATATGAGAGGGATGGAGTGGAACAAAAGCATAATAAATAAGGGACATCAACTGATGTTAATATATAATTGTGTTTCTATAACTAGAATAACACAATATCATAAAACAAAAATAATCAAGGGGGTGATGATTCAAACCATCCATAAAACATCATTTTCACACTCCTTAATCTGTACATTTCTTGTAATCTTAATGACTGATTTATAATTGAATCAACAAATGTAGGTATCATATTAGGTGCATGGGGATCTAGTGATTGTCTAGAGAGGGAGGTCATAAATCTATTAAGGCGTGGGTAGATTTAGGATGGGAGCGGGGGCAGATTAAGGTTTGAAAAGTTGACGAGGTGGGGAGGCGGATCGGGGGAGGTGGAATGATAGAGAGGTGGTACATGGTGGATGAATGGGGGAGGTAGGAAGGGGAGATAGAATGGATGAGGCAGAATAGGGTAGGGGGGACAAGAAGCTATAATGGGGATGTGGGATGGGGGAGGTGGGATGAGGAGGTGGGATGGGGAGGGGGGGAGGTGGAACAGTAGAGGTAGAATAATAGGAATTCAGGAAAATCATTAGGGTTAATAACCTATATTAATTTTATTTTAAAATTTATATTATTATAGAAAATGTATTTTATATTCATTATAAATTCTAATATTTTTAATTTGAATAGTATTATTATTTAAAAATATTTTTTTAATGATTTTTAAAATTATTTAAAATTTATTCGAAATTATCTCACATGTGTTTTTTTAAAGATGGATGGTAATATTTA
The DNA here is from genome assembly GCA_963277665.1 of Viscum album. Classification (NCBI taxonomy): domain Eukaryota; kingdom Viridiplantae; phylum Streptophyta; class Magnoliopsida; order Santalales; family Viscaceae; genus Viscum; species Viscum album. The sequence goes on from OY728144.1 coordinate 15,955,914, forward strand.
AAATATATTTACAATGTGTCCTATGTACATACACTAATAACATTCATTTCTATCCACTTTTATTTAGTTGAGTGATAATCAGGTGTGATGTCCAAAAAGCTCAGATAACATGTTAATAGATTCATACACGATATATATATATATATATATGATTGAATGTATGCATGTACTCATTACAAAAAATATTATTCATTTAATAGTTATATTAAATCGATGTATAAATATATATTTTCCTTAATAAAATAGTTGTTCTTATACATATATATATTTATTTGTTTGTAAAATAGTTAATTATAAAACAACTTATTAGAACAAATCATTTTAGTTATGAAATATTGTTTTTTGTAAAAATAGTTATTAACAATAGACTCATGTGTTGGAAATATTATGTTAGTTTTAAAATGAAATAAAGATAGATTTTATAGTTAGTAAAATATGAGTCATTATTTAGTAGTTAATACCAAATAATATACTAGTCAGCAAAAAATGTCGGAAATTAAAATTAATATTGACAAAACAAAATATATATTGGAATTAATCATTTTCACTAAACCATATATTATTTATTAATAAATATTTATGTGTAAAATCCACTTTTTTTTATTGTATGGGGGAATCCAATTTTTAAGTTCTGGTTCATGAGGATGTTACTTTAAAATATATCAAGAAAATCATTAATCATCTATTGTTTTATAAGATGTTACCAATGGAAGTTTAGGTGGAGTTTATGACCACACTACTTCTGGAGGTTATCATTTTGTAGTATTCTACCCATTTTGTTGAGTTGGTGTATCTATAACCAAATCTTTTCAATAATTAGTACCTTAAAGCTACGAGGTTTGAGTTAGTAGTGATCCACGATATTTATTTGATGTTGATTCTAATTGACATTTTGGCCACTATAGAGGTAGTGGAAAAGGTGGCCTTGGCTGAGGCATACATATATAGAAAGAATAGTTGGGTGGTGCTTCCATCGGTGAAGTTGTCAGCCATGTTATTTCCATAAAAATATGTTTAAATGTAGACTATTTTTTTCAAGTCCAGTTTCAGGGGATTCATTAGGACATGAGTATTTTTTTTACTATTAGTGAAGGAGTCTAGGTCAAACCCAGCTGAATTGTGTGGAGGCTCCAAAGAACTGTGTTCTTTGTGGATGATATAGACATCTTAAACACATTTTGTGATTTTATATCCTAGGGTATTAAGGAAGGATCCACATTTACATATGGTTTATCGGTTTGTGTAAATTATTAAAAGGGTGGTGGGTCATATCCATATGATAAGGGAGATGTTCAAGTTTCTATGAAATATAATGTTGGAGGTGATACTGAATGTATTTATGTAGTGTAGTACGCAGTAGATTAATCTGATGTAGGTCCAACTATAGGTATAGAAACATTGTTTATTTCATCGTCTATGGTTCTAAATTTTTTGGATTTAACAACTACTAATTTTTTATATTATCAGAGTTACATAATGTGTCAGGATTTCATTAAAAAATGATGTCGAACTTATCTTATCATTCCATAGCATTGTTAAATAGGTCTGAATGAGGTTTCAAGTGTCCTACATGTCTAGTGATGATATCTTACATTGAATTAGAATGTCAATAATTACTTATCTATCATGAAACTTTTTAATTTATTGATGTCTTGGATTGTAGTATTAGTGCTTATAACTATATAATAAATTATCATCATCGGGTATAGTTCTAATCAACTATTGGGGTCACTCATATTTTTCAAGGCTAGTGGGGCCCTAGATCTGGAAGGGTTGGGAATTTTTTCATTATGTTGGGTTAATATTATTCTAGGTGTTAGAGATATTTTTTGGCTAAGTTAACACTTTATTGGGAAGTGAAATTCATAATATAGTGTGTGCATAACTAATGGTATTTCTAGATGATTTTCATGTTTACCACAATAAATAGATTTTGATTTTACTATTTACCTACTCCTTGGTATGATTCCCATTTCTATTCCATCTTATTGAATTTTATATATTGAGTTGGTGGAAGATAAGGTCAAGCTTGAGGTCCTAAGAGATAAGGGATTTATTCATCCTAGTATGTCACAGTGGTCATCACATGTTCGTATTCTTAAAAAAGAAAATTATTGCATTATAAATTTTATTGAATATTGAAATATGATTCTGGTGACTATTAAGAACAAACATTATTTTCCTAGTATTGATGAACTATTAAACAAGATTTTAGGGGAATGTTTGTTTTCATAGTTTGACATTTGGTTAGTTTGTAACCATTTAATGTTTCAGGAAATGGATATACCTATGAAAATATGTAGAATATGGTTGTTTTATTTTGACAGAATGTTTATACCATTCAGAATGACTAACTCCCCCACTATATTTATCAATTTTATGAACCATATCATTTATTAGTTCATGGAATATTTTATTATTGAGTTCATTTGTTATATTTTAGAGTAATACAAGATATACGATGACCACATTTACCATTTGGATATCATCCCTAAAATCTTAAAAAAAACATTTCTTCATTTTATTCTTCCAAAATATGCCTTTCAGATCTAGGATATGAAATTTAAAGGGAATTTTATATCCCATAGGTTCATCTCAAGGGTATTGTAAATGTAATGGTTTTTCTTTATTCATTGTATCCATAAAAATTTATTAAGATACTAATATTATTGGGTTTAGATGGTTACTATAGACGGTTTTTTAAGGAATTATCCAAGATGGCATATTTTATGACTTATTAAACCCATAAGGTTGAATACTTTTAGTGGAATTAAAAGTTTTCGTTTTCTTATGAGGTGTTTAATATTGTGTTAACTTCTACACCAATTTTGATACATCAGAAACTAGATATGGGTTATTATTATTTCTATTATGGTTATGGTGTGTGTTTTGGATGTGCCTTTATTTAAGGAAAAAATGTGGTGTCCTAGGCTCACACTATTTATGACCTCATGAGAATAACTACACTACCGACGATATTGAGTTAGTTGTGGTTATGAATGAACTCCAAATGAGTCTAATTAACAACTTTGGAGAGTGTTTTAATGTCTATTCCTATCATAAGAGACTAAAATATAATTTTACTTAGAGGGATATGAACTTGGTATAGAGAAAGTTTGAGGAATAACTTCAAAAAGTTTAGTTTGATGTTGTGTACACCATTGGGGATGGAAATGTTGTTGTCGATGTGCTGAATAGAAAATTCATAATAAAATCATTATGAAATTTTCTAAGCAGTGTTATCTAGTTATATTTTTTCTAAGATGAACTTGGTAGTAGAAGAGGATGGTAGAATGGTTTTGTTGGATTTGATGATTGCTACCTCATATTTAGAAGAGAGAGTTTTCCAAGAGTATTTTATAGAAATAGAGTTCTATTTATCAGGAGGAAATGATCTTATTTGTGTGACCATTGATCGACTTATTATATTGGTGCATTTCATACCTACCAAGGAGACAAAGAAAGTGGAACTTCTTGGGTACTTTTTTGTCCAGTAGATTGTAAATAATATTGGGGTTCCCCTTGTGGTTGTATCAAACAAGGGCCTAAAGCTCACATCCAGGTTCTAGAATGGTTTTTAAGAGCAAATTTGGTACAATATTAAATTAATTATAGCTTATCATTCATAGTTGGATTAACATATATAGAGGGATATCCAGGTTCATGAGGAAATGTTTCGGTCTAGTCTGACTGATTTTAGAGGTTTTGGGAAAATAGAACTATTGTTTGGATATGTATGTTTCCTAGAACCAATTTATTCATGGTATAAATGTATTAATGTCCTTCATAGGTTCTCCATGTGTTTAGAAGACATCTCATGTGCTCTGGTTCTTCTCTACTAAGAACTGGACTATTTTATATATGATGGGAAATTACATGCCATATAAAGAGATTTCATGCCATGTAATGGTCACTGGATATATTCCCTGAAAATGGTTCTAGGTGTGAATTTTACACTCCATATATTTCAATTTCACATCATGTAATGAAATAAATTATATTTTTATAAAATGAAAACATGTTTTTGGTGATTTCATTCTTTTTGAAATTTATGTCTTGTAATGAGATTATGTGAAATGTAAGTCTCACATAATGGTTATTTGGGAATTATGATGGTGTTTATTCTTTCATTACTCATGCAGAATCCCACTTTCAACCCAAACCTCACCTTAGGCGATTCTGGTGATATCTTTACCTTCTAGTTCATTTTATTTCTAATTAAACAGCAGGGTTGTTGTGGCATACCTCTCCAGTTATGATTTCTGTTGTTTGATTCCTCTTTGTGTTATTAGATGTGGTTTTAGCTATGTTTATATTTTAAATTCATGACTAGATGGTATTTTCTATCTATACTTTCTTGTTTACAGACATGCATTTCCTATTGGAGGTCGATCTAGTGGGTTCCAATCCCCATTTCCAATGGTGGAGATGTTTATAATTTTTTGAGGATGTTGTTTATATATAGTGAGTTATTTTATTGAATTTTTTACCATTCATGTAAAATTACCATAGTTTTATAAATAAATATTACATTTATTTGTATCAATGGATTTCGTGAATGATAAATGTTTTCAAAACATTTTTTTTAAAACAATTTTTTTATTCAAAGAAGAATTTATGATACACTAAAGCTATTTGGATTTCCACTAATTTTTTTTATAATTTTTTGGAATGGTTATGAATTGTTATTTTACAATCTTGATGCTTTGGGCACCTTGGATGTGTCAGTCAAATAGAAATATCAAACCTGAGTTAGTGTTCTATCACTACTGGTTGTTTTTTTGATATCGATAGACTTCGGTATGAATCAATATCGGTTGGATACAGACATTGGCCATGTTAATTCTATTTTATATATAATACATATTTTTCCAATAATAATTATCCCCAATGATAGTTTTATAGTTCATTTATAGTTTCAATTTCATGATGGGTTTTATCATGTATTTTTTTAATCAAACTTTTTATATGAGGTTGTATCCCAAGATATCACATGATTGTATTTCTTATATAATTTTTTTCTTACATACCTTATGATACATGGATATTATTTCCTATTTTTTCACTTATAATGACACATTTATTGTATAATAATATTAAAATATTTTATGAAAAACTAAAGGGAAAACTTATTCGAAAAAATATTTCATTTATGAAAGTTATTTATAAAACTGTTTCAGTTTTAATAGCTGGAACTGTTGAATTATTGATATTATACCTTGTATAGAATATGTGTGGGTATCCAACTTGTCTTTATTATCACAACCTAAATTTTCATTTCATAAGTTGTTGATGTTGTATTTCTGGAGTTGGTTAATGGGATTGTAATATTATAGAATATTGACATCTCGCATATTTTTTTCCATCACAACGGGGTGACATTGAGGTGACCATTTATCCCATAGAGACTTGTCATACATTTTTTATCCTATTTTTATTGGTTTTTATTATTTTTGGTTGTTTATCATTTATTATACGTTATACTCTAGTCATATAACATGGTTTTGATATATTCAACACTTATTTCCATTGTCTTTGTTTTGCCTAACCATGTGACAGATGACTTGGGTGTATGGTTTAGTTAACCCGAGTTAGTCTTTTATAATTTAATTTATTAAATAAATTTATATTAAAATATTTCAATTAATTTTGGAAATAGATAAAACCATTCATTAAAATAATAATAATAATAACATGCATGGCATAAAGTTTTTTATAAAAATGTATTTTAATTAAATGTTATCTTTTTGTTTCATTATTTATTTTTTTGAGCTATAACACATTAAATGTGTTCCTATAAATTACACAAATTAAATATACTAATTGTATAAATGCACACCTAGTGATTAAATACCATGTAATAATATTTATAATGACTAAATTTATAACTATCATATTTCATGAATATATATATATATATCCTTACAAATATCACTAACATGATTAATATTATTGACATATTTCTAAATATTTATATTATATTTCTAATATATATTACTTCCTTTAATATTTGTAATTGGGGTAATATTTTCATTTTTAACCAAGACGATAAATATCTCATTTGCATGTTCTTTATATTTACATATGTATTTATCCCTCTTTTACTTTTCTTAATGATCTTTTGTATTTCATTCACATAATTATTTAATATTTATCAGGAATTTAAATATTTTATCTCGAAAAATATATCTCAGTTCCTTATAGTTCATTATTGTTTTTGATAAAATCCATTCAATATTATATTAAATTTAATATAAAATGCATAATCAAATATATGGTTTCACATTCTAACCACTTAAATGAACGTGTCCCTAAATATTATGTCACTCTCATGAAAAAAACTCTATTATTTATTTCCTTATTACATATTCATTCCCCATGTTGATTCTTCAAAATTATGATTTCTCCATAAAACATTAAAGTTGAGAGTGGTCCTCCTTTAATTTAAATAGCCTATTTGATGTAATATTTCTACCAGTTTTTCATCATACAAGAGATCTTATTTCAAATATACATACTATTAGTAAATAACCTACAATGGCTCAATAGTTCACTTCCGAAAAATTGAAAAATAGACAATATCATTCACACGAAAAAGTTTTAGTGGAATTAAATGAAGATAAGCTAAAATCCCCAAGTTAATAAGGATTTTAAAGTATCTAATGTATCTATGGAACAACGTTACCTTATTTATGAATCTCAATTCCCTCTCCCAAAGTGATATTAAATGTAATAAGAAATTTTCAACAGCAATCTACAATTATAATTGATTATTACCACCATAACTAATATTTTAACATTGTGAAAATTTTAAATTATTTCTGAATGGTTTGAATATTATCTAACATGTCTAGAGAAATATCTATTCATAGCATATTAGTCTCTTCAACTTCATCCCAACATGTTGGAACTCTGCACCTCAACCTATATTATGCCTCATAATGTTCAATTTGATTACTAGAATTTAATATGTTTTTTATGATAACTCTAATATGGGAATCTAATGATCCAAACCTCCTTTCAAATCCTTTGAATCGGATCACATCATATCACCCAAATTTTAAATAGCCTTTTTAGATTAACCATTAATATAGTAATTATAAGAAGTTCTATATCTCATCTCTATATACGATTATTGTTGAAGTGTTCCTTATAACATCATGTAAAACCCCATATTTCAACTAGATACAATTTAGAGTTGTTCTATATGAAAACTTACCACATCCTTTATGTATATCATGGATGATTTATTGAGTGAGAAATATTCTGAAATTTAAATCGGAGATTTTGATTTAGTAAAATGATCAACCACAACTCAAATCACATTATATCCTATAGAATTTAAGGTAAGACCCATCATGAAATTCATAGTGATGTTATCCTATTTTCATTATAATATAGCTAATAGTTGAATCACCCACTTTGATTTCTAATATTCATCCTTTACTTGATGTAATTACAAACATCAAGATACATAATTTAATATCTACCAACTCATATTGTCTGACCAAAAGAAAAAATTGAGATCTTAATATATCTTTATTCTTCAATGATGGAAATACATTGATCAGCTACGTGGATCATCCAATAGTTCCTTCTCCAGTTCTGGTATTTATAAAAAAAATATTTACTCCTTAAATCATGTAATTGCATCATTGTCATTGTTGAACATTAGATTATTCCCTAACATCCTTAATATTTCCATATAATCCATTTATGCCTCCTTTTTCTTCACCTCAATGAATAGTTGAGTAATAATTTGGGATAGATAAAATTTCTCCACTTCTATTATGATTCCCAAGTCCATAATTTGAAAATACATGAGTATTTACTCTCTTTAAATTTACATCACAGATAAGGTATTGTGATCCTTATTTATTAGAGAATCAGAAACTATGTTTACCTTCTTAGGGTGGGAATATATCGGGAAATCAAGGTCTATGATCAAATACAAACATCTCCTTTGGGGTATATTGGGTTCATTATATTAGATTATTTACGTAATAATATTGTGATCATCATATTTTTCACACTTTTTATCACATATTTAAATCTCTGATATTTTCTAGGAAAATATTATCATACTAGCTCAGAATAATGAATCATTTAATATTACTCAGAAATCATTAATTATTGTAAGTAATATGCTATCACTATATCATTTTTCATTTAGCTAAATATGATTTCCTTCGTTGACAGATCAGTGTATATAACAAACACTTCATCACTGCATGGTATAGTGAGTATAGGTATAGTGATTAACATTAACATGATATCCTTGAAATTTTCATCACATTAACATGTCCAGTGGAACTTTACTCCCTTTTAAGTGTACTTTTTTAAAGGATTTGATAGTAGATACAAATTTCCCATAAATCAACCTTTGTATCATTTAAATCCATTAAAAAATTTATCTCTATTATATTTTTTGTTCAACAAAATTTAGAAAGAACTACAATCTTTGAGAGATCCATATATTTAGACATCATTTTGATTAAATAACTAAATAATGAACCATTCTACTTTATGAATTTACATATTATAAATTATGAATGCAATTCAAAAAATTTAAAGGTCGTTAGTATAATCCTAAAATTATAGTTATTATCTTCCTTACTCCATGAATATATGCTATTATCATGTATAAAAACTAACAAAAATTCATAGATGTAATCTTCAATGAATATATTCATCATATCCATGAATATTGTAGGTGAGTTTGTGACTATTAACAGAAAAAATATGAATTTATAGTTTCCATATATTATATAGATGGTTTCCTGGTTTACATATTTCATTTTCACCCGTAATTAATAATATCAATATTAATGGTTAATATTTTGGAAGTATCATGCCTCTTATTGTTAATCAAAAAATTCATCAATATGGGGTAGATGGTACTTTTTTATTTTGTATTTTATATTCATGATAATCAATGTAGAGATAAATTGATCCATCATTCCTGTTAATAAATTTTTCTCGTTCACACTAGGTTGAATAGCATGGGAATATGATACAATTTTCTATATTACCTTAGAGTTTCTTATTAAATTATTTCTAGTCTCTTGTGGTTATTCAATATGTAGACTTTGATATAGGTATAGAACCAGAAATGATTTATATGGAAGAATATATGATGGGAATTAGGGGAATACATGGACTCTCATTAGAAAAAACATCAATGTGTTCATTAATCATTTTAATATCCTCAATTTAGAGATTTATCAACATAAATTGAGTAAAATATCCATATTTATTTTGTATTAAAACCCATATAATGATATTAATTTCATTTTGGAGTTCATAGATGGGCTTCTTTAAATGTATGATCATGTGTTGATTTGGAATATGAAATGTGACATCTCTATACGGAAACTTTATATGGAATCTATGTAGTGATATACAATCCATTCTTAAAATCACAATAAATTCATCTTAATAAAGAAAAATGAATTACATGTAGAATATTTTATCAAATTTAAATAAGGGGGGATTGTTATAAATTGAATTAAATCATCACAAAAACAATGAGTTTCTATCTCTATAATCGAGTAATACTTTTATTGTTATTTAGTTGATGAAGAGTGTACCTATCACCACATATTTTTCAGGAAAACATTTAGCAGATATAGTTTAATTGGATATCAATATATCCATTTACTTTGTAGTTTGTTAATGTAGGTTTCCATTTTTAATTCTAATATTAGTTCACCTTTTGGTATAATTACTATTATCTTTATATTAATGTTATTCAATTGTATGTGGGGAATTCAACATGGATTTCCCTTCATCCTCTCTATTTTTCTGATTCATATATCTTCATTATTCATGTTCATGTTGGTATTCTATTCCGTTATAGAATAAATTCAATGTTCCATTTAGAATGTTCTCCTCATTAGTTTCCCACATTTTTGGAATGTGGAATGAATAAATTTTCATTCTCTATTTCAATTTTCATTTGAGTTACCAAAAAATTAAAATTTTATCTTCTTTTCCCTAAAACTATGAGAATTCAAGGAATAATTAATGTTTATTTCTACCATGAGATCATGTTAAATAATTTCTTCATAGCTACGAATTCCCCTCATTGAAAATTTCATTTTTATAATTTGTTTTGATACACTAATTAATTGGTTTATTTTTTATTTAAGGTCAACGATAAAAATAAAAATATACCTTTACATTATTTTGAATTTTCATTATGTATACCAATGAGTTATTTCTTTTTTAGTTTCAACAATTGTAATTGGAACCTTATTTTAAATTGAATTTTCCATTGAAAATATTTGATGAATTTTTTTCTTAAATTCCTCACACTTAATAATGAAAACATCCTTATTTTATATAATATTATTCAGGAGTGTATACAACTGATCATCCTAAATATATAAATGATAAATAATTTTAAAAACATTTTCATGAACCATCTATATGAAATTGGAGTATATCATATCCTTTTTGTTGACTGATTTCATAGTGATTATTGCATTAGATGACACATAAAAAGAAGGTTCATGTTTCAACCTTAAGGAATCAATAAGGAGTCATTCATTACCAGGTTTGTTTGAGAGTTTATCCTGATTCGTATTATTGTTCATTACTTGAAAAAGTTAGGTGTGTATTTACTTGAGATTTTATACAACTTCCCCTATACCCTTTGGTTTTTATTTTGGATAGTCATTAAATTCTCCATCATAATTATTTTAACTCAATTACACTTACATATATCCATTTAATAAAACTAAATATATATAAAAGTATAAAATATTAATGATCAAATTTATAAATCATATAATTAAAAAAATAAATCCAAAGATTACCAAAATTATTCAACCATCCTTTCAACTAATGACATTTTAAATTCACATAACACCACTTTTGGTTCATGATAGTTTATATTAGTATCTATCAAATTATTTGTGATATTCAAATACCCAATCATAATCAAACCCCACTATGATAACAACTATGTTGAAACAAGGATTCCATACACACATATTACATCCTATCACATGATATTTAATAAACATCATAATAAATGTAACCCATTGACCATTATGTTTATTCTAGTTGGATATTGGATACATAAAAAACATATTTTAAAATTTTTTCAATATCTCCCATAAATTTAATTCAAACATGATGCACTTTCATATACATCATACAAAATACTCCTTATATACTAAATATATAAACATATTAAATGGTGATATTATATTCTTAGTATGTGTATATATATGTTACATTAATGGAATATAATAATTGAACATAATATATTTATATGAATATAATAATATAATCAATGTTAATGGTTATAATATAAGATAATCATACTAAATAAATCATATTTTATAAATCATGAGTTATGGCATAAGACTTCTGCATAACCTAAGACATGAGTAACAAGAGTTTCAAAATATTGATGGATATCTATGAGGTTGAAGTTGGGTTTTGTATTAGTGTTAAGCATCATGTAATCCGACATGAAAAAATGGGGGTTCAAAATGCATTGGGCGTAGGTATTGTAGTGGTATTGTATAAACAGAGGCATTGTAGCAAAGACGAGCACTCCAGTGGTGGTATCACACAATAACAGTGGTAGGATACTTTAGAAGTGGCGTGATACTGTAGCACGTGTGTATTGTATTAGTACTATTAAAAAAAATGATCTTTGGGACAAAAATTTGGGCCTATGGGCCATGTAATGGGCCACATGACCACCGGGCCTTTGGAATATGTAATGTGTCTCCCTCTACCCAGTTAAAATAGGTCTTTTCTTTGCTTTAATAATAAATGAGGGTTCGAACCTAACCTTAAAATAATTGATAGCTATGATCTATGAAATCATAACACAATAATATGAATTTTTCATAAACATATTCTTGTATTTATAACATATTTTTCTGGATAATCACCATGAGATTCATATCATAATAGAGTGGGTTGAGCACCATCCCATGACATAAAAGACTTTTGAAAACCCCCGATTTCCCATAACTATTTTGAAATTGGGATAACCACCCATGTCCTCTTATGATCACATTAGGTATAAAAATTTACTTAATGTATTGGTGGGATATAATAGAGCCATTTATCACATAATTATAAATCATATAGATGTGTTCCACAAGAATATTAAAACATTCTTAATTCCATCGTGGCTTATTTAACTTGTTAAAAGAAGTGGATTTTATAATGACATTCATAAGACATTGTCATAAACCATCCATATAAATGAGTTGTCGAGTTTCATTAAATAATATCCCTAGTGATGTTTAAGAAACATTAATGGATATTGACATATACTAAAAACACCTTTTTAAGTGTATATGAATTTTTCATTTGAAAATGAGATTAAATATTAATTACATTGGAAACTATTTATTTTTCAATGAAAATAAATTATAATTAAATGGGAATATAAATTACCCAATAAAACCATTGAAATATTTATTTTATGTGTTTGGGACATTAAAAAAAACTGTTGATGTGGGTATTAGAAGTCGTTGGGTGTGGCCAGTGGTATGGAACAAGAAGCTCATGCTGTGGTAGCCTTGACGAAATAGAAGCCAATGGGTGTGGACTCCAAGTTTAAATATACAACAGATGTGAAGTGTGGATCATGATATGTGAATCCATTAGTGACCTATTTATTTATTATATTGAGGAATTTTTTTTACCTCAGACTCCACTTCCTACTCCTTTGGGTCAATAGTGTTATTCAATGGAGGAGGAGTGACATCATAATAGTCACAACTTGGTGGATCCTCAAATGGTGGATGAACGGGGACACAAGAAACCCGTTTCAACCTCAAAATCCTAAGGTAGTGCATTCCGGTACTGGTATTAGTTTCAACAGTATGAAAAATGATTATAACATCAGCCGATGGAGGAAGATGTTGGGTGACCCTCATCTATCTATGAAACTTTCATTTGTGCAATCGAGCTCAGATGTGGAGATTACTATTAGAATTTTGGAGCCTCCTATTAATGCTACACATGGTGTTATTGGGGAACCAAAAATGGTGTTTTAGGGAGGTCCCAAGGATCCTAAAAATTGTTTCATATGTTGAGGTGGTGAGATTTGGGAATGGTATTGGTTTTAGTTTCTAGGTTGAGGCTCTATATGAACCTAGAGTGTGCATTCCTATAGGTTACAATGTTCTATAACAGGTAGTAGTGGGTGAGGACATTATTGGAATGAATCCTAAAGAGGATGATGGTTTTGTGCTGGGAACCCATTTTTTGATTTTACCCCATGTTGATCTGTCCATGTTTCTATAAAATATCCATTCAGAACTTACAGGGATGAGAATGAGGTCCCTAGGAATGGGTATACTGCTGAATATTCTAGCCACATTGTAGGCGATATAATGGATGAGGGTTAGGATAGTAGGTACCCATGACCAAGGATAATTAAGTACAAGAGGAGCATCCAAAATGAATATAAGTATTATCGTTATTTAGCCCCCAAAATGGAGACCAGATCTACGAAGAAATCGAAGGCCATGTATATGGAAAGTGATCACCATCCCTCCATGTCAACTTGTCGGTAGTGAGAGTTTTTTGCTATTGTCAAATAGTTATTGGAATTGATCAGAATCTTGGTAGAGGTAATTGTTGAAACTATTTGGATAATTAATTCACTTAATGAAGAGGTGAAAAGAATGATGTTAAGGGACCAAAGGGTTACTCATAATGAGGATAAGAACACTTTTATTTATAAGAAGGAAAAGACTTTAATAAATGGATTAAATAAGGGGAATATAATTATTGAGGAGTACATTCAATCTTGGGAGAAGCAAGAATTTAGGCATGAAGATCTTGTAATGGAGGAACCATACACTCAAGAAAACACTATCTCGTGGAAACTATTTATAGAGATTAGAACTGGTATGTTGAAATTGTACACTAATGTATCAGTTATCTACTTTTGTGCTTGCACAAATGGTTTCTCACATTTTCCTTAAAATAGTTTGATAATAAAAATTTAATTTTGAATGAGGAAGAGGGGCCACATCAAGAAGGATTGACAATATTATTAAAAGAAAGTTCTTCACTATACAGAAATCATGGTTCCAAAAATCCCATATCCGAAGAAATATAAACTATTACACTTTGTGTTCATATGACAATAAAATCCTAGATTTTTTATTTAGGTGAATATAATAATTTATTATAATAAAGGAGAAATATATAACATTATTATTGTTGAAATTTTTGTAAATAGAATCTTTATAACAATGTAGCTTTATAGATTTTGGAAAAGGGGGTACAAAAAATGGCTAATGAGTGGAGGCTTTCAAGATATGGTGGTTACTCAATTTATCATGGTTTTATAAAAGAATCTCATGTCCCTATTTTAATTTTATGATATTAGGTTTAGAATTAAACTTTATAAAACACATTATATAGTCTCTCAATTGTTTCTAGAAATGTTTAAATGAGTAAATGATGGAATATATTTCCATAACATTTTAAGAGAATCATTCACAATGGTCATACCATCAAATTTCTTAAGTCTAGGTTTTTGGAAATATCATTTTGGTCATCAAAATAAAAAAATTATAATGATTCTAGAGGTAGAAATGGATGTTAAATATTTGTTGGTGAAAAATCAATAAATTTGAAATCATTATATTTGGAAACTAATGAAGTATTTCATTTAATCATATTAAAATAACTCTACAAAAAGTAGTAGCTTTTACGTACTGATGTATGTTGAATTTCTCTTGTCATATAGGAAGTAGAATGATAGTATATATTGAATTTTATTGATGATTTTTTTAGAATGGTATAAATTTATTTTTTGAAACTTAAATCAGGTGTGAGTGAAGTGTTTTTTACTAGATCGAAACAATGGAGTGAGAAACATGTTTTAAAATAAATAGTTTAATATTTGATAATATGGGTGAGTTTTCAGAAAATATTTTTAATTATTATAGTACACATAGTGGAACTAGACCTGAGAAAATAGTTCTTGGAAATCATAAAAATAATAATATTGTAAAGAATTAGTACTAAAAATTTCTAGAGAAGAAACAAATAATTAGTATTCACTCTATAATTACTAAGTAGTTTTTAATTTGTATTGTGTATAAGTCTGTGTATATGATTGACCATAGTCCTTATTTATTAT
The DNA here is from genome assembly GCA_963277665.1 of Viscum album. Taxonomy (NCBI): domain Eukaryota; kingdom Viridiplantae; phylum Streptophyta; class Magnoliopsida; order Santalales; family Viscaceae; genus Viscum; species Viscum album. The sequence continues at coordinate 15,971,053 of OY728144.1, forward strand.
TATGAAAATAGTTATCAAGAGTGTCATGGTCCAGTAACACACCAAAATGTTATCACATTAGAGGTTTTGGAATTTTTCTCCATGTTCATGTGGATTCTAAAAATTGAGACAATATTGATATAAATCCTTTCCCACGTTTCATTATATGGTATAAAAATGAGTAATTTGGATTTTTAAATTAGAATGATTGTAATAAGAGACACATAATGTCCTGTATTAGATTCCACTTATTCAGTGCCTTGAGTTGGTTCACCACAAGCTGACATGTGTGTATCACCATATTCCAGAGGATACTTACTAGAAACGAGGGGCTATGGAGATTTTATGGAGACATTTTACCCTCATATCATAATAAGAAATAAGGGAAATAACCAAATAACTTCCATAGATGTTAATAATTAGAATTCATAATATGTAAATAAATAAAAAAATCATCATATAATATCAAATGTAATAAGTTAAAGGTCTGAATGATCATTTAATATATACAAAACTGATCTCCGAATGGGGAGATCATATATACAAGAAGAAATAAATGAAACAGATGTAAATGTAGATTGATCTACATTACACACTGAGTCATTTCACATACCTAATCTCTATAAACATATATGATCTATCAGGATCGATCAGTCCCATAGCTTCAACCCATCATGTTATTAGAATAAACTGAATTTCATCTCAACTATCCCATCCTAATTGTAGCTCGAGCAGAGTGTGGGTGAAAATATTTGTAGGGAACGACTAACACAACATCATACAAAGAAATTAAATATTGTGTATGTATACCTAATCTACTCAATATGATAACAACTATAATAATAAATAAAATAGGAAAGGTAACTAAAAAATAATATTCACTCAATACATGCTCATAGAATGTGCTCATCCAAGCTAATAAATAAATATAAATAATGAAACATCATGTATATGTATATATATCCCCATCAATATATACATATATATATATATATATATATCCACCTGGATATATATACTTATATATATATGTATGGTGTAAAATAATATTAAGAAAACCTGTCCATATCTAATCCTTGTGCATGTGATCTTGATCATCTAGACATCTAGTGAATAAAAAAATTCATCTAGATGACCCACCAGTCAAGACATGTATAAATGAATTTATCCTTGGTTATGTAATCTAGATTAATGATTCCTTCTTCATATAGGGATAAAAAATCCCATGTCAAAGCTATGTGACCATAGGGGGGATACATATTCAAACCCTTGGTCACCCATATTATACTCTAATCATTATAATGATTGATTCCATGAATTATCTAGACCTAATGTAAATGAAACTGAGCTTAATGAAATACCACTAAATCCTTGTAAATAAAGTCTTATTTTTGTATCCTAGGTCCATAACATAGGTAAATCATGAAATTGTTACTCAGATAATCCTAAAAGGGATCACTCATACGAGAAAATTAAGCAATGATCTCTTAATTAAACTGTTTACATGGAATATAATCAGTAAAAATCTCAAAATATCACACCCATACTTGTCCATGGAGTTTCATAAAAGTGTTTCCACATGACCAGGGGGATCATCCAATGTATTTATTACGAAGATTATAATTGATCATTGGGTATATCTCATGTATGGAGGGGAGAGTCGTGTCCATCCATCCTAATGAATGATGAGGAGATACATGTCTATCATTAGATCATGTAATCCCCAATTGTAGGATCAAATTATGTAATTCTATGCATATAATAATTATGTAGGGTCAATAGTCAGATCCCAAGAAGCACATATGTGAATTCAAAATACATACTAGTGAGAATGTCTTAAAATATATCTCCCAGGAGGAACCCCTGGGAAAATCTATCAAATATTACATCACATTCGGCACATTGTAAAACATTCTAGGAAGTACCTCTATGATTCCTAACTGTGTCAATAGTAATCATGAAAATCAATAAATCAAAGAGTGAGGGTTTACAAATTCTTAATCCCACCACAAATATTACTAACCCTAATGATTACTTATTTGGTATGGGTTCATAGGTGACACCTGATATCATATTTACTAAACCCAATGTATTATCATGGGGTTAGTTAATCATTGGTTCACCCACTAGGTCCCAAAAAATAAACATTGGAGGGGAATCCAAAATGAGATCCTTGAGTTCCACATGTAAATGAATAAATCCCTATTAGGATCCCTTAATACAAAACATGATTATGGGAATCCCTCTTGGGGTTATAAAAAATAATAAACAAGTTAAGGCATCCTACATGAGATTATATCATTCAAATCATAAGTGGATCAATCACATAATAGACCCTTCGTCTCATCCATAATACCAAGATGATGTATGAAGCTAGTGAAATGGTGTTATTATTGACCCCTCACATTGATCATTTTATGTAACCATATCATAAATGTTCAAAAATCCACTGGAATAAATCAAAACAAAGGGAATCACTCATGGGGAAATCCAAGGAATGAACATATTACCATAAATCTTCATAATTACTGTAGGGAAGGTTTGAAAATAACCTATCTTTTTTAAATATTTACATTAATTTTACAAAGGTCCCAAATAGTTTCCAATTCCCATCCATGACCATCAGGCTGTACATGGACCCAGATAAAAAAGAAACCATCAATATTAACTAATTTTAACAACTATAATTAATTAATTAAAAATAAAATGTTATAATAATTTTGAAAAACTTATTTTATGTTATAAATCCAAAATCCTCAATGGTTAATATCATTTCCCCAAAACCACATTATAACAATAGAAAATAATCCCGTAATCATGAATAAAAAATTATCGAGAATAATTACTATGAAATAACAATATAAAACCCACCCATAGATTAATTTTATGTTTATAATCTTCATAAATTCAACCAATGTCTAATTCAGCCATGCTCTAGGGGAACTAGATCTATAGAAATTAATTAAAATATATGAGAGAAAATAAGAATAATAAAAACTCAACCAATACTAATGTTGTTTATGGATTAATAAAATCCTTCCAAAACATCAAAAGACATTCAATTTTGATAAAAACAAGGGATAACTCTCATTGAATAAAGGAGAAGGAGAGTAGCACACTCCTTGGATGAGAATGGAATAAAATATTGTACTCTCTCAAAAATATTGTGATGGAATAAGTGTAATTTAATCCTTTTTTAATTGTACAAATAATATAGATTCATTTTTGACCTAACCATAAGTTAATTGTGCAGTTGTTACTTCCCAAAAACCATAACACATGAATGGGCATGACTCACGATTTAATAAACCCTGAACGAACCACGTTCCATGTCTATAATAAATTACATATGAATAATTTTTTTCCTCATATTACCACATGACTTCCTGAGTCCATGATATTATGGAAGTTGGGTCTCACAATTAGAAAAAATGGTAACAAAATATCATGTTCTGACTATGATCCATGAGTTTAACCTTCCTACAACTCTGGTTAAAATCCCCAAACCCACATGACACTCCAAAAACCTCATAGTTGCATCCAAAGCCTCATATATATTTTAAAAATCTAAAATTGAGGAATTTAACTCTTATTAATTCCATTATAAATATCCAAACAATATTTGACCAATCTCTCATTTGAAATTTCAAACAAAAAAAACAAGGGTCCTTAAAATGTCTCAACCATAAATCTTTTAATCCCTAAGGAACCTTGTTGCGAATCATGGAAAATACCATGAACTAAATGGTTCATAAAATCTATTCAACTTATAATGTGGTGTTTCAAAATTCTAAAAAATTATTTCAAACTCATCTCTAACATATGACACTCATATCAATAAACAAATCCTAGAAACACTCATAACCACTACTGAAAGTTAGAGACTGATCTTACCTAAGAACCCATAAGATAAATAAAACTCATATTGATGACTCAAAAAATAACCAACCAAGGGTCATTCCCATCATATGTTCTAGTTACAGTGGATAATTTCATATCACAATACAAAAAATAGCAGAACTTTGCAAATAAACTCTCCTTTAGTGTAATAATTATGATCCTATCATGATTCTCAATCTCACAGTCATCTCAGTCCATGAATTAATCAAAATAGTAATACTTCAATCTATGTATATCAACATGGTCATGTCAAATTTTCCTTGAGAACCTCTTTACATACCGTTCACTATAACCATATCATCCCAATGTAATTTCTGATGTAGTTCCTCATCGAACTTATCCTTCTACTAAAGAGTACACGGTTATAACCACTTTCAGCTTTCTATTCTTGAAAGCACTCATATCTATTATCTGAAATACCATATTAACCCATTTACAATTCATTCATCTTAAGGGACAATGTGATCCATTCAAAATCCTTTACCGAATTTCATACCAGGTTTATGGTTATGTCTTCTTCTGGAACCATCCCCTATCATATTCCATTAACCCAATGACATTTTAAATCCAAAAAAATCCTAACAACCAATCTCATATTCCCATGACACTTATCATGTGAGGGTTAAAAGGTAGAATGAAAAATTACACTCACACCCAAGGGGAAGCCTTATCACCCCATAAAAAAATTCCAATTTAATATAGAGAAAATATTTTCTATTTATGGATAAAAGAACTAGAAAGGCTAGTATATCACTCCCTCATGACCAGTGATTCACAACTTCAAAATGCCTCATAGTTCTACTTCTTGAAAACTATCTACTTGGGAAACACTAAATTCTCAGCTCATAATGAGAGTTATCACCCTACAATTGCCAATGTTTCACACCCCACCAAATTTATTACCTTATATATCCCCTTATGAATAACTCTAAAAGAGTTCATCCATAAGAACGAAAAGGAAAAATTAAAAATAAATAATTCCACTCATCTAGATGATTCATTCTTATCCTAATTTGGATAATGTCATGATATTGGGAATGATCATCTCTATTATAGGAGTACAATAAAATTCCATCAATTGGAATGTATTACTATCCTCAAGGCCTAATTACATAAAACTAGGAATTTATCACCATTAAATAATTCATGGATCTATGTATCTTGAAAATGATTTTATGGGTAAAAACACATGTCAAATTGAATTTTGTACATAAATAATTCATGATTTATCCTATACCATAGTGTAAAATTCCTCATTTTATCAAAAATCATGGGAAAATATTCTTTCCTCATTTATCTAAGACCAATTTTCCTCACCTTTCACCTGACTACCCCACCTATTTATGTTTTTAAATAGTACCATGAATTATCAATGGATATAATTATCACTATAATCACAATCTTATGAGTCATTCATCATGTGGCTAAGCTGACTGTTCTACTTGAATCATCAGTCTCCCAATTCCATAAGGTCCCTTGAATAACTTCTTCAAAATTGGGAACTTCACTTAATCAATGATTAATTCCATGACTATCTACCACACTGTATCATTTTAATTCATGACCCCCTACCCACACTATGAAAGAAATCTAAAAATAATCCATTTTAAATAGCTTCAAGAAAAAAAAATAGTCATACTCATAGAAATCAATTTCAAATCATAGGAACACAATGTTATTCCATAGAAATAAAAGGAATCATCATATCAATATGGAATAACCTGATAACATCCCATGGATAGAGATCAAAAAGATAATAATAATAATATAACTACCTATAATTCATATATAAACTTAATAAAGCCACTCCCATAGGCTTCCCTCAATCAAAACGAAAGTTTACCTATAATGATCTGAGTCAAAATTAAGGGCCGCTTGGTCTCCTAGTTATCCCTAGAAGTAATTTATCTTAACTACTTCACGATTTCCCACACCCTATCTCATATGTCAATATACTCCAATTTCACCTACTATGGGTAGTAATCTACACAATTATCTAAACACAGTGATCCTCACAATCTTTTCTTCTCTCGGTATAAGAGAAAAAGAAAAAACTGACCTAACATGATATTACAAATCCAAAATCCTCATTACAAGTCCTTCCCATCTTTGAGATTCATCATAAGCTATTTCTACATATATTTCATGATGTCATGTAATAGAAAAATAACTAACCATCATGAACAATCCATATATGGTAATACCCCCTTGATTTTTTAGTCTACTATAAACCGCTAGGTACTTATAAGAATAAAACTATTATATCTAACTAGATAACTATATAAATTCAACAACATATGCACTTCATCATCTCACTTATGTATTTTATAGATAACCATTCTTGTTTGGTTAACCATAATTCCTTTCCATCCTATAAAGGACAACATTATATTGGTCATTATTAAAATTTTAAATATGTGAACCTAAGTAAAAACACACAATTAGGTGTTCTATCACTGAAACTATGTTCCCATTCAACCAACTCTGGTCAATGCACCTTCTATACATATAGACTGAGACATCATTCTCACTCTAAAACTCTTATCTATATATCCACATGGTCGATTATCAAAATGAAATAATATAAATTTTCACCCAAATTGAATAAAATTCCACAATGAAACTATATGGGAAGAACCCATTTAGGTTTCTTATAAACATTAAACAATTTTCCACAATCATTAGTAAAATCAAACACTAGTAGAACTATAACATGAGAACCCTATATGAAGAATATGGTGCATGTGACATCAGTTTTCTTTTTTTAGAAAGAGTCATACAAATCACAAATCCCTTTCCAATGGCCCAAGATCCATAAATCCCTAATAAATAATAATATCCACAAAACATGTGGACTTATTAAAGAGAATGTTATAAAAAAATATAATTGCATATCCATATTTATAATCCCATATCCTTGGTAACCTGGACCTCCCAACAGAATAAGTGTTCTTTACACAGTAGTTTGATATCCATCACAGGATCCAACACATTTCTAATACTCATGTATACCATATCATAAATTGTAAAATTGTATAAAAGTAAATGATATAACAAAAATTCACAACACCCTGACCTAAATTCCATTAATCTAGTTTTCCAATATAGTTTTACACATTCCATACAGTGTTCCTATCTATATTCTAGAGGCTACCCACATGAATTGATAACCTTAATTATGTCTTCTAAGAGTCTATGACATCACATTATAGTAAGAAAAAATTAAAATAATCATATAATACACATATATGAAAATAATCTGAGTGTGAAAGTATTAAATAAACTGAAATACAAGTATTATATAATAATAAATAGAAGGAATTAATGTTCTAAATGTCCACGGCATAAATGAAAAACTAATTTCCCACTAGGATCATCACATATATAAGAGTAACTAAAATAAATAAAAATAAACGTTTACTTCTCTACTTCCCACACCAAGTTGTATCACATACCTGACCTACATATACATATCTTATCTATATTGCTTGATTAGCCTTGAGAACTCATCCAATCATGTTCTTACAACCAAGTGAATTTATGCTTAGTTGGCCCAGTGTAATGTTGTCCTAAGAAGGGTTTGAGTACAAAACTCAGCAAGGAATAACAAACATGGTCTCATACATAGCCACTACATGCATTGAATTTATATATTTGAAGCTAGATATCATAATATTTATTATAATAATAACAATATTATACTAACTAATCATAAAAGACATACAACTCAATCTCATGGTACATCCTTATCCCCACCAAGACACAATTGGATATAAGGAATTGTCATATATATATATATATATATCCACATATATATATATGTGTGTGTTCATGTTTATTTATATTTTAGTAAGGATTCAAATAATTCGAATAGAAAATGTCTAGTCCATGAGTATGTGATACTGATTATCTGGAAATCCATTTAAAAAAGAGTTGATTTTGATGGAATACCCCTCACATCATGAATAATCAAGTCAATCATTGGGTCCATAAACTTGAGAGATAATACAATATTTTTCCATCTCTAAAAAATATTTGGGATTCATGGACTAAACCTAGAATCTCCCATACATGCCTCTAACAACTGTAATAAATGATTATATGTATTAACTGAAAATCCTCTGAATGATTTTTTCTGGATTCCATACCAGTCAATCCATGTATATATAGACATATTATTGACTCTTAGGACCCACACCATAAGTAAATACTGGTATTATAGAAAATATTATCTCAAATGGTGTGAAAATTGGGCTACCTACAAGGAAATATCAATGAATCCACATAAATAATTTGGAATTTATAAAATAAATGTCATAATATCATACTCTTAGAAAAATATAGTTAATTTCGTAATAATTCTTTCACCCGACCCTTGGCAGAATCATAGGTGCCACTTGAGGTGACCATAATCGATCCTCACGTATATTTTAAACATGGTATGAAGTATCATGTCCAGAAATCCCAATGATGTATTGGGAGAACCATGTAAAACATTTCATCATATAAGTCTTGAAATCCATGTCCTAGAAGCACATCTTGGAATCACATAAAGAAGCATGATAAACAACGATATCCCATGAAATATTTATTGGAGTCACATAAGGAAGCATGATGAACATGCAATATCTATTTTATATTTATGGGATTTAGAAACATATAAAATATAAAAATAATCCAAATAAAGATCCTAGGAAGAAACCATATGAATCACTTTCATATATCACATCACATTCGAATCATCAGCCAAAATTCTAGGTACCACCAATGGAAATCATAAATGAATCAATATTAATCAAGTGAATTTATATATAAAAGAGTTAGGGTTTTAAAACACACAAACACACAAATAATACTATATCCTATCTGACTTACATGTTCTATAAGGGTTTTATAGTGACACCTACTATAATAAATACCCACATCCAGTGTAATATATTGGGGTCGATTAAAAATTAGTGCACCCACTAGGTCCACCTAAATTAAACAATATAGAGTAATCTTACTAGGGATCCTCAAGTACAACATGTAAATTAAGGAATTTCAATTTGAATCCTCTCAGGGACCATATATGTAATGACAACACACATGGGTTTATCAAAAAGTGTAGGCATGGGGAGGCATACTACATGGGATCCTATTGGTCAGGTCATTAGTGGAGGAATCCCATGGGAGATCCTTAGTCTCAATAATAGTCCCATTTCAATGTATAAAGCTAGAGTACATGGTTGCTTAGTGAACCCCAACACCCAGGCATTTTATTAACTAGATAAAACTAATTAAAAACTCAATTGGAAAATTATAGTAAGGGGGATTAACTCCATAGTGAAATAAAAGGACTATAAATACTACTATAAACCTACATTTATTACTATAGGTATGGTATTATAGACCCCTAATAGTTTGGAATCATTCTAATTATTATTCCATTGGTGAGAAGAAACTGCCAAAGATAATCCATGCTCATCGAAACATGTGATGTATTAACTCACAATAAGACCATTATATTAATTATTAATAACTACATTAATAAATATATTAAACATAACATGTTATGAAAATTGAAATAAAACTAACCATTAGGAATAAATATAAAAACCTCACCATTAAATCACATCACACTCGAACAATGACCTCATTCACACCAAAACCCCATGACACCTAAAAAACTTTTAATCAGTCATAATCTATATGAAATTTTCTTAAGAACCACCAAATTAATTTAATTTAATCGTAACATTTTTATAAAATATAATAGGAAATATACCCATCAAAATGAAATGTGGAGAACTGCATATGGAATCTCATGTCACCCACATTCTAAAATGAGTGAAAACCCTATCATTGGTATCTGATTCCACCATGATCCAGTGGAATAATAACTAGAAACCCTAACCCAATAAGAAAAAAATATAATAAGAATAATAATAAGAATAATACAAATAATAAGATATCAATTAAGGATAATAGAGTAGTTGCCTTACCTCATTCCATCTAATAAATAATATGACATCATATTCTGACATAAAGGTGAGAACTCCCATGGAGGATGAAAGAAGGATAATATAATGCATGGGGTTAAAGGAAGGATGAATATATTGTATTAAATCCTTAATATTATAGGGTAATGAGTGTAATATCACCATTATTAATGGTATTCATTGTTTTTATCATGATTGGACAAACAGTGCACCAAACTTGTGGTTGGAACTACCCCAAAACCACATCCCACCCATGGGCATGGTGAATAGTTTAATAGAAAATGAACAAAATATATTCCAATTATCTAATAAAATAAAAAACCTCTATATTTTTATATAATATTATAAAACTTCACAAGAACTTTCATCTATGAAAACTCGACCTCCCAATTAGGCCACATGGTTCGCACTAACCATATAACAATTGTAAATTATAAAATTCACTATTCTAGAACATTGGTTCCAGGACCAAAACCCCTAACAACACTCCAAAACCCTCATAGATACATCTCAAGAAACATTTCATGTCTAAAAACATCAATTTTTGGAATTTAAACTTTCATAATTCTATTCTGAATATCCAATTATGAATTTACACATATAATTATTAAGAAGTAAAATCAATAATGAAATTCCCATATATGAAATGGGACCATAAAAAGGTATCTGAATACGAACTCTGAACATCATTAAAGGTTTTTTTAGAAGAATCTAAATATGTTAATCAAGGATTATGGGTGAAGAGAATCATCACAATTATAAGTGTACAAGAGTGAATATTTTGTAAGACTTCAACAAATATAATCCTTAGTGGTACTAAGTCTACTAAATATAAATAAATTATAAGAAAAATTTTAAAAAATAGTTTCAGATGTTCATATAGTGGACTAATGATTGATATATCAATGACCTTAGTGGATGAGGAATGTAAACTATGTGAATTAGTACAAGATCTAATGAATGTATTAGGAGTGGGAGGAGATGAATATTATTTTAAATTGGGATGATATTATATGATTTGATGAATAATTTATAGTTATAGTGGTGATCACCACTTCTTAATTTTTATGGACGAACAAGAACTATAATTTATGAAAGAGTAATCCAATAACAATGATTCTTCTATGTGGGATATGACTATTAATGAGGAGTTAGAATAATCATATATACATTAAAACAGGGAATTAGTTTAGCATCCATATAGAAAGAGGGTTCTAAAAAATAAATTGATCATCCATTTACAGAAATAATATAAGTGAACTTTTGTTATTAGGCTAGGCAGTTGGTGTATGGTTTTTAACAAAATTATGATATTTCCTTGAAAAATAAATTTTTTTCTAGTTTTTATTCATACCACTATAAAAAATTTGATATATATGGTTGTTATCAAAAATAAAAAACATACAAAAAATATATTTAATGATTTCTTTTTAATCATGTGGATCTTGAGAAATATATTTATATTAAGAAAAAAAATATTTTCTGATAAAAATAATTATTAAATGTTGTGAAAACTCTAAAATAATCTATTTAGGTTGATGTAAACCCCAGGAAATTAAATACTATTATTTACAATGTTATTTCATCTCAAATGTTCATGTGGAGAAACTTATATTATTATTGCAACTAGAATCAATTTAAGGATATATTTGTCATCATCCTATTCCTGTATATGGCTGATACGATTTTGGTTGGGCCGAACTAACAATGGATTCATATGATGAAAAATGATTTGTAAAAAATATTAATTAAATGAACATGGTGAAGGAAATTTTTTTGTGTATTAAAATTAATTGGAATCATTGTTCCTGAATCTTGGTACTATCCTATAAGGTTAACATTTGGAAATCCATTCAATATTAGTATGATTGGATGTAAAACATTTTATAATCCTTATTTTAGGTATTTCAAACTCACCGCTGAGAAATCAAATAAAATAAAATATGAAGAAAACACATGGATAAAATTATATTGTCCTATATTATTGGAATTCTTTTTGTATTTCATCATGTTCCCTTATCTATATATTTCACATTAAGTGGGATTTCTTTTCCAGTTCATGGAAAATCTCATAAATGAGAATTTATAACTCATGAAGTGGATTCATCAGTTTCTCATAAGACCAGTATATACTTCTTTATACTCCTGTTTGAGAGACCAATTACAATAGATTATTGTGATGATTTTATAGGAGAATATGATACATAGAAGTGTAAATTTAGATATTTATTTACTTATGTAGAAACAATTACATGTTTTATATTGAGATTCAACAGGTTAGTATTTTATAATCAAAATAGGTTGAAAACAATATCCAGTGGATATGTACACTAAATTTATTTTTGGATAATATCTAAGAAATTTTTTCCCTCAATCAGTCCATGGTGAATGAAATTAATAGAGGATAAAAAATAATGCTCAAATTAGATGCATTGTATCGTTACCATGTATCCTTGAAGAATAATACATATGGGAGATTTTTAGGGTTGTGATGTCTCTTAAAGGATCTAATATTAGTCATTATGATGTTTATTTCTCAACACATGAAAACTATGAAGACAACGACATTCTTATCATGATTTTTCCAACAAATGAAGATTAGGGTGTCAGAATGGTGACATTTAGTGAATTCATATTAATAGAAATTTAGATATTTAATTCATTGGTAAGTGTACCATGTCGATGAATGAATAGTTCTAATGTGGTATTTTGAGGGGAAGAGTGATTTGTAGGAACAATTTTTGTTTACCAGGGATCATGGATCAAATTGACAGATTCTATAGGGGATCAGAAGTTACACCTTAGAATAGATGGCCAACGTTAAACATATGAAGTTAGTTTGACAAGATAACTAAGTTCAACTGTCTATATTAATTAGTGAGACAAAATTTGTAATATTTATCAAACCATCAGGTATATTTTTTACTCAATAACCCGTATATAAAAGAAATTAAAAGTTATAAACTCTCTAGATTTGATGAAATAAAATCATTGAATTCTTATCCTGTGGATGTATGACAAAAATATGAATCTCAAAATTCTAGGTTTCATTCATTATTTTTTCTTAATATCTATAATGTTTGTGTCTATTTTTTTTATTATTGTGATTTTCCTATAAAATCACTACTATTTTCTTAATAATATACCACTTATATGATCCGTAATAAGGATTTTCTTCTTCTATTTTGATTTACTAGTGTAATAACATCTTGTTCATGATGTTTTATTTGTTTTCATAACCAAATAATTGATAATGTCACTATGTTTGATAAACATATATCTCACATAGCCACAAATCATATTAGAACTAATCAGATGAGTTGGAAATGAAATGGATGAAGAACCAGTTATTAATTTTAAATTATAGTGGAAAGTTTATATTATTGAAAAATATATCGATGAATTCAAATTCATATCCCTAATAATACTATACCTATCTAAAATTTTATATATGATTCTATTTATATAATTATTTAGGTTAGATATCTAAATTATTATGATGGTTCATGATATGAAAAATAAGGATTGAATGATAACTCCAGTATAGTTTTTCAGGAGGGTATTTCTTGATAAATGGATTATTGGATAGCCAAATCAATGAAAATGGATAGCTATAATGTAAATATAATAGAGAAACTACACTATATTCATAAGGAATTTTCATATATTATTGTAAGTTAATGAGATGGAAACATATATTGATTTTTCTTCTCATTGTATAAGAGTCCAAAATATATCAACAAAAATGTTTGAGGAGTGGAAAATGAGTGGATTGAGCTACACATTTTTTAATATATTTAATATGGGTCATAATTATCTAGATAAGGGATTCTAGTTGATGGTATTGGGGTGTTTGGAGGTTTAATGTGAAATTGATCACAAAGTTATGGAGGAACGGAAAAATTTATTGAATAAAAATAGAATCATTACTTAAATAAATGAAAGGATTCATAGTAAGTATAATAGGAGATACACAGGTTAAAAAAATCAAATAAATTTTGATAGAGGGATGTAGAAATGGTATTGTGATGTTGATTATTATGGGAATTGGTGAACAACCATAGGTTTAATTCAAGTAAATTACTATTTTATTTCATGGAAATGTATCCTAGACTATGATAATTCACATTAGGTTGGGATATGGTCAATGTGTGGTGTCATGGGGAGTGTGGAAGTATTTGAAGATAAATTTGGATGGTGAAGAAATAAAAGTGAAAGTATATATTTTTTACACATCAAAACATAACATGTTTTTGGGAATTATGTGTCTTGAAATATTAGGTTATGTTATAAACCATTGGAGGAATAAGATTGTTTCCCCTAGACATTGTACCCATAACATTTTTCTATTTCTGAATGGTTTCCAATGGGTTAATTTGAGGGACTGAGAACTCCTAATGGTTCTGTATCCATATACACCTTCATTCCAAAGGTAAGAACTCATTAGGTATTTTAAACCATGATTCTTAAGAACTCAAATTTATAGAGAGGATGGGATTTTGGTATCATCACATCCTATGGGGGGATTGTTTTTCCTACATCAAGATTCTCTTATAGATTTTTCTTATGTTCATGAATCTATTGTTAATTCCCAAGTATGAAGTTGGTCATCCAGAAATTTCCATCAATTATTAGTATGTGTAGAATTTATAATCATCCGTATATATTTTAGGTTCTTCATCCATAGAGATATTTGTTTGTATTTTAGGTTCTCGATTGATGGTATCCTCATATATACTACAAAGGGATTCTTTGGTTGTTACTATGGTGATTATGATTTTATAGACACACATAGAGGCCCTATGGAGTCTATTAGTATCCAGGTAAATGATTGTCACTTTGGAGTTTATTATTATCCAGGTAGATGAAGTTTACAATTGAGTTTATCATCATCCAAGAAGATGATATTTTTTTATATTGGTACTGAACACATAAGTTGTCTTCTTACATGTCCTTGGAAAAGTAATACAAACCCAAATATTTTAGTGATAATTAATGGGGAACATCATACCATTTATGGTCATGTGATGAGGACCGAAACATATAGTTTAATGTCATTTGTTAAGGATGTCTATGAAAAAGTTTCATAGTCAAATTTTGTGTGGGACCTATTCTAAAATATCCCAAGGAACCAATAAGGGATAGGAGTTTCCATTTTTAATTGGACCCTGCTAAGGATATAGAACAAAAAAGAATATGGCTGATTTAGGAGTAGGGTTTGTATGGAAATCAAATCCCATAAAGTTCGGTGGTGAGGACCCACACCCATGGAGGAAATCAAAGGTATGTCTTGTAGGGGATTTTTCCCTTTCAGATGATAGGTTGGGGAATAATCTTGAGAAGGATATCCCATAGGAAGGGACCATGACGGATTTTTTAACTTATGGATATTTGGTGGCTTAAATATGAATTTAATCTTCAGGATGATACCTAGATTAATGGAATTATGATTTGGGATAATTCCAAAGAAGGATTCCCACTATGCTCAAGCCCTAGGTGGGCCTCTTACATATCCTAGTTATCATGAATCATTGTTGTCATAGTTCAATCCATGTAGTGAATTGTGTAGGTTTCGTGATCATCACTAACATCTAAGACCACATTAGTCATACTTAATGTGAGAAAGAATATGAAGTGTAATATTTGACAAACAACATCCTTTTCCTCCTTTGCTGATGGAAGAGTTTGGGGCTACGACACTTCCCTATCTTAACACTAAATTTTATGAGAGAATGAGGTAAGTAATGGATGAAGGTTAAGGATGTGAAGGTGGTGTAGAGTAAGACTACAACCTCCCCTATGAAAAGATAGGGTCTTACACCAATATAGCTTCCATTAAACTTGTTATACTATGGTATGAGGATCTAATTTCATGTTTAATTGAAAAGAAAGTGTGATCCTTACCCTCCCAGCTAGGAACTGGAGGCTCTGGGTCTCAGTGATGAAAAGGGTCTGACATGGTCCTATCATTGTAATATGATATTGAGAACTCATCAACACTAACCCTAGAATAAGGATCCTCATGACTGTAGAAATTCAAATCTTTAGATTACCTAAGGATTCTAACCCTATGATCAGAATAATGTGGGAAATACCAAATTATAGAAATAAAAATCCAAATGGGAGAAACTTTAGCATGCCTTTTCACATTGTTTTTTAATTCACGAGGCCTTGATGGATGATTTTATTTGATACCTCTTAGACAAGGGAGCCATAGGAGAAGAGGGCCTTCCATGGATTTCTTTAATGAAGGCTATATGAATGGCTCACACAGGTTAGAAGATGGATGAACCAGGGAGCCTCACGCATGGGCTCTCCACATAGGTTTCCTTGGATGAACTAATAAACCTTGGATGATGGACCACCAAGGTGACTAAACATGTGTGAGACCTTAATCATGACATCAAGAATCTCCACAGGTGTTCCTATTTTTATGTTATGTAAGTCCCAAGTTAAAGAAAAGGACATCATTCTAGTGTAAGTTAATTATGCTTTGGGTTAATTCCCCATGTAGGTTTTGTTTAATTTAAGCACCTACATGACTTAATTTTTTATACTATCCTTTTATTATACCATCTTTAGATGTTAGAGAACTACCCAAAAGGTTATGGGTGATTTGATCAAAGCACTAGGGTGATCATAGTAGCATTGGGCCTTTGGGAAAATCCATTTGTACAATTAGATACCATAGGGACCATTTATAGGGAAACATGCTACCATGGGTGAAGGTTTCTTTTCACACAAGTGAGTGGCACAAAGGTTCTTACACGCCTATGATTCATGGAGGTACCTTTGACGAACATCTCTGTTGGGATTTTGGATTCATGGATTTCTTCATCTATTTTATCCTCATTTTTATAAGTCATTTTTCTTAGTCTCCTTTTCATCTAGGTGATAAAACACAGTGTTGAAAAAAATCCCCCCATAAGGATTTCATCTGATCAATGAAAGAGGGCCTAATAATTAGGCATTGGGATGAAAAAGATAGATGAGTTGGATAATCATACACACTTATTTTTCTACTCTGGTATGTCATGAAAGATTACTACATATAGGATACCTTGTATATAAATAGGGCCATCATTCTAACAGAAGGCTCTAATTACTGAAAAATTTCTTCTCCTCATGGGAAATTCATCCACACAGACTCAATTAATGCTTCCATTATTGGAGAATTATTCTATGCCAATGAAATATGTATTCAATAGCATGATGCATAGGTTTAGTTGGGTATCATATGCAAAATAAAATTCTTGGGCAACACTTATATGAAACACTTGAATGCCATTTGCATATGCCACTCTCCCACCATATTGACATTGTCAAAATTTTATGATTTCCATTATTGTATTAAAAATGATCCAATCCTGAATTGATGATAACATTTCAATGAAGGCTTAATGAATTCTAAGAAGATGTATGTTTTTGATGAACTAGACAAAAAATGGATTGAGGATATGTTGAAAATCATTTGGGATGATTATTATTACATCTGGGATAACACGCTTCTTGATCTAGCAGCGTGTTTAATAATATATGATAGAAATATTCTCATTATTTCTTATCTATCCCTTTATGGTTATGGATATCTATGGGAGGTCCTTACACTAACTGCAAAGAACTATCTCCCAGTCTTTTGGTTTCATGATGATAAGAACTTTTCATCCACCAACATTTCTAGCATAGGTACATATTATTGCTGGAATGAAATCCACATCCTATTTTATGTATCACATCCTTGGTAACCCTGATTTGAAACCACAAACAATAGAATTAAAACCACATTCCTATTAATAATTTTTTTATATATTCCCATATAGATAAATCGAAGGGCTGGAATAAAGGTTGGGACATTCTCCTAGGAGATGTTGTTAAGGCCGCATGGATGCAGTTGTTCAAGATGTGGAAAACTTGTGTAGAGTTAAAAATGGATTTGGATGGCATCAGGATATATGAGGCTGTGTGGGTAGGGAATAACTATGGATATAGGAATGATCTATTTTTTATGGAGCTGTTGATTTGGTGGAGTCTATAGAAAAATTCTATTTATCTAATGCATAGAAAATTGGGTATCAATGTATGGAATGTACAAAAGATATTCGAGGCTCTAATCCTTAGATATATATAAGACAAGTTCATCCCATCGATGGAAACATGGAATGAAAATGATAGAGTTACAAATTTGTTACACAAAATTCTGAAAACATCTCATGATATTAATAAATTAAATCACCTCAGAAAATGAGATATTCATCCAGATTCAAGTATAAAAATATTCCTAAAAAATAAAGGGGTAGGTCCCACTTGTAAGTTTCCAACAAGTTTTCCCAAATAGGGAAAGGGAAGTTCCCCTTGTAATTTATGGATAAATCTAGAAATGGGAGAATTTTACTATTGGGGATATGATATCATCCTCAAAATTCAAGCTAGCATGTATCTTAAATGATTTAAAGACATGTGGATTAGAAACTATTTGTTTCATATCTATAATTACAAGGGAATAAAAAGGCTAGGAAACTTCATTTTAGAAGAAAATATTGTAGAGAAGAAGTTACTGGGGTTGGCCACCCCTGTTTTGAAAAACAAATCTAGATGAATCTATTTTATATTCAATAAGGGAAATATACTTTTAGAATTATTTGAAAATTCAATGTATTATGGGGATGGATCATGGAAAATTTTAGGACATATGGAATACAGATTGGGGTCTAGGTCCTCAGGACCAATTCTTGCAGTGTAACTTGGATATATATGGTATTTTCCCCTATCAATTCAAACATGTGAAATTCAAACAAGGATGAGTTTATTTAAGGATATCAACTTATTTCCTTATTGGAATAAGCCCATGGGAAGGTTATTTGATGATGGGAAGCTCAGTATTGTGCTAATGTCATAAAATCAATATTTTAGGGACAGTGTGTTAGTGATTTAGATTGATGATGTAATCATATGTGAGTTTTATAAAACATAGCTATTTCAACACCGATTCAAATTCTTTCAAAAAATTACTATATCCCATACATTTCACATTATATTTGAACAACATCTAATTGTGGATCAATAGTTATGATTTATTACAGTTCGAGAATTTATAGAGAAAATGATTAACCTCCCTATAGCTGATGTAACTAGCTGATCGAACAGCTGGTATGTTGTATATTGTATAGTGTCATACCCTAAAAGGGTTATGGATAATAATGCTCCTTGGGTTTGGGTAAAGATGCTGAGTAGGAAAGATCCTAAGATTTTGAATGTGATTCAGATGCTACATTATTCGAGTCAAAGACTAGGGATGGAAAGGTTCCCAATTCATCAAAATGACCTTGTGAAAGATATAATCCACCAAAAAATAAATAGGGATACACCACTATCACCAACTAAAACTGCACATACAAGTTCTAGTCTCCATAACCAAGAAGATAATCATGTTCCAATTTCTCATCTAACATCAATGAAGGAAGGAATTGGGAATCCCATCAAATCTATGGATATGGAATCATCCTCACAATAGGACTGAATTTATTCTAAATATATATGTCCATAGGCAGTCCAAATTTGGAATGATGTTCCATTTTATGATAAAAATATATGGGAGCTCCATTGTTAGGGGTTTAATATTCAAGGTATTGGAGATCTATGAATCTCACATGATATTAGTTTTCAGTAAAATCTTACTGAAGCAGATTTCTATATTTGGGAGCTAGAGATGCTCATCTATTCAACCAATAATCCGGTCCATGCCCCAAAATTATTGAAGGATATGATAGAGAATGTTGATTGTTAGGGGATCAATCATTCATCATTTGAGGAATTGAATGAATTTGTCGATACAAAAGATGTATTTTTTCTTATTCTCATAATATTTACTCCTTCGCTTTTATATTTCAGATAATGTGTTATTGCCCAGGGAGAATACCATCTTAATATGCAGATGGACAATGTAAAATAAATTTAGGTTCTATCACCACGGTGTAGCCATGGTAGTACTATGATTAGGGTTTCTGGAGAACACGCCAAATCATGAGAGTTATCTTCGAGCCAACATTCCATAAATAATGAGATGTCGGGGGAATTCACACCTATAATACATATTGTAGAGGAGGTTGATGCTAGCCCTCTTTTTAATAACAGATATAAGAAATAAATCTAAAGGGTGAAATCATTGTAAATTCACTTTTTTATTTTATATAATTCTTTTTTGATATCATTAATTTCAGACTTGCCCAAGGAAACCATTTTAACTCCTTAGGATTACATGAAATCCTTCTATTTATTCCCTTAATGAAGTTAAAAATGAGGCTGTAAGATCCAAATATGGTACTTCAGACCTAGAACATAATATTTACAGTGAAATGGATCTCTTGACTGAAGAGGCATTGAGTCTAAAGAATACATCATGTTATCTTACAATTTATCCTATCACAACTGTAGAGAGAGAGGAGGAATCTGACGTGTCAAATTTAGTTCATAATATTTCACATGATAATGAACGACTTCCATTTTTGTAAAATTTTATGTTCAACTCATACTCAAGATAACCATAATATGACAAATTATGACCCTACAAATATTACTAAGGAGGCTGTTAGTGGGCTCAAGTCATCGTCATAGGATCCTGAAACAACCACTCCATTTGTTCCCATGGGATATATTAACATAATTCTTGGGATTTCAATAGAGACTATGTTAAATAACAACCTTCCTTTTGATGAAATTCTGGATCCAGTTAATATTCCAACTAATTTAGAATAATTTTTTTGCACTATATAAAGCATCAAATAGATATGATTCTTCATTTTCTATCTAATTAAGATATTTATGCCTGATTACCTAATAATTAATAGTTTTAATGCACATCTCCATCAACAAAAACTATTACAATGATTTTTCATGCAGAATGGGTTGAGAGAAATCTCAATCCCCCTATTGAGATATAGCTAGCTCACTTAGATATTGAAACGATATGTCTTTCTGAGCCTCATATAGAATATCCTTGGTAAACCCAGGAGAGTTCCCCACAGGAAGCATTTCTAGCCAAAACTACTGATTTTCAGAATGGTGTAGAGGAATCCTCCCAATATATTGACTTTATTTGGAAAATAATCACCAAATCATGTGTCTATAGCCCACTCTGGATTTTCTTTTGATGTTAACAATTATTTTAATTCATTGTTTAGGATTATCAGCTTATGTGTCTAGGTTTGAGGATGAATAATTCATATTATCTTGACCATCATCGGAAGGCAAGACAACCACTGTTTAGGAAGGATAAGAACTAGGAAATTCATTGAGTGAAGTGATCCAATTGTATATCTATCCTTATGAGAGTGACTCAGAATTAGATCAACAGCTACAAAACTCTATCCACATCTCACACAGAAAGGCATGGTTATCCACATGGAATATAATATATGAGATGTATGTTTAGGTATTATCTTAATGAATCCTATGGATTTCAACTTTGTTCATCATGAAGGGATTGAGTGGGTTTGATAAACATCTAATATTTGATATAGTGAAAGAGACTATTCATCAGTGGGAATAATAGAATAATATTAGGAATGTATTTACAATGGAAAATCAAATCACAAACATTCATGGTTTTCAAGCTACCAAGAAGAGGCCACCCAAAACAAAATGCTAGTGGCATTAAAACAACAGATCAATGAAATGCTCATTGAAGTGTCATGCCTTTAGTTAGGATTGGGTTCGGCTATGGTATAAATCGAACAAATCCATTGTTCATTAGAGTAATCCCAAATAGAATGGGAAACTACCATTTTGTCCATCAAATAAGTGCTTCTTCAGGGAAAAGAGACACAACTCGATTGACAGAAATACATTCAACAAAAAACTAATGGGTTTTGGAGGACATTGAAGAGTTAAAACTATACTCTAAAGGACTCCAATAATATATTAAAAAGAGACTCCATTTGGTGGATGTTCATTTTATTGTATTCAATAAATGAAAAGATTTTTTTTCTAATCATATATGTATTCATCCCTAAGTTCTTCTTGTAATAATAACGTCAAAACTAATTTACATATCATTACATATTAATCTCTATTAATCATAACTACAATGATAGTGATGGGGTATCATTAACTTTTACCTAAAACAAGGGGTCTTATGAGAATATTTTGACTATTACTAGGATCATATGGATAACCCTAAAAAACATTATTCTTTTGCGTCATCACACTAATTAATTCCTAAAAAAATATGAGATAGACTTAGTGGGAGAGACTTGGATTTTTTCTAACCCCCCCTCTTTGATTTTTTAGCCTAATAGTATTTCTACCTTCAAAATTTTTATTTCTTGATATTTCTTAGACTATAATGAACATAGGTCTAGTGAGAAGAGACTCGACATTTGTCTAGAGTAACTTTTAAGGGTTTTTAACCTAGTGAGTAATATGTCCCTTTTTGTAGGAATTTTAAGGTCATGCATGTTATACTAATAAATCTACTATTTTAGTTGGAATAGGTTTGACCATGAATTTTTAAATGACAATCTAGAAAAGTCTTGATGGTTAGGAATATTTTGATATTATTGAGATACATCAAAGGGGAATCTTGTGCAATGGTTTTTTATGTATTGAAAATATAAAACAAATAATACAATAATAGAATTGGTCTCTCATGAAGATTATGTTACCTCTTGCAGAAAAACACATTATGTCGGTTGTTTAACATAAGGCCATCTAGGGTGAATACTGTATTATAATGTAGTGGTATCTTTAGGTAGACATGACACAATGTGGATGACTTATGGTAGGGCCACTATGGAATGTACTGCATAGTCAAGTAAAGGAGTTCACATGAATTTTGAGATTCCGTTATAGATGAACAATTTAAGTTTATGATTTGATATCTCAAGACAAAAATGGGTGGATTTTATGAGAAATTAGGGTGTGCATATTAAAGTCATCAAATAAAGAAATTAATGTGTGCATTTTAAATTCATGCATCAATGAAATTTTGTTTTTCACTTTATAGTTATGAAAAAAAGGAAATTATGGGGGTTAAAATATAAGGTCTTTATTATTGACTAAAAATGTTAAGGATTTTATAATTAATGGTAATTTATTTGGAAATGTTGTACCAAGTTAGGGTATGGATGGAGAAGGTCTTATACCATCAGAAGAGGTCTCTCCTGAGAATGAAGTTACCACTGATTGAAAAAACTTTTATGGGGGGTGTTTTTGCATTTTCAAATGGGGAACATACTACATAGTAAATAATGGCATCAATTGGTTGAAAAACCTATTATGAGGGGTGTTTTATGCAAGGCCAACTAGGGTGCGTACTGTATGGTTAGGAAAAGGAGCTCGCAAGAATTATGACATTCTATAATTAACAGTTGATGAATGTTTATAGAGGTTCAAATCCTCCTAAGCACATAGAATGGTTTTCGAAGAAAATTGATTGAATACAAAAGAGGTATTCTAGGTCATGATTTCTAATGAAATCAATAATTATGATTTCTACGCATGTCTGACCCAACTTTTGGACGTATAGTGCTTGTAGTTTTAGGTGATTAATTTAGACCATTTGATTATGGAAATGATGGATGGTACATGGTCAAATGTCCAAATATTATTCCATTATTTTTTTAACATATGATAGGTTAAATGTAAAAAATGGTCTTGTAGACTCTATCATTTGGAGAAATGATATGGGAAAAATATGTAGACGATGACCACTGATTTTAAATTAATATTTCCAACATAAAATTTTATAAATTATAAATGATCAAAAGGGGCTTATCACGACTGAGAAATTAAAAATATTTGAAAAACCCTTTGTGGAGATGATTTATGTTGGGACAACTGGAACATGTACTTCATATACAAATTGTGACATCCTTTGGCTGAAAAACCCATTATGGGGAAATTTTATCCATGACCAACTGTGGTTGCATACTACATAGTCAAGAAAAGGATATCTCAGGTCTCAGACATTCTTCCACCAACATCCAGGGATGGGTTATGAAGATTTGAATGTATTAATGATTTTTGGTGTGACATGTTAAAAGGGGAACAACTCCACGCATAAAGGAGACATTAGACCAGTACTGGACATGATTTTAGAGTCCCTTGTATTGATTTGGCTGATATGTAGTAGGGGGAATCTTTTTTTTTCGTTTAGTGGGCTCTCTAATGAGAGGTCCCAAAATAAATGTTCTGGTATAAATTGTTGATTGCATATAGAAGAGGGGAATTTTTATTTTACCTTGTGTCTATGATTAGGTTATAAGGGATAATGTTTATTACGTATCTTAATGGGAAGAGGATCATGTCAAGCATAATTCTTGGGGTATTGTGTAGTTTAATATCATGAGGCAAATACATTATGTTGTTTATTATAAATTCATGTATCATAGACATTATGTTGTGCAATTTAATGTCATGCAGCAAGGATATAAGTTTTTTGAAATGAAGAGAAATAGACAATGTGGATGAACTAAGGAATGGGCCATAAGCGTTACTATGTATCTTGTTGAAGTAATAATCATGACACAAATAGTTATAACTGATATGATATCCTACATAAAATGAGAACTTGTATTACATCACTTCATGTAGATCTGACTCATACAAAGCAGATACAATTCTTTTACATTTTATAATGCAGTTGGGCACAATATTGATGATCTAAATGTTACTTTGTATCTCATAGGGTGTGAATCAACCCATATGTAGTTCTTGAAGAACCATGATGTTTATCATAATGTGGTGAGGGTATGAGTTATTACAATAGGAAAAAGAAACATTTTGGCTGGACCAGGGGATATAAAAATAGTTTCACTATGTTTTTTGTTGGGAAAAGAATCAAGTAACATATAGTTATTAATGAATTGTTCCCTACATCAATTAGGAATTGATATGTGGAAATGGGATTTTCAGTATTTACAGAATGATCTTCAAGCCAGAAGCATGACATCTAGTAATCAATCTATATCTCTTTGTAATGAGAATCAAGCCACATGTCCGAGAATGATTCCCAATGTATTTATAATTCATGCATGTGGAAAAGGAGGGTGTTTCAATTTCAATACAATAACTATATGATGGATTGGATATCCAGGAATCACTATGTATCTGGTTGGGGAAAGAATCAATCCACACATATTTCTTGGACTCCCATGTAGTTTAACATCATGAGGAATGTAGAATATGAAGCAAAATGAAATGATGGAAATATTGTGGATAGACCGAGGTACAGGACCCATGAGTGACTAATTGTCCTTTTGGAGCAAGAATCAAGCCACACATTGTTCTTGATAATGTTCCCTATGTAGTTCCAATCCATTAATATAGAGTGTGATATTTTTTTTAAAATTCTGGTTAGACCCGATAGAGGATATGTGTACTTAACTACATATCTCACTAGAATGATAATCATAAAACATGTAGTTAATGGAGATGGTTCCCCAAATAAACTATGGTTAGATGTGAGGAAGGGGATTTAATATTTTCAACATATTTTCCAAAATAATGGTTAGGGTGAAGATAAAAAATTGTATGAGAATCAAACCATATGTTCTAGATGAGTTTCCATCATAGATTTGGTTCACTCATGGGTAAAAGGAATATTGATTCTTTATGGTCATTGATCGGACCGGGATTGTGGATCTGAGAATAAATACATATCTCATCAGAATGAAAATCAAGGAACATATAGTTCTGGTAGAACTATACAGTTTAACATCATGCAGTAAGGACATCGGTCACTTGACGTGATAGAAACATTACAGATGAGTGAGGAGATAAAACCCAAGTATCAGTACGTATCTTTATAGATAAAGAATCAAGACAAATATATTTATTTAAATTAATTCCCCATGCATGTCTAAACCATGAATAGATAGAAATGGGGCTTAAGTGCCACTATGGAGTGGAAATGTTGTGAGTGAGTTTTTTCACATGGAAGTTACATATCTTTTGAGGGACCTCAGGAAGTTACTACTAGTGCTTTCATGGGGATTTATTAATGTAAAATAAGGGAAATGTTAATGAAATAGTTTAATTTCAGGTGTTAATGAAAAAGAGTGCTATGTTGTTTAAAAACCTAAATCTAGGACCTCACATTATCTAGTTTATCATCATTCAACGTGGATGATGATTTTGTGTAGTTTAATATTATGAAAAATCGATGAAAATAGTGCTATGAAGTCTATCATCCTGTAACTAAAATGAAATCTGTGTGATTATACAATTTACCTATTCAGAAACCTTTCATTGGTTGGAGTTTTAATGAGTTCACCATCCATTTAGATTAATGAATAATATCCATTAGTGTGGACCTTATGTATGGAGTAAGGTCCCTCCCTCTTTGGCTTAAGTTTTAGAGGATTATTTCTTAGAATCATCAGTCTCATAAAGACCAATACCAATTACCCTTAGAGGAATGAATGAAGACATAAATTTTGTTAATGGTATGTGATATCTAGTTTTTTTATACTTCCATGTGATTCAACCTATTCAATATCTTTTCATATAATTCTTCTAGATCATTAAATCATTTCTAGGATTTATAATCTATGGATAACTGGTCACAAATGGAAAAATGAAGTGATGGAAACTGAACCTCAATGGTAAACACCACTTCTATTTTGTACACCAATGAGTATCCAGTTACCCTCATTGTAGTATGAGTTCTAGTCCGATAAGCACATAATTCATGCAACAACTTGTCAGGAAACGATTTGTTATATTTATTCACCATCTTTTGGAGTCTGTTCTACAAGGTATTGTTAAAAGCCTCATCATTCCCTTGTAAACTGAATGGTAGCAGATTTAATGGTTTGATTTGATATTTTATTCCTAATATAGCTGAGCCGTCTCTTAAAAATAGAAATTGGTTCCATTTTTTTGTCAAAATGGTCTAAGGTACACCAAATATGGTGATGATGTTATCTTTTAAAAAACTAACAATTCTTTTAAATTTTACTTCTTTATAGGTATTTTATGTTCCAATTTGGATAAGAAATCAATAGCAGTAGGGATGTTCTTGAACTACTTAGTCATAGATAGAGGATATGGCCTATCGACATCCAATCCCCATGTGAAAAATGAACAAGAATATTTAGTTTTTTAATGTAAATCAAGTGGTTAATGAATGAAATTATCATGCACTTATTATGGATGCCACATCTTTCTAAATTATATGAAATACTACATCATCCAAGGCCAGAATTAACCAAGCCATCATATTTGATTAGAAATCCTATACCATGATTGGTGGGAACTACATGCTCCTGCATATACTTCCTAAATAATATCCACCTTCTCTTATCAATCAACACATCTGAGAATTAATCCATCAAATGCTTTCTTATAGAGTAAATTCTAGTTATTTATGCCATTATAAAGAGTAAACTAAGATTCTTATCACTGGATATTCTAAGTTCTAACCCTATCTGGTGGATGCACTCTATTGTGTAGACATTCCATGATTGGTGTAATCCCTCCGATAATAGGACCATATGGATCCAAGATGGGAATGGATTCATTGATATATTATACTGTGATAACCACTAAATGATAAGATATTCTAATGACTATTTCATCCCGATATTGATATACCAAATCTTTATAATCATTTTCCAAAGCATCTTCCTAAGCATTATGTAATTGTGGTACATGATTAAATCATGAAAATGAGGGTAATTTTTCCATTAACCATTAGAAAAAATGACACATGGGAATTGGCTCCCATTTCCTAAAGGCATAATCCCAATTGATCTTCTGGATTATAAAATATGAATTTCCTTTAACCATTACGTGGTTTACCTATACTTGGAGTGCCAATTCCCGACCTGTAGTGGGAGCCAGATATTCTACCTCATTATCAGTAACAACTTCAGATAATAGGACAGAGTATGGAAAAAATATCTTCGTCGAAGAGATAGGGACAATTCCTAACCCATATTTATTAATATTAGGTTCATATAGTCTCAAACCAATTATAATCCTAGAATCCCTATCAAAATAAACTTCCCATGTTTAAGGTATTTCATGAATAAAGAATATTTCTTCATTAGGTCATTTAGTATTTAATGATGTATCTTCTGTAGATGGGTTCTTAGCCAAGAAGTCTTTCAAGTCTTGGATTTTTAGTATTTTCTAAGGCAGAAACATTATATCAAATTAATGTAAAATAATATCCCACCATGCAAGATTTATTATCAGCATAGGATGACAATGAATAAATTTGAGTGGGTTATTGCAAGAAACCAAGTGGATCTTGTGATGCTTCATGTAGTTACTCATCTTCTGAAGTATAAAGATTAATGCCACGAATCTCTTATCAATACATGAATACTTCATCTCTACTTTGATCATGGATCATATAAGATAATGAAGGTTTTTTTAATTACCAACCTCATTCTTTTGTGCATGGAAAACACTTATTGATCACTCTATGGCTTTCACATATAGAATGAGAGACATTACTTCAAAATGTGGCATCAATACTGGTGGGATCAATACCTATTTCTTGAGGATGTCAAATACTTCTTAAAAATAATTGGTCTACTAATAAGATACCCCTTTCTTCATCTATTTGATTAATAGTAAAAACTTTCCTATGAGGATAGATATTAAGTTCTGAATGTAGGAAAAGTGTCCTCGAAGTCCTTTGAACACTTTAAAGTATTGAGGAGGTGACATTCCAATTATACGTTTAGTCCTCCTAGGATCAACATTGATTCCACTATGTTGTACAATATAACCAATAAAGTTCTTAAGGTTACCCCAGAAAAACATTTGAAGGGGTTAATCTCTAGATTATATTTTCAAAGCATGCGGAATATGGTCTCTAAGTTGTACATGTGAATATATAATTTCTAGTATTTTAAAAGTAGATCATCATTGTTGCATTCAACAAACATTCCCATGAAGGTTTTGATGATGTGATGCATAGAAACAAAGAACATGGAACTAACATTCTTTACACCAAAAGTCATTACCCAATAGAAAAACACCCCTTGCGGGGTACTGAAGGCTAGATATTAATCATATTTTGGGCCCATCAATATCTATTATACCCAAAGTATCCATTTATCAAAGAGAGGGCTTGGTAGCTAGATATTTCATCAATAAATAGTTTTGTTATTGGAAGTGGGAAATCAGTTTAGGGGAAATTCTGGATGAGAACTCTAAATTTATTGGAAACTCAGATTTTATCATACTTATTTATCATAGGGGAAATTTTGGATACCCATTTTGGGTACTGTACCTCTCTGATGAAGTCATCCTAGATGTATTTTCCACTTAGTCATAAATCTTGGATGTGTGGGTTGGATGTGTTCCTCTAGAAGCTTACTTGTATCCCAAATGATCTTCTAGAAGGCCCAAGTAATGGGTGGCCACATCGGGGTAAAGGCCTGACATATATTTTTAATTAATGGAATACACATCTTGGTGATACTTTGGGAAGGAGGTGTATATCTCCTATTTAATGTGAGTCAGGACCTCACTATTAAGACTGGGGCATAGATCACCTTTGGCACCAAGATTTATTTCTCTGAGTTCATAAATGGTTGTGGAGATGCCTTCCTCAAATGCCGAAGGGGAGTCCCATATATCTTTTTTTTTCTTCCTCTTCCTCATGCTCCATTATCTATTATTATTATTAGGGAGGAAATGATAAAACATTTTCCACAACGGGAATATCATAGTTTCCATTTGGACATGTTGAGAATGAGGAAATAATTTTAGGATAACTTGGTAGAATGAATCCTTCATGGTGTCCTGAAGCGGAAAAGTGGTACTTAGAATCATTCTATTCACTTTACCTTATAATAAAGAAATATTATATCAATTCAGATTAAATAACTATGCTTATTTGATAATTAGGGGATACAATGAAGGGATTTACATTCATGATTTTTTTATCATTCAGAGAGTTGATAACTTTTTTAGTGCTACTTATCTTGACTATCATGATTTCAATTACAAAAGAAACTGAATCAATTTGTTAATTATGGCCCACCATTTACCTTTTTTTTAAAATTTACCATGTAATATGCACTAATATGATTAAAAAATTTAGTTGGGATTATCCTCAAACAATTTGGGGATTGATTTTGGTGGAATCAGTATCCATTGATTGTTTCTCCCCATTGTGATAGAATTATACATCAATGTATTGTGTCTCACTGGATTTGAAAGTAGCCTTGTCACCATAAAATGTCCCCATTTTACCATTTATAGAATATTTGAGACATTTATGGGATAATGATGGGATGTATGCATGTTTTTGTAGCTAAAGTCTTCCTAGAAGAATATTGAATGGTGTGTCTTGCTGAACTACAATAAACATTGAGTCAGACGAAAGGTCATAGAACTAAATTATGAGTGTGATATCACTGAGAGGTTCATTATCATTCTTTTTATAACCCTATAATATCATAGTGGAGGTTTAAAGGTGAGATTCATTGATACCCAATTGAAGAAGTGTCCAGACTGGGAGGAGGTTGACTCTTGCACAATTATCAATGAAGGCTCATCAAAAATCAATGTAGTTTAACTTTGCAGATATATACGAGGGTCTAGAATGTACCTTTATGATAGTATCATTATCTTGGTAATTTAAGGAGATGATCGCATGGAATTATATAGGATCATTATATAGATCATATACTTCAGCTGTAGTGACATCAACTTCAAATTACATAGGGTCGGACAATTCCTCAATGATTTCTTCTTGGAGGTCTTTCGACCAACTCAGAGCATCTAGAATTTATAACTCTTCCCACATATTGGCTAATTACTTCATGGAATGATATTTTTTATCAATATGTAATCATCTTTCTTTCATGGAGATGATATTTTTCATGTGATATAGGAACTGATGTTCCAAATGTGGATGGACCATCATTTGGGGAAGGAGATGGAAGAGATTTTTCACTCGGTGGATTAGGCTGGCTAGGTCTTCTAACCTACCAAGGCGGTGGAGGAATATCCTATAACTAGTCTTACATGATGATATTGTCAGGGAAGACCCTTTCATGTGTTGGAGAGTTCATTTATTCATACTAGGCTCATTGGAGGTCTATCCCATAATATTTTCCCACATAAATGGGTCGGGTAGAGGTGTGGTTTAAGTAGTTACTCTTTGAATGACCAAATCTTCCAATGTAACCTCTACCTTGAAGACTTATTCACCAAATTCCCCAATCATGTGCAGTGAAATATGGTTCCTAATTAGAATCAGAATTTAATAAGGGATCTGTCAATTAAATAACATTAATAGAATCCAAAACCAACTCCTCATCAAATGTCGGTTCTTCTTGGTAGGTAAAATGTCATTGTACCATTTAGCAGGGTGGTGCCCCTAATTTTTTGATAGACAACATAAAATCTACTAAATACATGGACACCATTGGCCTTGAAATGATCTCATATTCATCTGTTTTTTCCTTATCCCTTCATCCATGTCTCTTTTTTTTGATTTACTTTAGATTAAGAGGCTTTTGGTGAAGTTGGATTTTCTGTGGCGGATGGGGTTGAGGAAATACTTTGAAATTTCAACTATTCTCATAGAATAACATGAGTCTGGTTGAGTTTTTTTACCTTCCAGTCATCCAACTTCTATGCTCTATTTTTTAACTTCTTTCCACTCACCATCATCTTATGAATTGGTAAAAGAAACATATTTCACATGGACTAGAAAATTCTTCAGTTTCAATTACCAAGAATATACCATATTTTTAGGAGGTATTCAAACACAAAACTATCCTTGATGGGATTCCCCAACATTTGATGGAATAAGAAATATTATGGGAGATCTTAATCACCTTCTTTTTTATGATTCTTTACCTATGGAAAATGGGGTATGTTGTTTTACAAAGGTGAGGTGAAGTAGCTGGGGAATTAGTCATTCTGAAATGAACAGACTTTGACTTCCAACTCCACAAACTGTCTCCACATCTAATCTATTTGGTTATCTTGATGAGTTGGTCATTGTTTTTGACACTTAGGAGGTAGATCCCTATGGTATAATATAGGATTTGAGGTAGTAGTGGGCACTGAGACTTGCTAATGTGTAACTGTAGCAGACTATAACTTTCATATTATTATTCTTTAAGCTAATGAAATTACTCATGAATTTTCATTGGTCACTAGGATGTATTTCTTTCACTTGTTGAGAAATTGAATCTAGATCCTAAAACCAAACTGTATATTTCATAGGGATCAAAAGTGTTCAAATCTCTTCACAGAGATTCACTATGCTGATGGAAAGAAATCTTCTTATTTGGGGGGGGGGGTAGGTTTAAGGATTACATAAATCTTTCCAATCGAGAAATAAAATATGAGACTCTTTCAATATCTCCATGCTTGCATTTTGTGATATCAAATACAATTCTCTTCTGCAGCCTTCAAATGAATTGGAAGAAGTACATCTGATAGAGATCTTTCTTTCCAATTATCGATTAGAACTGAAAAATCAATTATAATATAAAGGCTGGCTCCTATAATTATTTCATGAATAATATTATTTTCACTACTTCATATTGTTTAGGGGTTCCCATCATTTGATCAAAATAAGGGACGAAATGCATCATGTGATTCTCCAGATCTCCTGATCTGCTGGACATAAAAAATGAAGGATTTCCAATGTTTGGAAATGGAGGAGTCATATCTTCCCATTTGGGGTAATCCTTAATTTCTAGGCATATTGGCACAAACCATCCTACCATAACATCAAATAGATTTATCAATGATTCAATGGTTTTCATAATCATTCGAAGAATGTCTGGTTGATTTGGGATCTAAATATGTGTAGCTTCTTGAGACCAAATTGGTGCATTAACTAGAAGTACCAATACTGATGGTACCACTAATATTTATTTTGGGTAACCAATAGGGGCAGTCTTGTAAGGATGTTCCTGACCATGCTCTGCATGAGTACCCAATAGAGGTAATTCTTTATATGCTATTGTGGAATACCAATATAATGGTGGTTGATGTATCACATTAAGAAGATGTTCCCTATATGCTTAAATTGTTATGAGAAAACCTCTATATTGAGCTGTATCAACTGGATGTGTGATTTGAGTGTCTTCTCATAGATAATATATATTAATAAGACTTCCTTGGAGTATCTTTGCATTGAATTTTCTAAACTATCTCATTTTCTCTTCCTATTAAGGAAATATTTCTTCTAGAGAAAGCTATTGGCCTTCCATGGGTGAAAGGCGGGACATGAAATAACCCATACATTTCCCCAATTATGTTCTTTTTGAGGAGGTAGAAGTTCATTACTCATAAGGATTCCTATTTTTTGGGTGAGCATCGAGTTTCGTGTACGCACACCTCCTACATTTACCTCAGTGTAGACCATATCGTGAATAATAACTTCTTTGTTAGAATTTTTTGAATTGATATTATGTTATAGAGGGTCTTCAATGCTGGTGTTAATGGCATTTATAGATGTTTATACATCACAAAAATTCTAGTGGAATCATTGCGAGATCACTTTCATCTATAACCTCTACGAGACATTTCACTCTTCTTTGTTGGTTCCACATGAACTCTTTGATGGAAAGAAACCAGAAGGTATTTCCAATAGAGTTAATTCATATGTGTTCTAATGGGATTTACCAAATAATAGGATGGGAAAAAATGATAGGATTCTCTCATAAGCACATTCCCTAATCAGGAGAAGACAGATTCGCACCGAGGAGGGGATTGTTAAGGTGAAAAAGCCTATATCAATTGGGGATATGGATTTTCAATATAATGCCCTGACCCTAGTTACCCAGAGTTGGTGCATTATTAAATAACATTGGCATGATCACAAGTAAATCATGTATCTAAAGACCGATCGATTTAGTATTATTGGAAATAATATTCATACAAAAGTTCAACTATATAGCTTGAAGAGAAATACAACACAAATATATTTCATTAAAAATATCCAAGCCTCCTAGATTATGCCTGCAGTTCATTCATAACTAACTTCTTCATATACTGAGAAAATGAAACATAAGAAAGGGGTGAGATCAAACGCTCATTAAGGGAAAGTAATACAACAGAAAATGACATAAATATAAATCATGGTAAATAATTAAAACCACATGCCTTTTACTAATACTAAACATGAATACTTTTATGGAAAGAATATGAGATGAGTAAATAATTACATAATAAAACATAATCATGGGTATTCTTCTAGTCGAATAACCACAGGAACTATCCATATTATTTCCATAACGAGGGAATGTATAATGCCAGACATTCTGAAACATTTTTTCAAGGCCTCAACCACGACGTCCAAAAATGATTAAGGCCTCAGCCAAAACCATAAATCAAATTTGGAAAGGGCCTCAGCCAATTCCATATCAAGTTGTCTCATGAGACCTACCGATGCATCGAGGAGCTATAGCAGGCTCCACCCATCACTTACTACGTCCAATACATTCCTCATATGAAAAGGTTTAAATATATCATAAACATTCATATTAAAACTAGAATACGAAATTTAATACTTTATCCATAAACCATGAATGGTATAAAAATACCACATCCACAGTCAAACATATCACAAAACCTTCAATACAATATGTATATTTTGTATCATAATAAATCAACTTCAAATAAACATAAAATCCATCAAAGGATGTTGACATAGATGAAATCAAAACCCTTTTTAGAGAAATATCTCTTTCTATTTTGAAATAATTTAACATTCATATAAAATAAAACATCTACTTTGAAAATATTTTTATAAGATTGTAAGGGATGTTTCGATGAGTTTATAATGGTAGAAAATAGCCGCACCCGCTGTATAAGTTGACAAAAAGACATTCTTACCTTAATTTTGTCGAAAAGGTTAAAAAGTACCTTGTTTGGAAAATGACAGAAAGATTCCTTTATAAACATCTTATAAAAAAGTCAAAAAGGGTATAAATGACTTTAAACCATATTCTGAAAAATAGTAATAATGATTTGAAATAAATTTTTAAGAAACACGGATGTGGATGATAAAGAGGTCGCAGTAGATAATTACGTATAAACAACCTCGGATATTGAAGAGATTGTGAAATAAAAACATACCTTGTACATTTACATAGTTGATGTTATGTTAAACTCATGTATAATAGTTAAGATATTGTTATTAAATTATACAAGAACCATATATATAATTATGATATCATATATGATATTCTAATAATGATTTGTTAATAATATTTTAGTATTATAGTTGTTTCGGGTGTTAACTTACTCATTTTATTTTATATGTTTTGTAACATAAGTCATGTTTGTTATGGATAGAATGTATATTATTCACATCCATAATGATATCAAGTCCTTAAACATTATTTTTAATCATCAAATCATAATTATACTTGAATGGATACGATGTGGAATGAATCTCATCGCGTTCGTGGAGACGGTAGTCCGTACGTACGCACGAGCGACAATATCACTCTTTTGATATTAAAATAATCTATAATTGTATATTATATCATATATACAGAATCATTATCATGTTATATTTATTATTTACATGAATTAAACATCATTATTATACCCATCCAAATAATAATGTTTTGAATGACAATTACACCACGACGTGGAGACGGTAAGCCGTACGTACACACGTATGGTGACATGCCATTCCAAGGATGGATTGAATAATGAATATGGTTGTACCATATTTATAATTAAATCATGTTATATATAAGATACTAGAGTTATTATTTTAGAATGGGAATAACAAGGAAAGAAGAAGCTGAAGAAGAAAGGAACTTGAAAGAGGGTGGTGAAAACATTACCTCTTCTTCGGGTTCTTCCTTTTGATTTGATCAAAAGGTCTATTTAGGTTGGATTTATGATCAAACTAATTCCTCTAGGATGAATTGAGGGAATATGAGATAATATTTGGGTAGGTTTTGGCCGACCCAAAAAGCTTTTAAGGAGTAAAGAATTGGTTATAAGTGTTGTCCTTTTATAATGGGGTGGAGGGGCTCTATAGGAAAACATAAGGTATTATTTTATAATAAATTCATTTTCAGTTTCTAATGGCTCCAAATTGGGTTATTCAAAGTCTATGGTGGTTATGGGTCGAAATAATTTCAGAAAATATATTTTAGAAAGGTTTTGGTCATTATATTAACCTTATCTTTTAGTTTTAACTCTTAGTTAATTAGATTGACATTTACCATGTCACATTGTATTTTTATATTATATAGTTAATAAACTTACCATATACATAAAAGAGACCCCCCAAGTGGTCCATTAATGATACAAATATCATGATATATTTCTCTTGGCCGAACCATATGTTTTTAGGAATTTAATATCAATTAATAATATAATATTTGTTTTAAAAACTCTTTTATGTCAATTTTGACACTATTTGGTATTTGAATTTTTTGAAAATCATAACAGCATGATTACTTCTAAAAAACATAATTAAATGAATACTAACATGTCATATTAACCTATAAAATTATTTTAATTCATAAAAAGTCTCAAATTACATTTATTTGGATATTTATAATATCAATTATTTTAGTATTTCATTAATTAGTTAATTACTGCATCACCATTCTGTCATAAATAAATTAAATTATTTAATTTCAAAAAATTAAAAATAAACTTCTATTATGTGGGAAATTTTTATAGATTTATAATTAATATTTAATATCTAATTTATCTTATGTATAACCCTGTATTAAAAATGTTTTAGTAATTATACCTTGATATTAACTCTTTTAACTCTTCTTTGAATTAAATAATAATAAATGTCCTAATCTAATCCAAGTGGACCTAAATGATAATATTTTATTCCTATGGTTTATTTTGGTCAAGATAAACATTTCCAATTGAATTAGGACATGTTTTAGGGTAATATTAATATCATTTTTACCCTTAATTACCCTATTTACTTTTAACTGTGTTAAATAAAAGTAAAGAGTTTCTATTCACCAAAAATTATTTTTATCTTATTGAACCACATTTTACTCCTTGATATTAACCATGTCTCTCGGATTTTTGAAATTCCACACACAGAAGCGGTAAAATTATGTTTTATGTGAATTTGCAAATTCTCCTAGGAGGTGGGTAAAAGACGGTGAAAAGTTCAATAAAATTTTTATATATCTAAAATTATTATAAAATGACTCCAATGAATTAAATTGAACTTATATAGGTATTATGTATCTAATTTTACATAGAATAAATTTAAATAAAATAAATTTAAATAAAATAAATACTTATTTAAATAAAAATTCGGTTTTAAACTATAACTTAGTGTTTTTCACTATTCATCAAAAATTAAATGTTTTCAGAAAAATCCCAAAAATTCACCCTAAGATAATTTTGATATTACAAATAAAAAAATGAAGTCCATTTTGAAAGATAAAATTTATAAATTTTCAAAAAGTGGGTATTACTATTCCTAACAGCTAGTTTGATTGGTTATGGTGTGTGTTAGAACTCGAAGTTGCATACAACACACACTACTGTACTATTTAAGGAGAAGCGTACCATGGAATCTTGGGGTGTTACATTCTCCCCTCCGTCAAATAATTTTTTTCTCGAAATTTATAGAATACTACTGCTTGAAATGACTTGGGTGGTTCTTCATCATAAGTTCCTCAGGTTCGCACGTTGCCTCTTCCATCTTTTGGTTTCTCCATAGAACGTTTACCAGATAAGTCGTCCGGTTTCTCAGCACTTGGTCTTTTATATCAAGATTATTGACAGGCTCTTCGCAATAAGACAGATCGGGTTCCAATTATAATTCTTCATAGGTGAGTACATGTGTTGGGTCAGGCATGTATTTTCTCAGTAGTGATACGTGGAACACATCGTGAACTTTGGAGAGACTTGGCAGCATTGCCAAATGGTAAGCTACAACCCCAATTAGTTATAGAATTTTGAATGGTCCGCTGTACCTGGGACTCAATTTTACCTCTTTACCGAAATGTATAACAACAATCCATGGAGATACCTTCAAGAAAACATGATCTCTTACCTAAAATTCCAAATACTTCCTTCAGTTATCGGCACAACTCTTCTGCCTACTATGAGCTGCTTTGATCAGATTTTGGATTACCTTTACATTTTCCATTGTTTCCTCCACCAATTCTGGGCATACAAGTTTTCTTTCACCAACATCATACCAACAGGTTGGTGTGCGACTTCTCTTTCCATATAACACTTTATATGGTGCCATCTGAATACTTGAATGGAAGCTATTGTTATAGGAATATTCTACCAGAGGTAAATGTTGATCCCACATATCCTAAAAGTCATGTGACCAAGATCTCAAAATTTCTTCTAAGGTTTTAATAGTCCATTCTGATTTTCCATCTATTTGAGGGTGGTAAGCAGTCCTCAAACGAAGTTCAGTATCCATGGATTTCTGAAGAATTCTCCAGAATCTTGAAGAAAAATAGAGATCACAATCAGAAACAATCGATAGGGGTACTCAATGAAGCCTCACAACATCATTAATATATAGTCTTTCTAAT
Organism: Viscum album; assembly: GCA_963277665.1. NCBI lineage: Eukaryota > Viridiplantae > Streptophyta > Magnoliopsida > Santalales > Viscaceae > Viscum > Viscum album. The sequence continues at coordinate 16,009,412 of OY728144.1, forward strand.
TTTTCGAGTGGTAAATGTTGATTCATTTAGGTTTTCCTTATGACTTTTCCATTCCTTCTTGTTTTGAAAATCACAAACACCTTATCTTTAAGGAAAATTACTTTTATAAGGAAAATTGCTTTTGTAAGGAAAATTGCTTTTATAAGGAAAATTGATTTTATAAGAAAAATTATCCTTATCATATTTTCATTTATATTTTTCTTAAGTATAAGATTCGGATTTTTTTTTATTTTCTTGGAATTTCTTGAAACTTTGATATGAAGTATTCTGTTTTAGGATCTGAATTCTGGATAAGAACTACGATAAAGTTTCACTCTAAAATCCAGAATGAGAACTGTGATAAAGTTTCATTCTGAATTCTGGATACAGTTTTACTCTAGATTCAGGATACGAATCCTTATGAAGTTTGAAAAACGAATTCTCCATACGAATTCTAATGAGGAATTCTCATTACCAATTCTGATGAAGAATTATCATTACGAAATCTGATGAAGAATTCTCATTACGAATTTTGATGAAGAATTCTCATTACGAATTCTGATGAAGAATTCTCATTACGAATTCTGATGAAGAATTCTCATTACGAATTCTGATGATGAATTCTCATAACGAATTCTGATGATGAATTCTCATTCCAAATTCTCATTCCAAATTCACCTATTAAACAGAATCTGATCATCTTTGTTTTATACACTCCAAATTTATTTAGACTCTGAAAATTATCTTTGGTTATACTCTGAACATTCATCTTTCTTACGTTGTTATAATCTGTCTACTCTTTATTATTTTCCTTACACTCCGAACCTTCACTCCGAATTTTTTTCATTCTGAACTTTTGAGTTAGATTTTAAAACGATGTCATACATTCTGTTACACTTGTTTTGTTATAAAATGATGTCGTCTATTTTGTTATAAACTAACCGTTGTCTAAGTGACACATGTACAGGTCCCTCCGATCTGTAAAGAGAATATGACCATTGGAGAAGGAGCCGACCTTACCTATAAATAGGATCTCATTTGAAAGAGCTTGGAGCTGAAAGGCTGACTGATCTTCGACTCATGTGATTACATGCTTGAAGTGATTTCTAGAGAGAGATGCTCTTATTAACTCTCAAAGATTCGTGCGACTCCAAATGTTGGTGATTACATTCGAGGGCTTCTGGGGATAGGAAGACAGAGGTTTCCGAATACCTTGAAGTTCGAGGGCTTCCTTGCTGAGGAAGACAGAGGTTTCTAACTACCATGAAGTTGAGGGCTTTCGGGGATAGCAAGACAGAGACTCCGATCTTTGTATCGAGGTCTTACCCTGGTGTGGGTAAGATAGACTTTCTTGAAAGTATAAATCAAGGGTCCTTTATCCAAGGTTGTTGGATACCCGTCTCTTTGGGTTAAAAGACCTATATCTTGTTACTTTATACTACGTGTTTATATTCCACTGCATATTGCATTGTAAGGAAAGTATAACTTTCTTATACATCGTTATTTGTACTCTGTTTCACTTAGATTCTATACGCTTTAAGGTAGAATCTCATATTATAATCTTTCATTAAGTTTCAATTTCCAAAACCATATTTCTGGAACCATATTTCTGAAACCTACTTCCGGAATCTCTTTCCAAGTTTTCATTTGGTATTAGAGGTGTTGTGAATTTTCTTAGTATAACTTTGTTAAACTTAGCCGTTCCCTTTGCTTAAGGAAAACATAGTTAATCATAACTAACTTTAAGGGTTCCAAAAGAATTTTTAAAGTATACAATTCACCCCCCCTCTTGTAATTGAGCATCTACATCACTATTTCGATCCTACAGTAAATCTTCCCTTATGGCAAGAAAATGTGCTGACTTGGTATGATGATCAACAATGAACCATATTACATCGTTCCTTCTAGCAGTGTTTGGTAGCCCCATGACAAAGTCAATCATAATATTATCCCATTTCCAACCAGGTATAGGAAGAGGTTGCATGACTCCTCCAGGCTATTTCCTTCCAGCTTTCACTTGTTGACAAACCATACATCTTGACAGAATATCAGCAATCTCCCTCTTCATGTTTTCCCACCAAAAATGTTCCTTCAAATATCTATACATTTTGGTGCTCCCAGGGTGTATAGAGAAATTGGAACTATGGGCATCATCTAACAACTCCCTTTTCAGATCAGGTATATCGGGAACACAAAGTCTCTTCCCAAATCTCAAAATTCCATCTTCATACACAAAGTTACTCAATCTCCCATCATTCACATCTTTTATCTCCTTTTGAAATTCTTTATTATCAGTTTGAGAACTCTTTATCCTTTCTAGTAAAGATGGTTTGGCAACCATTTGAAAAATTATTGATGTTTCACCTTCCATGGTGATTACCATATCCATCTTTCTAGATCCATATATATAGGATCCTTTTCAACTCTCATCTTGTTCAGAACTCCATGATCCTTTCTACTCAAAGCATCTTCCAGCTTATTTGACTTCCTCGGGTGGTAGTGTATAGTGCAATCATAATCCTTGAGTAGTTCAAGCCATCGCTTTGGCCTCATGTTGAGTTCTTTCTGTGAGAAAATATACTTCAAACTCTTGTGATTAGTATAAATATCACATTTTTCACCATAGAGGTACTGTCTCTATATCTTCAAAGAAAAGATCACATCTGCTAACTTGAGATCATGAGTAGGATAGTCCTGCTCATGAATTTTCAACTGTCATGATGCATAGGCAATTACCCTATCATTCTGCATAAGGACACAACCAATTCTTTTCTTCGAACACATCATTCCTTGATGGTAGAGTCAATATAAGACCATTAATGAATCTAATCCTAAGTTCTTCAAAACATTCTTCACACTCTTTTGTCCAAAAAAATTTAACCCCTTTACGTGTGAGATTTGTTAATGGGTTAGCCAACTGGGAAAAATTCTAGATGAAACGTCGATAATAACCTACTAAACCAATAAAACTGCGTACCTCAGTTATACTAGTCGGTGCTGGGCATTCTTTGATTGTTCTTGACTTAGAAGGAACAACAAAAATTCCATCCTTAGAGAAAATATGGCCAAGAAAAGAAATCCCCTGAATCTAGATTTCACACTTGCTAAACATCCCATATAATTCATGTCTTCTGAGAGTCTTCAATATAATGCGCAAGTGATTTTCATGATCTTCATAGCTTTTGGAGTATACAATGATATCATCAATAAATACCTCTACAAAGTCATCAAGGTATTACTTGAAAACTCTATTCATTAGATCCATGAAAACCAAGGGTGCATTAGTTAGCCCAAAAGGAATTACTGTAAACTCATAATGCCCATACCTGGTTTGAAATGCTATCTTCAGAATGTCTTCCTTTTTCACACACAACTAATGGTATCCAGATGGAAGGTCAATCTTTGAAAAATGTTGAGCGTCTTGTAGTTGGTCAAATAAATCATCAACGCGAGGTAGGGGATACTTGTTCTATATTGTTATAGCATTGATCTCCCTGTAGTCAATGCACAACCTCTTAGATCCATCTTTCTTCATACCAAAAAGGACAGGGGCTCCCCATAGAGAAACACTAGGGCGAATAAATCCCTTATTACTCAATTAATCTAGTTGTTTCTTTAGTTAAACTAATTCCACATTGTCCATTCTATAAGGGGTCTTCGATATAGGCCTTGAACTAGGAATTAAATCAATAAAAAACTCAATTTCTCATTCTGGAGGATGTCCAGGTAAATCTTCCGAAAACACATCAACATATTCTCTCACAATAGGTACATCCTATATTTTAACATTCATTTCCTCATCCATAGTTATTTAATTCTCTTCTTCATCGATAATTGAATATATTTGAGCTACTGGGGGTGGATCTTGATAAGAATCAGGTGGTGAAGATTCATCTCTAAAGATAAGGTGTTCTTTATCATCATCATCAAAAATCATAACCTCATTCTTCTTACAATATATTTTCGCATCATTTTCCTAAATCCAATCCGTACCGAGGATTATATAAAATTCAGTCATGGGTATGACGATGAGATCAGCAGATAAATAACATTTATATGCCCAAATGGGAACAGATCCACATAATTTAGTAGCAATGATACTTCCCTTAGAAGTTTTAACTGAAAACTCCCTTGTTAAATAAAATTGTAAATATCTAATTTTCTTATAAAACTGGGAAGATATGAAACAATGAGATGATCCAGAATCAAATAAAGCATTTTCTAAACTTGTGGAAACCATAAATTACCTGCCACCACATCTTTTGGGGCTTCAACCTCAGTAGTAGTGATGGAATAATATTGGCCTTGATCCCTTGGCCTTTTCTGAGTTAAGTTTTCCTAATGCTTAGGACATTCATTTGCATAATGTCCCATCTCCATGCAATTGTAGCATTGAACATTGGTAGCGCCTTTATTTCCTTTACAATCATTAGCTAGATGGCCTTTCTGTCAACATTTGTATCTTACTCCTTTTCCTTTTAGATAGGAACCATGGTTCTTCCTTCCATAATTATCATTGGGTGGAAATTCAATTCTACCCTTCTTCCATGTTTCCTTATTTCCTTTCCCATAGTGTTCAGTAGCTCTCTTCTTCTCTTGCTTTAATTTAATGTCATAAGACTTAGAGAATTCATTTTCTGTCTTGATATCACACAAGACAATATATTTTTATGATGAGAAGGATTTTGATACTAATGCTCGATAGAGAAATGGTTTTAACCCATCAAATAAACAATCAATCTTACTTCTTGGGTTACTTATATAATCTGCAGCATGCCTCACTAACCTTGTAAAGTTAGCCTCATACTTTGCAACATTCTCGTCCTCTTTTTGACTCAGACTCAGAAATTCTCATTCCATATCCACTCAATGGTCATGAAGAAAGTATTTTTCTATGAAAAGATCATTAAATTCCCTCAATGTTCTATTTGATACTTCCTCATAATCCTTTTTGTTTTGAATCAAGTACCACCATTGATCAACATCTCCAGTGATGTGGTAAACTTCCATGACATCTTTTTCCCTTTCCCTACTCCCCAAAGCTTGAAATATTTTCTCTGAGGAGTTTATCCATTGCTCAGTCACTAATGGATTTTTAACCCTATTGAATGTTGGTGGTTATTTCCTCATGAAGAGATCTAACATTGATCTTCAATGTTGTGGGTCTGGGTGCTCCATACGGGTAAGGTTATTATTCATAAACTGAGTGAGTTGTCCTAGTATGGTGATTAGCTGTTCATCACCAGTTTCATAACTAGATCCACTATAATTATCTTGAGCAGGAGGGAAATCTCTACATGGAGTGCATGCATTGATACAGTTTCTATTCCTTTCACTAGGCGCTATTTCTAAATAATGTCATAAACTAGATTAGGGTATGAATCGAAATATATAATTCCAAACTTCTAAAACACTTAACATAAATTCAACAGTTTATGAATATAATCCATAATTATAAAAAAAATGTTTTCTTTGAGGAAGTATATACTCATAAACCCTTTGTAATGGTTTGTAAAGAAAATGAGAATTATCCTAAGAATATACCCCGGGAGTGTCGTAACCAAGAGTGCAGCAAGGCCCGTTGTCGTGCACCAGTTCCCGTTCGAGTCTAGCTCAAAGCTGTGTTTTTGGGTTTTACCCCTAGGTAAATATGTGCCAGATCCGCCTCTACCTACTCGTATCCAGATAGGTATGTATTTCTCGGAAAACTCACAAAATCTCTACAATATCAAAATTATAGGATGTTCTTCTATACTAATCCTCAAAGTCCATCTTAGGTCTCTGTTCTCTAATCCGAGTTTATCTAAATCTAGCTTCCAAGTTTTGTACTAAACAACCTCTGATACCAACTGTAACACCCCAACCCTAGTTACCTAGAGTCGGTGCATTATTACATAACATTGGCTTGATCACATAGAAATCATGTCTCGAAAGACCAATCATTTTAGTATTATTGGAAACAATATTCATACATAAGTTCAACTATACAGATGGAAGAGAAATACAACACAAGTATATTTCATTAAAAGCATCCAGGACTCATAGATTCTTCTTGCAGGTCACTCATAACTAACTTTTTTATATCCAGGGAAAATGAAACATAAGAAAGGGGTGAGATAAAATGCTCATTAAGGGTATATAATACAGTGGAAAATGACATAAATATAAAGCATGGTAAATAATTGAAACCACATTCCTTTTACCAATAATAAACATGAATACTTTTACGGAAAGAATATGAGCTGAGTAAATAATGCCATAATAAAAAATAATCATGGGTATTCTACTAGTCGAATGACCACATGAACCATCAATATTATTTCCATAATGAGGGAATGTATAATGCCAGACATTATGAAACATTTTGTTAAGGCCTCGACCAGGACCTCTAAAAATGATTAAGGCCTCAGACAAAACCATAAATCAAATTGGGAAAGGGCCTCAGGCAATTCCACATCTAGTTGTCTCAAGAGACCTACTGATGCCTTGCGGAGCTATAGCGGGCTCCACTCATCACTTACTAAGTCCAATACATTCCTCATATGAAAAGGTTTAATCATATCATAAACATTCATATTAAAAATAGCATACGAAATGTCAATACATTTACCATAAACAATGAATGGTATATAAATAGCACATCTATTGTCAAAAATATCACAAAACCTTCAGTACAATATGTTTGTTTTGTATCATAATAAATCAACTTCAAATAAACTTAAAATTCATCAAAGGATGTTGACATAGATGAAATCAAAACCCTTTTTAGATAAATATCTCTTTCTTTTTTGAAATCATTTATGATGAATATAAAATAAAACATTTACTTTGAAAATATTATTATATGATTTTAAGGGAAGCTTCGACCAATTTATAATGGTAGAAAATAGCCGCACCCACCGTATAAGTTAAAAGAAATGACATTCTTAGCTTAATTTTGTCGAAAAGGTTAAAAAGTACCTTGTTTTGGAAAATGACAGAAAGATTACGTTATAAAATTCGTATACAAATTAAAACAAGGGTATAGATGACTTTAACCCATAGTTTGTAAAATACTAAGAATGATTTGAAATACATTTTTAAGATTCATTGATGTGGATGATAAAGAGGACCTAGTAGATAGTTACATATAAACAACCTCGGATAATGAAGAGATTGGGAAATAAACCCTTACCTTGTACTTTTACTTAGTCGATGGTATATTAAACACATGTATAATAGTTAAGACATTTTTATTAAATTATATAAGAACCATATGCATAATTATGATATCATATATGATCTTCTAATAATTCTTTGTGAATAATATTTTAGTATTATCAACGTTTCGGGTGTTAACTTACTCGTTTTATTTTATATGTTTTGTTACATAAGTCATGTTTTTTATGGATAGGTTGTATATTATTCACATCCAGAATGAAATCAAGTCCTCAAACATTATTTTTAATCATCAAATGAGAATTATACTTGAATGGATATGATGGGGAATGAATCTAATCGCGTTCATGGAGACGGTAGTCCTTACGTATGCAAGAGAGACAATATCAATCTTTTGATATTAAAATAATATATAATTGGATAGTATATCATATATACAAGATCATTATCATGTTATATTTATTATTTACATGAATTAAACCTAAATATTATACCCATCCAAATAATAATGTTTTGAATAACAATTACACCACGACGTGGGGACGGTAAGTCGTACGTACGCACGTATGGTGACATGTCATTCAAAGGATGGATAGAATACTGAATATGATTGTACCATATTTATAATAACATCACAGTACATATAATATACTGGAGTTATTATTTTAGAATGGTAATAATAAAGAAAGAATAAGTTGAAGAAGAAAGGAACTTGAAAGAGGGTGGTGAAAACATTACCTCTTCTTCGGGTTCTTCCTTTTGATTTGATCAAAAGGGCTCTTTAAGATGGCTTTCTGATCAAACTAAGGCCTCTAGGATGACATGAGGAAAGTTGAGAGAATAGTTTGGCAGGGTTTTGCTGAACCAAAAGGCTTTTAAGGTGTGAATAATTGTTTAGAAGTGGTGTCCTCTTATAAGGGGGAGGAGGGGCTCTTTAGGAAAACTTAAAGTATTATTTTATAATAAATTCATATTCGGTTTCTAATGGATTAAAAGTGGATTATTCAAAGCCTATGGTGGGGATGGATCAAACTCCTTTCAACCAATAGATTGCAGTCAGGTTTTGGTCATTATATTAACCGTATCTTTTAGGTTTAACTCTTAGTTAATTAGATTGACATTGACTATGTCACTTTGAATTTTTATATTATATAGTTAATAAACCTACCATATACATCCAAGCGACCCCAAACTGGTACATTAATGATACACCTATCATGATATAAGTCTATTGGATGAGCCTTAGAATTTTAGGAATTGAATATCAATTAATAATATAATATTTGTTTTAAAAACTCTTTTATGTCAATTTTGTCACTATTTGGTATTTGATTTTTTTTTGAAAATTATAACAGCATGATTAATTAGAAAAAACATAATTAAATGAATAATAAAATGACATATTATCCTATAAAATTAGGGTAATTCATAAAAAGTCTCAAATAACATTTATTTGGATATTTATAATATCAATTATTTTAATATTTCATTAATTAGGTAATTAATGCATCACCATTTGTCATAAATAAATTAAATATTTTAATTTCTAAAAATAATAAATAAAATACCATTATATATAAATTTTTTATCTTTCTAATTAATATTTACAATCTAATTTATCTTTTGTATAACCCTATATTAAAAATGTTTTAGTAATTAGACCTTGATTTTAACTCTTTTAACTCTTCTTTGAATTAAATAATAATAAATGTCATAATCTAATACAAGTGGACCAAAATGATAATATTTTATTCTAAGGTTGTTTTGGGTCGATATACACTTGTCCAATAGAATTAGGACATGTGTTAGGGTAATATTAATATCATTTTTACCCTTAATTACCATATTTACTTTTAACCATGGTAAATAAAAGTAAAAAGATACTATTCACCAAAAATTATTTTTATCTTATTGAACAAAAATTTACTCCTTGATATTACAGTGTCTCTCGTATTTTCAAAAGTCCACTCACAGAAGCGGTAAAATTATGTTTTATGTGAATTTACAAATTCTCCTAGGAGGTGGGTAAAAGACTGTGAAAAGTTCAATAAAATTTTTATATATCAAAAATTATTATAAACCTACTCCAATGAATTACATTGAAAATATATAGGTATTATGTATCTATTTTTATATAAAATAAATTTAAATTAAATAAATAATTAGTTAAATAAAAATTCGGTTTTAAACTATAACTTAGTTTTTTTTCACTATTCATCAAAAATTAAAAGTTTTTAGAAAAATACCAAAAATTCACCCTAAGATAATTTTGATATTACGAATCCAAAAATGAAGTTCATTTTGAATGATAAAATTTATAAAATTTCAAAAAGTGGGTATTACTATTCATAATGGCTAGTTTGACTGGTTGTTGTGTGTCTTAGAACTCGAAGTTGTGTACAACACACGCTGCTGTATTATTCAAGGAGAAGCGTATCGTGGAAGCTTGGGGTGTTATATTCACGTTCTTAATTTAACAACATTCATGACTAGTTATATAATCCAAAGGGTTGGGATAAAATTACCCCCAAAATTGTTGGATGGGGTAGTTCTTGAACTACTGTGACTGATTTTACAACAACTTCTCTTCAAATTTTACAGATTCTGGTGTAAATGTGGTATAGGTCCATTATTCATAACTTACTTAAATAATCCATTTTGGAATACTGTTATTCTGTTTTTGAAATTTTCTCAATTTCAAAGCTAACATACTATAATAAGGATGACTAATAAATTTTCTCAAATGGTAGATGAAAAAGTATCTCAATAGGTTTCTCTATTATGGTCTAACATTGGTGAGATTTGATCAGGGTCTTTTCTTATTGATAATAACTTTGGTCCAAAATAGATTTCTTTCTTTGTAGCCAGCAGGGGGAAATTACATTTCATGATTTCACCCTTGATGTACTTTTCATTCCTGGGAGTGCAGTGAAATGAAATACTCGATATTAAACCCAACCTCTGATATGAACACCAGATGGGATATCAATGACCACTTTTTACAACCTCATGAATGTATCAAGTCATGCACATTTAAGGGATTTATGCTACTTCTCGATCTTGGGATTTCAATAATCCATATAAGATTCCCAGTCAATTTTTCATTTTAACCCTTCTATTACTTTGATGTGAGTTTGATACTCATCATATTGTAATACCTTTTCATTTAAGTGATGATGATTTTTCTACATGTCAAGGCGGATTTCATGCCCAAAATATTCCATCAAACCCACTAGAATTATATATTGAGAGGTCGATAAAGGCCAAAAAATGACTAGTATGTATTCATTAGATAGTTTATTCCTCCTATTTCAGAGAACTTTTTCACCATTCAAAAGTTTTTAATCGACCTTGTTTGAATAGAGTGGACACTTCTCGATTGTTTTACCACAAGAAATGGGATTGGTTTGGATTACCTATACTATGTTGGAAGGAAAATGACATGAGGGTGGTTTGGAGAATGACCATCACCTTGGGATATCTTTCAATTTATAAATGATTTCACCTTCATGTTACAAGGCATCAGCCATGACTGGCCCACTATTTTCAAGTTCCTCATGATAATATGGACTTCTCATCACTAAATTGTTAATTGGAGAGCACTTTTGATAATGAAATCTTCTACCACTATGTGAAATTTCACAATATTCACCATTATGTGGAGGACCACCACGGTTGATTATTTCTAGAGGAATACCCTCTGATTCCTTGGTCTTCTAGAACCATAGTGGGGGTTTCTAGATTTCATCATGAGAAAAGTCCTCAAGATCAACTAAATTATTTCCATGAATAAAAACTTCATTTTGAAGTGTCTGATGAAGACCTTCACAATTTATATTACAACTCTAGTAATTTAGGAACAGGATAGTTGGATCAGGTGCTCCCATAGATAAATGTCTGAGGTCTTTACGAACATCAGCATTAAGAGGGAACAGATAGTAGATAGACTATTGATTCTACAACTATTTTTATGAGACTTTTTCATATATGATTTCTTAGAAGTGATTAGGGCCACTTTTTAGGATATGTAGTCATCATGGCTGGTTTTATGCCTGCATTGGAGAGTCCATAATAATAATCCATTTACCTCTAATTGGAGTGAGTTTATGTTCTAGATTTTAATATTCATATAATATGGGGAATTTTTTCCCACGACCTTCCCTAATGAGAGAAAATGTATGTACCTACTTTAGGGAGTTATGCTAGTGAGCCACCCAATTTATCGGATCGAGTTATAAAACTATCCCTTAGGGACTACTGTTGTCTCCATGAAGATGTTCTGGAAAGTATGTAAGATATGGGATGGATTGTTTTCTACTTTATCATTTTTATGATATAATTGTTGACTTCATCGACCACAATTTGGATATATGACCATTTTGTATCTAGAGTATGCGTGTGTTCATGATCCTTTTGTCCATCACATATCTATATAAACAGAAAATACTCATCTATTGAGGTAGAGAGTTGTGTCTACCCCTACTAGTTATCGGGACTTTCCAACTAACTTCTCTATGTACTCCCAGATGAGGCTGCTAACAGGATTGATGGATGTTGACAGGTGTGTGTGCGTGCTCACTAGTTTCCACCAAACATGGTCGGTGGACTTCTTTTAGTTCTACCATATGTTTTAGATGGCGAGATTGGTGGGTGAAGGTAGGTTTATGTTTCTTTTTCGAGGATTCCACCATACTTGGATTCATGGGAATAAATGAATGCTGTCAGGAGAGTATACTAACTCGATGAATGAAAGCGGATGAGTGTGTGATTCCCCATTCAATTTTCCACCAAATTGGGTTGGTGGGATTATTTTGAGTGGGAACTGGTATAAACTTTATCACATTTGACATGATTTTGTCCCTAGCAGGCCGTCTTTCATTCCCATGTCTGAGGAACCTTGGTCGGTAGACTAAGTACAACACCCTCATCATGTTGAGGGTTAACTACTCCCTGGTTTTGGAAATGTAAATCACTGACAGGAGCCTCTGATAATGACCCATGTGTCTTCTGTGTGGGGCTATAGTTGGACTATATAACTACCTCCCTAAAAAATTGAATGGAATGGTTATTTCATTTCGGGGATAATCTTCCGAAACAATTGAAGATGTTTGTCGACTCCCTCTTCTTCCAGACCACCCATCATCACTAGTTGGCTGATCAGGGATTATATTTGAGCTGTAGGGCCTATCAGGAAGCCTCTGAGGTCGATATAGTACCGTTTTGATGATACTCTTGAACTATTGTATTAGATATCTATCATTGAAGGCACTAAGTTAGTGATTATTTCCTTCTTGAAGATAAAGGTTCCGCCTAATTAGCAGCTCGGGAAGTCATTTGTGAAAACATGAAGAAAACCATTGGATCAAATCAGTTTTCTAAAAAATAGTGTCTGAAGATATATACTATATATGATTACAAAAACCTTAAAAAAGTAGAATATTTTTTTGTATGAACACATGCATGATTAATTTCCTTTTCATTCCCTCTTTCATTAAAAGTGTAAGGCACATGAGAGGAAGGTGATACCATTATCTTGATTAAGTATTCACATTGAGTTCTCCATTTTTTTCCTTCCTATTTTCCGCCCCTTAAAGGTTTTTTATTTCTGGACGGTTTTCAATGGGTTAATTCATATATCTAAAAACATGTAATTGTTCTGTATCTGTAAGAAAGTACTTTCCAATGGTAGGTTCTCATTTTGGATTTTGACCCGAGATGATTAAGAACTCACATTGGTTGAGATGATGGGATATGAAATCATACCACCCTTTTGGGTGGAAATGGTTTCCAACTATTGAAATTTCTTATAGATTTAAAATATGTTAATGAATTAGTTTTTAATTCCCAATTGTTATGTTGTTAATACCGAGATTATAAATCAATTATTAACTTGTATGCAATTTAGAATCATCTTTATGTATTTTAGGTTCCACATAAATGGAGATATCAGTATGTATATGTGGTTCTCCATTAATTGTAACCTCTAATATACTATATAGATATTATTTGGTTTTTAATGCAATGATGGTGGTTTTATCTCCAGGCAGTGAGTTACTCTGGATTTTATTGTCCTCTAGGTAGACAAAGGTTACTCTGGAGTTTTTTTTCATCCTTGTAGATGAAGTTTACTCTGGAGTTTATAGTCATCTAGGGAGACGAAAAACATTTGATGTTGGGATCAAAACCATAGATGGGATTCTTAAGTATCATTGTGAAACTAATTATAACCCATGTAGTTTGGTTCCACTTAATGGGTCACATCATAACTTTTGAGGTCATGCGATGGGGAAAAATCAATATAGTTTAACGTCATGAGTTAAATACATCTAGGAGGAAGGTGCATAGTTAATGATTTTTGTGGGACTCATTCTGAACAAACAAAGGTACCTGGAAAGGATATTATTTTCCATGTTTAATTATACTCTATGAGGGTTATGTCCCATAAAATAAAAGGATTTATTTAAGAGATTGGTTTTATCTTCAAGGAAGATTTCTACTTGTCCCATTTAGATGGGAATCAAATCTCATGTATTTTGGTGGAGAGGACTTAGTCATATAGAGGCCATCAAGGGTCTTTTTCATAGGGGAGTATGAAAATTTGAGATGATAGGTTGGGTATTAGTATCTAGAAGGATATACCTTATAAAGGGAAGGTAATGGAGGATTTATCTCATGGTGATTTTGGGGTATAAATTGGGTTTACTCATAAGGATAATACCTGGATTAATAGAATTAGGATTGGGGATTATTCCTATGGAGGATTCCTATTGGGCTGAAGAAACTTTTTGGCCTCCTCTATATCCTTGTTAATAGGAATTAGTGTTCTCATAGTTCATTAAATCATGTTAATTGTGTGGGTGTCATTATCATCACTAATCTCTAACCCCAAATGAATCATTCTTACTATTTGAAACATGAGGAAGTGGAACATTTGAAAAACAACACACTTTTCCTCTATTTTTGGAGGAAGAGGCCAAGGAAATGGTACATCCCTCTGTTAGAATTACATTGGAATAAAGTCCAATGTAATGAAGGAATTGAGGTTTAGGATGTGGAGGTGGAGAGGGGAATGTCTATAACGTCCCATTGGAAATTCTAGGGGCTTATGCATGGATGGCTTCCCTACAATCTATTCTACATTGGGATGATGATCTTATTCCATATTGAAAGAAAAATAATGTGTGATACTTACCCTCTATGGAGGGAACTAGATTCTCCTGGTGTTAGCGATGATAAGGGAAGTACATGGTCCTATCCTCATAATCAATTATTAGTAACTCTTCAACACATTCTATGCGGCATGGATCCCCATGTCCATAGATTTAAAAACCTAAAAATTCCCCAAGTATCTGGACCCTCTGATATATAAAATGTTGGAAAACTCCAACCATAGAAATACTAATCCAAATGGGAGAATCTATGGAATGTATTTTCCCATGGTTTTTTACTTCTTGAGGTCTTGGTGGAGTCTTTGATTTGATCCCTCTCAGAAAAGGGTCCGAAAGGAGAAGAGGGCCTTCCATGGATGGTTTTGAAGAAGGATAGATAAATGAATCATGAATTCTGGAAGGTTGGGAAAACAAAGGCTTATTGCATAGGGGTGCTCCGTATATGTTGTAATGGGTGACTAATACATCTTGGGTGATATACCACCAAGGAGATTAATCTTTGGTGAGACCTTAATCAAGCATTCAAGGGTCCCCACAGGTGTTCCTGGAGGGATGTTTCCTAGGTCTCTTACTAAATAAAATGTCATATTCATTGATTAATGGTTTGGAAAAGGCCTCTTGTAGGTTATGTTTACATTAAATCCCTAAAAGACTTATGTTCTATTAAAATCCATTTATTACCTCTTTTTTAAAAGTTAGATAAATTCAAAAAAGGTTATGGTGACATAAGAGAATAATTAGGACAAATAGAGAAACTATTGGACTTAGAGTAAATAATTCCTGACAAATAAAGACCCTAGGAGTCTATTTATAACAAAATATGGGACCGTGGGTGAAGATTTTATTTTTCACAAGTGGCTGGCACATAGGTGCTTGTGCACTAATGGTGCATGTTGGTACCATGGGAGAACTACTCTTTGGGGATTTGTAATTCATGGATTTAATCATCTATTTTCTCCCATTTTTATATGTAAGGTCCCTATGTGGCCTTTTCATCTAGGTGATAAAATTGAGTGTTAACAATGATGATGAATTTTATATAGTAAGAAAACAATATGACCTTTCAAGGAATAAAATACACACAAAATACAAGAGGCACTATATATGATTTTATTATAAGGAAGTTAATGAGGTGAAAAAATGCAATGTGTTTAGTTGATAAGGATGACGTAGGAAAAGTCATCTTTTAATTGTTTATACAATAGTAACTTCATGATGTATTAAATTAGTTTGGGATAGTTTTTGTGTAAAAAAATTCCAACAACCAATGAGTAATACGTTCCATTCATTTAAATTAAATGGTAAGGTAGATATATTAAATGTAATTCCTTATAAACATGTTTACCATATAAATAATGAAATAAAAATAATACATTAAAGATATCAAGGAATAATTATTTTTCAGGCACATCACGAGTACTTATTCCAGGCCAATAATTATAGTACTGAATAAATATAGGGGTTGGATAATTTGAGTGAACTATAAAGCATTAAATATCTTAATTGAACATGATATATGTCTTAGAAAACTTATATAAAAATTGATTAAAGAGTTATATAGTGTACATTATTTTTATAAAATTTACCTCAATTTAAGCTTTCATCGGGAATGGATTCGGAAAAAAGATATAGAGAAAATCTCATTAAAATCCATTGCAGGTTATTATAACTATCTAGTTTTTCCATTCGAATTAATCAATTAAATATATAATTAATAATAATATATGAATGGTAAAATGTGAACAAATTTAAGAATGTTTTTTTAGTGTTTTTTATGATACATTAATCTAGTGTGGTAGTTGGATAGAGAATGTGGAAGCCTTAAAATATGGTGAAAATCCTATTGAGAGTAATATATTATTTTCTAATAAGAATTTTATTTATGTTAGATATTATTGAAATATTTGGACCAATTAATCTCTATTAAGTATTTTTCTATGAACCCTATGAATTTACATGTTGTGTAGATATATAAAACATCATGGAATGTTAATGATGTTCTCGGATTTTTTGGCCCCCCATGTTATTATAGGATGTTCATTATAAACTATGTTAACATTGTGTATCCTCTGATTCCATTTAAAATTAATGGTGTGTTTTGTAAACATCTAAAAACCTTGTGAATTATATATAATTGAAATTCAATTTAATGACCACACATGTATTGTTCATTCCATAATTATCTGAGATATCTGTAGTAGAGTGAGATGAATTCTAGTAATAATTATGTGTTTTTTGATAGAGGAATTCCCCATGATTAATTTAATATGACACTCTCCAATAAAAATATTTAAAATATTATTTATATGAAATAAATAATGGAGTTTTCTTGTTTATCCAACATTGAAAGAAGTATATTATTATTATGTAGGTTGATAATTAGAATGTCAATCAATTTTTAGGTCAACTGGTGTTTCTAATCGATTAGTATCGATGAGAGAAAATGTTTTTGGAAATGAATTCATGGATAAATATACTTGTAAAATTGAATTTTGTAGAAGTTATTTTATCAAGTAAATAATAGTAATGACTCATATCCAACTAGAAACCCACAAAAAGATGATAAAAGTGGCCTTATGGGGAGATATAATAACTAATGTATGAAATACCTATCAAAATGGATTAAAATTTTATAAAAATAGGTATTTTTTATAAGGAACTAGTTATTATTTTTAATTTATCAAATATCCACTGTTATTCTCTGAAGGGGACATTCTGTATACTTTATAACATAAAAATAACTAGAAAATAGGGCATACAGGGCATGTATGATTCAAATTATATTATATTTTCCAAGGAATGTTATTTTTTTTAATATATTAATTATTTTTTCCATTGATCCCATATATAATATTATAACCAATACGTTTACTCCAAATAGTACTGGAAGAGGTATCTATGGATTTCATGTCAGGGCTTCCCATGTCATGGGTAAATGATTTTGTGTTAGTAGTGGTTGATGGACTATGTATGTACACTACATTAATACCAATTAAGAACCAATATAATGCCAAGTTATCCATTTTTTGTTTGTGGATGAGATAATAATGGTATAATATGTTTCAATTTCTATAATGAGTGAAAATTAACCCCTACTCAGTTGTCTATTTTGGAAAAAAGTTTTCAATATATAGGGTACATCATTAAAAATAAGATCATTTTAACATAAGTATTGTGGTGGTCAGAATAATTTTAGGAATAACTGTTTGTCGTGTATTTGAGGTTTTTTTCATCAAATAAATTGATGCACTGAGATATATGGATGTCTATGGATTTGTTTAATTAGAATACATAATATCTCAACTCTACTAGAAAAATACTCTCTGAATTAGTTTTTGGTGAAATTTAATTCCATGTCATTCCTTATGAATGAGAAGATGTAGTGCTGGATGTGGTGTAAAATGAATTTTTTGAAATGGATGAGGACTATCAAAAAATATGGGTGAAAATTCATCCAGCATATTAGTTAATGGTGTTGTATTCAAATTAGAATAATCAGAAAGTGGTATATAAGGAGGGGTTCTAAATTGTGTCAAACTAATCCCGAATAGACCAATAATTCACTCTAAGATCCCTCCAAAATGGGTTATAAGATATTATGGATCATTTATAGTGATCAGAATGGTTGGAAATATAGATTAAAATTTTAAAAATTGGGACAACATTATGGTCTATAATGTTTTTCATGTTTCTTAATTGAAAGTGTTTATTGGGAAGCATGTCATGAAATATTCTTTATAAGTGGATGATTTATCGATAAGGACTATCATATAGCTATTATGGTTGAAAACAGCATATAAGGGCCCTCAAAAGGTAGGTTCAGTGGAATGGAGAACATCCTAAGGGGGAATGTTTTTGAATTTCTTAGTTTATAAGGATTAATATTTATAATTCCATGCTTAGGGATAAGGATGATTTTTAGGGGCTGAGAAATGATATGAATATGAGGAAGGAAAGTCAATTCAGGCCTCATGTTTATATAAATACCATTAAATGATAATTTATAAGAATACTTATGGTTGATTCCCTTAGATTTCATGGAAGTAATTTTATATAACAATTATCTAATATATAATATCATGAGTATATAGAGTTTAATTATATTGGTTTGGTGATTTATTCATTAGGTTTGTTTATCCAGCATGGGGGCCTGAGCCTATATAGAGGGTTTCTTCTGGGAGTCTAATTTTATAAGGTCTATAAGTCTTGATTCTATACAATAATATCTATATTAATGAATAGAAATTATTCATTCTTTGGATACTCCTATAAAATAGTTTTGGATTACAGTTATGTATTTAAGAAAGAATTGAGAAAAATAAAAATGTGGATAATTTTGAAATAAGAGGTTGTGTATTTGTTTTGTGGACAATATATGTTATATTTTTTGATAGGAATGTTATTATATATATTGGCATGTTTCCAAATGTAACATTTTATAATAGAACTTTTAGTGGTGAATGTTCCTACTATAATAATGATAATGAATAAAGAATAAGGAATATATCTATCTTACATGGAAACTATACAACTTGAATATCAAATGTCTTCACATATACATGATTCCTAATTTATAATGGTTGTTGTATGGAATTTTCATACATATAGGGTTATTAAAATATTAAGGATGGTGATTGTTAAAATATTTTCAAACCATGTATTGAAGATACAACATTTACTGCATAGATAATGGATAAAGAGAAGTTTCAGTTGATTTACAATGAATTACTAAAGAAGACAAATATAGATGAATATTACTTAAAGACCGGCGATCTAGAAATAATTTTTGGTCAAAAAATTAATTTTTAATAATAATTCATTATAGAATACTATTTAAGTAAATTAATTAATAGACTAATTAAATGGTTTTAGAGAATATTGGAAACTTTTGGGTGAATGAGTAAAACTCATCACATTCTGGGTTGACCATGGACTGGATTACAAGCCTCCATACTATTTCGTTTCATTTTAAAAATCATCATTTAATATTTTAATTATAGAACTACATTTAGTCTATGTAGATACTAAAATTTTCATTGTTTTTGTTATGATATATTTTAAAAGAAGGAGTTATTCTTTATGAGGGAAAAACATTTCATGGATGGTATAGCTAAATGGGAAGAAAATTTTTTCCAAGTTGAAGAAATTTCCTTTATTGTCCATGAATCATGAGATTCATTTGAAAGAAAATAAATATGGGGGATATCATATTTTATAGAGTTAACTAATTATTCTCTCTTTATATGTCTCAGATATGAAGTAAAATGGGTCATGTCATAAAGGAAATTATAGAGAAATATGAAATGTTATATATTTATTTTCTAAAAGTATATATTAATGATCTGTGGTAAATTTTCTAAATGTTTTTAATTGAAACCCTTTAATGATTCATTATAAATGTTGAAGCACATTTCATTTTTCATGGAATAACTTTTGGTAGCTACAAGAGATGTGAACGAAACAAACTCATCATTGTTTTGTGGCCTCCATTTATTGACTTTATATATATATATACATTTAAATTCATAAACATTTGGAGTTATTTAGAGTTCAAAATATAGAATCTATAGTTTATGGAGTAAATTTTTGGACAAGATAAAAAATCTCTTGGTAAGGTTCAATACGTTATTTTTTATTTATTATATATATAATTTAATTATTCAATTTTAATTCAAAATTTTTAAATCATGGTTTGATATTTTTTTGGTTTGAATCAACAAAATTAGATTTATTTCAGCACACATAAATGTGTCAGACACATTCCACGAGCATAGATGGTTGATATAACATGAATTAATCTCAAATTTAAATTGAATTGGTTTGGATTTTTTAAATTAATTTTATAATATGTGGTGTCATAATTAGATGATGGGGTGAACCATTGATATATTTAGTTTTTAGAAATGATTAGGGTATAATATTCTATTGTTAAATAATTTTTACATATCATGTTTAATGGACAGATCATGATTTTTGAATTCTTACCAGTGCATCTAGATGATCAAGGAGAGGATAAACTATAAAGAAGACGTTTTTATTTTTAATCTTTTTAAGATTCCCTTTAGAGTAATGTTAATGATTCTATAGATATTCCTTGCAAAAAATTATTTAATCATCATTATCAAGATGATGATCGTATCTATCATAGATACAAGGGATGCAGTATAGTGTATGTTATTATAATAATAAATCTTGAGTTACATCATGAAGTTAATATTTATTTTATAAAATTAATCAATAGAAAAAATATAATAAACATATAATCTATTATTGGAGTAGTTTTTTGAGGAAGAAAACTGGGTGTGGTCTATGAGGGAGTAGTGACTAATCCTTAAAAAAATATGGATATTGTGAATTGGCTGAGAGTAACCATCAGTTAAATAATTTTATTATTATAATAGTGATTTTATAGTGTGTTTTGATAAACCATAACATCAATATGTGTATTCTCATTGGATATATCACAATGTGAGTGATACCTATGAAATCCTTTTTATCTTTTCTTATATCACATTTTCATTGATGTTTATATTTTTAGTGTCATTTTATTCTAGATTAATTTATTGAAATGATTTTATACTTTCATGGAAACAAGACCTAAAAATGGGTGAACATTATAAGATAAGAGTTTAAATTGGCATTCGACTTGGCTTCCCACACCCTCATGGTAATGACCTAAATTCAGAGACACTCAACTTGTGCCCCATACCTAGTTCGCCACATGACCTCAAGCATGTTTCCCCAAATGCTAGAGGCTGCCGACTAGCAGCGAGGGCCTTGGTGAGTCATTAGGAGAAACTATGCCCTCATTTGGTACGGTATACGAATAAAAGGAAATAACAGTCAATAGTGGAAGCAATAAACACCATAAAATAAATAAAACTAAACCGAAGAAGCAATGTATAATATAATAACGATGAAAATGATGCAGTAGGTACAAGTATCTAAGGAAAGCAGCAAATACAACAATGTGCTGAAATACAGCTAAGAACAAAGTACCAAAAGTGAACAGCAACTTCAGCAGCATCGCAAGCCTAGGATATGTCCTATGCTCTCCAGCTCCAACCAGCAATCATATACCTAAAGTAGAAGGACTAAAATCCCTATCCACACCTGCAACCATATAACTTTTTTGGGCCAAAAATCAGGACCCAAATAGGGTGTAAGACTAATCCTAGTAGGCAATCACCACAAGATCTGTGCCCTACTATTAGTGAGAAATTTGGCAAAAGTAAATGAAATAAATGCATCATAGAAACAGAAGTATAGTATGTAAACAATCCAAAAAATATCTATTCACATTTATCTAGTAATTTAATTTAGTCAATTAATTATATCCCAAGGAATCTAACAACAACTCTACATTCCCAAAGCATAGCAAGTAACACAACATGTATCTTGGAAGACTGCCTACACTACAAGAAGTAAAAAACACAAGCTTGTTCTTTTTCTTGGTAGAATCATCACAACCAACCAAAAAATATTCACACTGACTCTCTGGGTGGCTCATACTGGTAGAACCGTATAGTCAAGTAATCATACAAAGGCACAAACACTCTGAAAAGCACTCACTATAAATTCCCCTGTGGTCTTGCAACGATAGGTATAGACTCTCTGAGGAATCACTTACGTCTAATTCCCCCTATATTCTTGATACCTAACTAAGGAAACACTGAGGAAGAACAAAGTCCAATTAATATAGGTCATGCAAACGATACTAATTTATAAAAGAATCACTAGGGAGTCCCTTAATCAACTATTCCCTCTTTAGTCTACCTCAACAGGTTCACACAGCCCTGAGCAGTCTATTCATGCATAATCGACTGTCAGCACCCCTAAGTAAGTTCAACAACTACTTGGATAAAATCTACAATTCATCAAAATCATATAAACAGAAGGAAATAATTGAAATCAATTATCACAAGGTAGGGAATCAATGCAACATGGTATGCCTCACAGGTAACCTAAGTCAAATGGCGGTAAACAACCCAAATAAGGGAAACACCCATCAGGTGATCCTCAAACATGCTAACAATAAATAATTAATAATCTAATAACCTCAATCATACATGCAATCTAAGGATTACAATAATATAGGTTCAAAACCCTAACCCGAGATACCTGATACATGGTAATCCCACACTTTTTTCACAAAAACTGAAAGACATTCAATGTAGGGAAACAAACCACATACCTCGATCCTTGGAGATCGATATACTTGAACCTCGACCTATTAATTGGCCTATAACGAAGAAGATATGAAAATAAATATAAATCATTCAACCTTAGATAACTCTCATAAGAGAATGAATCAGGAAACGTGTCCAAGGAAGAACCAAAAACTCACCATTGTGATTCTATTGCAACTTTAAACGCAACCTTGGTCCGTTTATTGAAATAAAAAGAAAAGTACAGAACATGTACTTCTTGATTACACGGCATGTACTCAAATTTTCCATAAACTGCATTAAGCGGCCTCCACATCACCCCTACACACCATGTGTGTGGCCCGGACATGGCCATCACACAACCTCATGCATGATCAAAGTACACGACATGTACTTATAAAGTACACATTGTGTACTTAAAAAATTTCCACATTTTCCTCTTTTCCTCAAAAATTACCAGAAAAGGAAAAACATACCTGAAACGAAGATCTAGGTTCTTAAAAACTTCCCCACTTAATAAAATTCATTTCCAAATTTCTCTAACAAGGTGGCGAAGAAGACACCTCGAACAACTCTTGCCAGTGTGATCGCATATCGGCCTCCCTCTCCCAAGTCTCGTCGTGCACATGACCGTGTTGCCATAGCACCCGTACCAGAGGAACAGATTGGCCATGGAGTACCTTTGCACCATGATCAATAATCTTAATAGGATACTCTTTGAACAATGCATCTAGATCCATCTCAAACTCCTCAGGTTAAAAGACATGAGACAGGTCTGAGAAATAGCGTTGAAGCTAAGAAATATGGAAGAAATCATGCATAGCCTGGTACCTCTGAGGTAACAACAACCGATAAGCAACCAGCCCAAATCTCCCTAGATCCTCAAACGACCCGTCGTATCTCTGTGAAAGCTTAACCTGTCTCATGATCCAATTGTGTCCCAACCTTGGGGTAACACGTAAGAAAACCTGATCTATGAACTTGAACTCTAAAGGTCGACTCTGCTAATTAGCAAAACAATTCTACTGAGACTGTGCAATATCTATCTTTTTCCAAATCAACTCCACCTGTTCTATGGTCTCATGAACAAGAAGAGTTCACAACATAGCTGCCTATCCTACCTCCATCCAACACAAGGGTGATCGGCACGACCTACCATACAATGGCTCATAAGGTTCCATATTAATGGTTTATTGAAAAATAATATTGTAGGAAAACTACACTAGAGGTATATGTTTCTCCCGAGAACCACCAAAATCAAGGACGCATTCTTGTAGCATGTCCTCTAACACCTGTATCTTGCATTCTGACTGGCCATTTGTCTGAGGATGGTAAGCTTTATTCAGACGTACCTATGTACCCAAATCCCTCTATAGCCCTTGCTAGAAATGTGATGTAAAGAGGGCATCCCTAGATGGAATGATAGTACTCAGAACCCCATGAAAGTGTATAATCTCACGGATGTACAACCGTCCAAGATCATGGATACTGAAGGTATCTTTGATCGGCAAGATGTTAGCAACCATTGTGAGCCTATCAATGACAACCTATACTGGGTCATTCCCTCGAGGAGATCTCGGTAACCCTTTCACGAATTCCATCGCGACATCATTACACTTCCACTCGGGAATGGGTAGCTTTTGTAAAATCCCTACTGATCACTTGTTCTTGGCCTTCACCTGTTGACAGGTGGAACATCTCATGAAAAAACCAGCAACATTTCTCTTCATACCTGGCCACCAATACTGGTGGTGTAGATCATGATACATCTTGGTGATGCCATTATGAATTGTCCAAACTAAGGAATAGAAGTCTCGCATCATCTCCTAGTATATATCTGCTGGAACCCATATGCGTCCCTAGAAACGCAAGATCTCACCCTCACCTATGGCCTATCCGAGAAGAGGGTCCTCTCATGACACACTTTCCTGTAGTACTAGGCCTTCAGAATCTGACAGATGCCTCATTCGAACTCGTTAAAGAAGGGTAGAGGTAACAATTAGAGAAGAAAGAAAAGTCTTACCATGTCTGTCATGCACCTCCAAATGCATTTCAAAGGACAGAGCCATAAGCTGCCACTTGCTGCTGGGCTCCTGAACTACCTTTATCTCTGTCCTTCTGCTCAGCGTGTCTGCCACAACGTTGCCTTTCCCAGGCATATAAGCAAGATCTAAATAAAAAGACTATAGGTACACAACCTACCTCTTCTGTCTTAGATTCAAATAACAATACTTGAATATATACATCAGGCTCTTGTGATCAGTATATATCACAAAATGCTCTCACAGAAGATATTGTCTCCAAAAACTCAAAACATGAACAACTACATCCAACTCCAAGTCATGCATAGGATAGTTCCTCTCATGTGGCCTCAACTGCCGAGATCCATATGCAACAACACGATCCTCCTAAATAAGAACTACTCCAAGACTAATGCTAGATGCATCACATAAAATTGTATAACTCTTGCTCGGCTCTGGCAAAACTAGATTAGGTGCTGAATTCAATCTTCCCTTCAGCTCCTAAAAGGCTGAATCGCTGGATTTTGACCAAACATACATCACTCCCTTCTTAGTAAAGCTCGTCAGTGGCGCTGCTAAGTGTGATATGTCCTGTATAAACCACCTGTAGTAACCAGCCAACCCTAATAATCATTTTACCTCAAAGTCATTCTTTGGCTGCTCCCAGGTAATTACTGCTCTCACCTTCTCCCGGTCTACTGATTCTCCTATCTCTGAGATGACATGACCTAGGAAGTGAATCTTCTCCATCCAAAAGAGGCACTTTGAGAGCTTAGTATATAACTGACGCTCGCTCAGTGTACTCAGAATGATCTCATGATGGGTAGCATGGTCTTTTCGAGTGTGAGAGTACACCAAGATGTCGTTCACAAAATCCACCATGAAATAATCCAAGTAAGGATTGAAAAATCTGTTCATCAGAACCATGAAAAATTATGGTGCATTCATGAGACCAAAAAGAATAACTGAATACTCATACAGACCATACCTACTCTAGAAGGCTTTAAGAGGTATACCAGATGGTCTGACACACAACTGATGGTAGCCGGATCTCAAGTCGATCTTCCAGAACACTCTGGCTCCTCATAGATGATCAAATATATCATCTATCAGTGGCAATGGATATCGGTTCTTAACCATCAACGGGTTAAGATTCTGATAAGTCACACAAGGCCTAAGGGTTCCTTCTTCCTTCTTTTGAAATACGATATGAGAACCCCAAGGAGAAGTATTGGGTCGGATGAAACCCCTTGCCTGCAAATCCTCCAACTGCTTCTTGAGCTCCTGCAACTCAGTTTTAGCCATCTTATAAGGAGGAATGGACACCAGTGCCGCTCCTGGAACAAGATCAATAGAAAAGTCTACCTCTCGCACCAGAGGAAAACCTGAAAAGTCTTCTGGAAATACATCTGATAAGTGATTAACCACTATAGGAAAATCTATCTGAGAAGTCTCATGGTCATCCAGATATAAGCTAGCAATCTAGACCGTAACACCGCTCTGGTCCCGCTCTACTTCCTTGGACATCCCATTCGCCCTTGTGATGAAAAGATCTATCCTTAGGTGATATAAAACTCACCCTACGACGATAACAATCAACAAGGGCCTGGAAGGGAACTAACCAGTCCATCCCGAGAATGACATCATAGCCTGTCATTTCCAAAACATAGAGACTCCAGGAAAAATGACACCACCAATCTCAAGGGGGCAGTCTAAGCACAGATGCATGCTAATAGTTCTAATTCCCAAGCGAGTGTCCAGCGTCATCATATCCTCAGAAGTATAAACATTAAGTCTAAGGATTTCCACAATATGAACAGAAATAAAGCTTTGAGAAGCTCCTATATAGAAAAGTGAATAGGACAAAACTGAGGCTACTAAAACTGTACCTCCAACTGTGGAAGGTCCAGGATCCTGGTCCTGATAAATATACTCTACCGCAAAAGTCTGGCCTGCACTGCGGCACTGTGTAGCAGCCCGAGATCCATGAGATGACCCTCCCTGAGCCTGACTACTACATCCATGGCCTCTACCCAGGCTTGAACGACCTGAAGAACTCCATCCCCCGGTTAGCTGTGGAACTGGTAATCCTACTCCTGTACGTGGAGTCAAAACTAATCCTCCTTCTCTAGTCGCTAGAAGAAGAACCTTGCAGAAATGCTGCAGATGACCCATCTTGCTGCATGATCGGCACTCCACTGGGTCTCTCGGGCACTGAGGCTTCTTAGGCCCATTTTTTCCACACTGATAGCACAGGACTTGGTTTCTAAAAGGAAAATCTCATCTACCAGAAGGAATTCATCGCTTCCTTGAGTCTCCTCGTGTAGAATCTTGTTGGCACGTCTTGTCATATACTTGAAAAGATTCAGCCCTGGAAGATGAACCGCCCTGGTCCATAGCTCCAGTCTCTCCCAGGTTTCTCTCCATGATAAGCGCTTAGTTGACTAACCGTGTAATATAAGTCAACTAGAAGATGTTAACCTACGATCTGATGCCTGGTCTGAGGCCTTCCACAAACATCCTCGCTAAAAACAGCTCACCATTCCCCAAAACGATAGTGAAACATCGTAACTATGTGAAGTGAGAGGAATATTCCACAACTGTGAGAGTACCCTGCTGCAAGTTCATTAAATCTCTATCTCTTTCATCCCTCAGCATCAGCAGGTATATGTAGTCGTAAAACGTACGCTGGAACTCATCCCAAGCCATAGCCTGTTTACACCCTGCCTACGAAACCACATCCCACCATCTCTTGGTGGATTCTCACATCTTATAAGTAGTTAGCTTCACTCTCCTCTCGGGAGGAGTCTCCAGGTGCTCAAAGATGGATAGCATGTCTTCTAGCCATGACTCCGCAGCCTATGGTCTTCCTTCTCCTGTGAACGTGGGAAGATGCTATTTTTGAAAAACCCGTGTCAGCACTGCCATAGACGGGGCAGGATGCTGAGCTCCCTGGAAGGTCTGTGTGAATCTCATGAAACCCTCTATAAATTGAGCATCAACACCAGTGTCTGGAAGCACTATAGGTGCCATTTCCGTAATGATAGGTGGAACTATTGGTATTCACTGGTCTTCCATATAAGGAGTACGGTCACTACTTGGTTCTTGACGTGCAATGGGAGGACGTCTTGGTGGCATATCTCTAAAAAGTCAAAAGCACACCTTCTTTAATGATGAACACAATTGCAACATAAGTGAGTAAAATGGAATAGGAGGGAAAAACTTTAAAATTATGGAAAAACATGACTACACGGCATGTTAGTAACACTACACGACATGTTTCCATAAATTTTACCAAGGGCATGTACCTTGGCCATACGTGGTTATGTAAACCACCCGGCTACACGACATGTTCTCAAACTACATGGCATGTACTGACCCTTTTTCTCCCTGCCCGATCACTCCTACATGGCTAGGAACACAGTCTGTCCCAGTAGGAATCTACACGGCGTGTTTGTCCACTACACGAGGTGTCCTTAAGATTTTTCCCATGTCCTTGTCGTTAGTCACATGGACTGGTACACATACCACTACTACACAGCGTGTCAACATGGTACACGACCTGTTTCCCTATGGATTTTCCCAACCCATGAATTCTGCTACACGGAGTGGTCACACGGCTCCCCTATAACAAAACTACATGGCGTGTTCAAAGGAGACACGACGTGAACTCGACATGCCTTACCCGGCCCGTGTTGTTCGTGACACGACTGGATACCCAATTCATACTATAGGGCGTGTAAACTAGTACACGGTGTATTCCTACAAGAACTTTTACAACCCCATTTCCCTGTCCACACATCCAGTGACATGACTAAAAACTACACGATGTATATTCATGATGTAAATGCCGTGTATTCTTGGTTTTTCGGGATAGTAGCCTCAGAACTACCCCAGAGCCCAGAAAACACAGAAAACAACCATTAAGGTGCAAAATTCCAATCCGTGGGGGACCATACTCCCCACGAATCAAGGCTTGGCATCATAACAACGCATATAACAAGTATACAATATAAAAAACTCACAACCCACCAAATTCTGATCCTCGAGGGCCCATAACACCTCTAAGACCATAGTTTGGCATCCATGATAAAGAAGCTCTCAAAAAATGATACCCTATCAACATGATATGTATTCTATCACAGCAGCCATCACAATATCATGCATCATCTATCACAAATTCTCTCACAATAGAATGAAAATTCTAATGAAACCAAGATGGCATGGAAAAATGCATGAAATGTGATTTTCTAACAAGTGCCTATATGATGAATGAGATGGAATACCCGCATCTTATCGGGTTGCAAAAAAATATAACCATAATAATATAAATAGAAACAGCACAAAACAAGTGCACCACCCAATGGTGAAATCAAGTAAACTATATCATTTGCAAAACAAGAAAATTGTAACATTCGAGGTAATCTGGAATTTTCCCTATACATGGGTTCTAGAACTCCCGAGCACAGCTATTTACCATTTACCTATTTCGTCATATCCCTATCTAATGTCGCTATAGAGTAAGTCAATAGAAAAGGATAGAAATTCTCTTATACCACTTTGTAACGACATGAATCTGGAGCCACTAAACCGGTGCCCCAAACCCGGTTCTCCACATGACCTCAAGCACGTTTCCCCAAATACTAGAGGTTGCTGACTATCAGCGAGGGCCTTGGTGAGTCATTGGGGAAACTATGCCCTCATTTGGTATGGTATACAAAGAAAAGGAAATAATAGTCAATAGCAGAACCAGTAAACAACATACAATAACTGAAACTATACAGCAGAAGAAATGTATAATATAATAGTGATGAAAATGATACAGTAGTTATAATTATCTAATGAAACAAACAAACACAAAAACGTGCTGAAATACAACTGAGAACAAATTACTAAATGTAAAAAAAAACTCCAACAGCATCACAAGCCCAGGCTCAATCCTATTCTCTCTAGCTCCAACCTGAAATCATGTACCTGAAGTATAAGGTCCACAATCCCTATCCACAACTGCAACTATATAAGCTGTTTGGGATGAAAAGAAAGACCCAAACTGGGTGTGAGACTAATACTAGAAGGCAATCACCAAAAGATCTGTGCCCTACTATCCATGAGAAATTTGGAAAAAGTAAATGAAATAAATGCAGCAGAGAAACAGGAGTACACTAAGTAAATAATCCTAAAAATATCCACACACATTTATTTAGTAATGTAATTTAGTTATTTAGTTATCACCCAAGGAATCTAGGAACAAATCTATATTCCCAAAGCATAGTAAGTAACACTACATGTATATTGGCAGACAACCTATACTACAAGCAGTACAAAACACAAGCTTGTTCTTTGGATTGGTGGACTCACCACAACCAACCACACAATATTCACACTGACTCTCTAGGTGGCCCATATTGGCAGACCCCTATAGTCAAGTAATCATACAAAGGCACATACACTCTGGGAAGCACTCACCGACAATTCTGTTATGGTCTTGCAACGATAGGTATAGACTCTATGAGGAAGCACTTACGTCTAATTCCCCCTATAGTATTGATAAGTAACTAAGGGCACTCTGAGGAAGAAAAAAAGTTTAATTCTTATAGGTCCTGTGAACAATACTAATTTATAACAGACTCTCTATGGAAGCCCTCAATCGTCATTTCCCTCTTTATTCTACCGCACCAGGTTCACACAGCAATGAGCAGTCTAGTCGTGTGTAATCGACCGTCAGCAGCCCTAAGTAAGTTCAAAAACTACTTGGCTCAAAGATATAATGCATCAAAAGCATATAAACAGCATGCAATACATGCAATCAATTATCTCAAGGTAGGCAATCAATGCAACAAGGTATGACTCACATGCAACCTAAGCCAAATGGCGGTAAATAGCCAAAACAAGGGAAACACCCTTGGGGTGATCCTAAAACATGCTAACAAGAAATCAATAATCATATAATAACCTCAAGAATATAAGAAATCTAAGGAAGAAAATAATACTGGTTCAAAACCCTAACCTGAGATACCCAATACCTGGGAATCCGACACTTTTTGCACAAAAACTCAATGGCATTCAATGTAGGGAAACAAACCACTTACCTCGATCCAAGGAGATCTATATACTTGAACCTCGGCTTGTGAATTGGCCTAGAATGGAGAAGATATGAAAAATAATATAAAACGTTCAACCTTAGATAACTCCCATAAGAGAAAGAATCAGGAAACGTGGCCAAGGAAGAACCGAGAAATCACTGTTGCTATTCTATTGCAATAGACGACATTCGATTCAGATAACTGGATACGGATCAGTGGCTTAGAGAAGATTCGACCTTCTCGGATGCTCTGGTCATAATTAGGTGAAGAAGTTGATGAAAATAGGGATTATACGTGACTCTGGTATGATTAATGAAGTAAAAAGAAAAGTACACTGCGTATACTTCTTGAGTACACGACGTGTACTCACCTTTTCCATACACCGCATTAAGAGGCCCCCATATCACCCCGACACACCGTGTGTGTGGCCCGGACACAACCAGCACACGGCCTCATGCGGGATCAATGTACACGACATGTACTTATAAAGTACACGACATGTACTTATAAAGTACACGACATGTACTTAGAAAATTTCCAAAATTTCCTCTTTTCCTAAAAAACGACCAGAAAAGGAAAAACATACCTGAAATGAAGATCCATGTTCTTACACTCATAGAGCTCAAAGGGTTATAGATCATATTTTTCCAGTCCCAATACATCAATATATGAACACTATAAAAAAAACAAAAAAAACATTCATCTCATGAGCAAATCAAAATAACATTACTCAAGAATCATATAAGTAATTATATTTAAACCAATAATATTGTTAATTTGATATTTATTGTATATTAGAGATATTTATTTAATCTAATATAATTTTTTGACTATATTTAATATTAATTAATCAAAAAAATTCCAACATATACTCAAAATAATAATCCCATTTTCAAAAAAAATAATATTTTAATAAATCATATATTAATATTAAGTATCATGGATTTAAATAAAAAAATTTATTTTAGTGAAATGCATCCCTTTATGAAAGATGAATAATAAATTGTACTTTTATTAAATTAAATTTTAAAATAATGGTAAAAATATCACATAATAAGTATTATTTGTTAATAATTATAACCAAATATCATAAAAAATAAAATATAATTCAACCTACAGTTATTATTTATATATTTATTTATTTATATTATATAATTATTTATTTACATCCAAATATAATATCTTATATAACAACTAGCCTATAATTATTTTTATTGGTAATATTTTTTATCCTTGTAATTAAAAAATAATAATTTTATCATATTTCAACAAGTTAAATTATTATTTATCAACCAAATAGAATTATCTAACAATCACTTTAGAATATAAAACTCAGTGAAAATTATTCACCATCACTTGAATCCAAATAAAAATTTATCACATAACTGAAAAATCATAATCATTATATCATTGTATCTTTCTACACTATTTAATATGTAATAAATTTAATTTCATGAATTCTTGTTTACCGAATTAAAACTATTCACTTGATAATATTTTTTAATTATAAATTTAGTATACAATTATCATATGATTATGTCATATCCATGATATCATTCATTTAAATAAATATGTATTAATTTTTAGAATTATATAGTTAATAAATTAAATAATTCATTATAATACTAATAACATTATATAATATCACAAAAAAATCATTGTAAATATAAAATATACATTAAAAAGTTTATTAAAAACCAAGATTAAATTATTATTTATATATAATTTTATTAATAACACAAATCATATTACAAAATACTATTTTATATCTCATTAGTTTTATAGATCACATTTCCTTATAAATTCCCAATCCATTTTCATTAATAATGTTACATATAATAGCAGTTTAAAAAAATATTAATATATAATACTAACATTAAATTCAATGAAATTAATTATCCAGACTTGTATTAAATCAATATAAATATCAAATTTCATCATATAAACTTAATAATTACTATATGTGTCTTCGTAATGAATGAGATACATTAATAATTTCCATAATTATTAATGGATAGATAAATGAATATATAAATCTATATTCATATTGAGAGCATCATTAAAAAATCTCACATTTATGAAAATCTCGTAGCAACATGATCTTATACTATAAGACCATGTTGTAATACAGACCCTCATGGACTCCTATGTCAATGATGAAATTGGTAGTGATCCCTTAAGTCCTGCCCCAAAATGTTTCACTATATTGATGATCACAAATGGTAAAATCAATTTTTTATTCTCAGAATTAGCACATTTTAAATCCGAACTGAAACTACAACCAACCCCAATAGATAAAGGCCAGAAGAAGAAAAATCCATGAACATTTACCAATAATTTAAATTAACATATGAAACACTTCTTACAAAAGATTACACAAAATTGTTTCTTGGTATAATCCAAAATCAAAAAAATGAGTCTCTAAATCATAAAACAATTACATAATATACACTTATTACCACAGGAAGTTCACACGTGATTGATATAAGGTTACTCAACACCACCTTCGACTCACTACTATAATTTTAATTTAAACATATAATAATTGAGGTCTTTATAGAATTACACCATATAGGTTCTACCTCTAATCATGAATATGCTAGTTAAGTATATATAGTAAAGGATAAATTAATTATATATATTAATAATATTTATATATAATTACTAATTGTAATACTTGAATTTTTTAAAAATAGTCAAATAATATAAATCACCAAAAAACTCGGATTAATTATAATTAACTAAGAACATATGATATATTTATATTCATTGATTTAATTAAAACCATAAAAATATATAAACAAAAATTATTACGAACCCAATGGAGAAACCCCTATCAAGACCTTTACATAAGTATCAATGTCAAACTACCTACCTATACTGTGCATATGAAAGAACCAAATTGAAAACATAATTACATCATCTTCATTAACACATCATCATTATTATAGAATTACTTGTATAATCGAATCATATTATATGAGTGGAAAAATTCTTATTCCAAACAATATTATCTCACTATTTGTATATCATGTGTTATTTTCAAAGTGTTCATTACTTATATCACCTCATATTATGTAAAATATAATATATAATACACTCATTTGAAAAAATAACTCTTACTATATTCTAATGTGTTATAAAAATATACATCTTTTTCACTATCAATTTTCTTCCATGCCAAAAATCTTATGTCATAATACACTCACATGTCCTCAATATCTCTTTTTGGTAATATCATTATCATCAAATATTACTATTGAATTTACAAATAAATTAACAATATATGAAATTAATTTATTTTACTAACCATTTCATAATCCTATCATACATTGCATTCCATTACAAGGAATATTAATAAGTTATAAATAATCATCATAATTTCATTTGTCATATAAATAATATAAAATTATAATTTAATATCAATAAATTTTAATCATAATTATTTTTCTAAAGTCAAAAATAGAAAAAATATTCAAACAACATGTTTTGGTTATTCAATTAAATTATTACTTGATTTCAATTTTTTTAAATTTTGACCACATCTATAATTAGTATTGGAATATTTCTAGTATCTAAATGAACTTAAATAATTACCTTAATTAAATTATATATATATAAATATCCAAAACCCCTCTTTAATAAAATTTTATAATATATCATATATAATTTCACATCCCTTCAATTTAATAATAAATTAATCAAAAAAAATTCCACATTAGATTAATATTTTAAAAACCTTAGATAATTTTATATTTCACTATATCAAAATTAAAATTTATTAAATCAACATCAATTTTGTATACCAATGAATTATTTATCTATAAAATAAATCATCCCACCTAATTTCAATGATTATCCAATAAATCTATATCAGATTTATTTTGAAAACCAAATCACCCATATGTTATCACATTCAATAATCATAAATTATTCTACTTATATTTTAAAAACTATTGAAATAAAATATATAAATTTTCACCCACTCCATATAATATATTAATATAAATGATAAATGAAAAATAATTTCTTACAATATATATAGTTTTTCAAAAACCATGGTATTACCAAATAATTTACATTACAAATATTAATAATTTTTTTAAATTATTTTTAGATAATTTTCCCATTATTATTTCATTAACATTATATGCATTCAAATGTCACAAAAATAGAAAGGTTAAAATCTCATACCATAAATGAATGTATATGTAATCTATTAAATTTTATTTAAAAAATAAAATAATATAAATAAAATAATATATTATAATTTAGATATCCATATATTTATACTATAATATTTCTACCATAGATGGAACATTGGTCATATATTGGGTAAATAAGTTATCAATGAATGTTGTTGTAACAAAATAAGAGAAAAAAGAACTATATAATGTGATATGATAGATATATTGAAGTTATTTGTGCCTACCTTTTATGTATAAGATCCTATACCCCATATTTTACAACATATTTGACCACTAACATTGATAAAATATTTATTTTCTCAACCATAATTATTTTCTTTTAAGAAGTTATAACATTATTATCCCATTTTCATTAACCACTACTTAAATATTTTATTTATAAATTATTTTTCTTATAATGGCATTGATATTTTCCCTCAGAAAATTTATTAATTATTTATTTGGACTACAATTGATTCATGGTTTTTAATTTTCTTGGTAACTATTTCTTTGACATCATTATATTTTCTATTGTGGTATGGAGAGTTATAGAGCCTTCATATTAATCATATATAGTAGTTATTTCCATAGGATAGTGTACATTAAGGCATGACCATTGTTTCTATAAAACCATTATACTGTTAAGATAAATCAATTTAATATATTAATAATATAAAAAAAATTATTTTATAGATATATATTCAATATAAGAATATTATTATTTTAATGAAAATGAAAAAAGATGCATTTCTAACATAATACTATTTTAATTCATTACATGGAATTATTTTAACTTTTTATAAAAAATTATAGAATGAAAATTTTACAAAATGGACTTATTTTTTTAATTGAACTTGTCAAATTTAACGTAGGACTAATTGTTCATAAGATTCTTATGTTTTCAATGAATAATGGAAATAATTATTTTTTTGAGAAATATTATTTGGTTTCAATAATATTAAAGGTGCCCTTAATTTGTAAAAAGTATTAAATAATAGTTAAAAAGTTATTACTAATCCAATTATGGTATTTCAAATTACATTTAAACTTATATTTTCTAGAAAAATATTTCATATTTAGAACGACATTTTTCTTAAAAATCCTTCATTATCATGTTTTTGGTTCAATTTTAATTACAATTATAAAATTTCATAAAATTTAATTTGCAAAAATGTGGAAATATTTTCAATAAACATAATTATTATTATTTAATAAATTAATGAAAATTTTTATTTAATGATGAATATTAAAAATAATAAAAATTGGTTTCCACAATTATGGCGAAAACATGTTTACAAGGGGTTAACTAAAGTGATAAGGATTAACATGACAAAGAAAATTGTCTAAATTATACTTTATTTTCCACATATCTACCCTATATAAAAAATATTCATTAATGGTCCATTTTAGAGAAATTTTTTTGTTTTAATGACATTAATATATTTAAATTATTTTAAAATTTCTTACTGTATCCCCATAACAATTTATAAAAGGACACCACCTCTCCTGTCATATTCAACAGATAATTTTTTTATAAAATTACTAAAATAACCCATTAAATAAATCAATAACCACATCCCATCGGTTTTTTTATCATAAAAACAAAATACAATGGTTTTAGTTATAAAGCTAATGAGGTTTTTTGAAGAAGGGGAACAATTTATAATTGAGCCTTCTCAATTTATTTATTATTCCATCATATTAAAATAATCATTAATTATGATTTAATAATAAAAATAGTATAATACATATATTAAGTTGTTTTTATTTCCATGTAATAATCTATATCTATCTCTTATTTTATAAAATTTAAAATTAATCCATCATTCTCATGTATGGAGGACTGCTGCCTCACAAACTGATGTAATTAATTTTTAGTAAATACCTTTAAAAGATGGTTAATATGATGGATAATATGTATATATTATTCATGAAATAATTATAATTGATTAATTATAATATATCATCTTCTTTCTTACCTTTACATTGACTAAAAAATGACAATGTTGTTCGTCCGTACGCGTAGAACACCACCACCATGAAGTGATGTGGTTCATTTTTTAACACCAACAAACATAGCACATATATATATATATATATATATATAATTGTATTTAAAGACAAAATATTATATTTATCATATCATAAAAACTTTTTAAATATATAATTACACATGACTTTTTTCCCACATTCTCATAGGAAAATGAATGTGTTGCTCATGCGTGTGTACAAACTACCATCTCTATGATTATAATGTAATTCGTTTTTCTGGAAAATAAATCATGTTTAGTTTTAGAAATATACCTTACATATAAAAATGATAATTTTCAAATGATTAATCATATATATTTTATCTCATTGTCAGCTCATTGGCCATAGGTAATTTAATGATGTCATATTGGAGTCATGAGATGAATATCATCTAAATGTCTGAAAAAATTAATTTATAATAGAATTATATTTAATATGGTAATAAATAAAATAAATGAAATAATAAATATAAAAATATCTTATCAAATTGAATAATTATCATCATTTTATTATTAAATAAAAAAAATAATGTACTGGATGAGTATGACTCAACATAATGGACACTTTATCTTAAAACCTTATTTTAAATGTTTTAATGTTTTATTTTTTAAATAAAATTCATCCGTGTCTATATTCAATACATTATTTTATGGGAGTAATAATATTAATCTAAAATAATTATAAGTTACATTTTTCCCTAATTCTTAATTTCTTAATAATATTTTAAAAATTGTTTATTTATTTATTTTATATGGATAATTTTTTACATTCTTTTTAAAAAGAAAAAACGAATGTTGTATTTTTTTATATATAGCCTCAAAGTAATATACTATTTATAAAATAGTTATATATTGTATGGATTAAATTATAATATTTATTTATTTCTTCCCTAAAAACAAACATACCATTTTTTTATTTTAGTTTTAAAATTGAATTTCTAAAATGAAAGGTTATTTCCATATCAAAAAATGTTATAAATATTGGTCATTATTTTAGGGAATATTAATTAAAAGGAGAAAAAATAAAATGTTTTATTCTTGAAATAGTACACTATAACTAAATATAATAATGGGTGACCCTAATACATATTATATAAAGGGTGATATTGATACAACATACACGATGGGTGAGCTGGATACACAATCTTTTGATGGGTCAACATGATATTGCTCTCTAGTTCATTGGGCAGTGTTCATTATATTAAATGTTAATAAGTAAGGATTTATAGTGGGTTGTTTCTCTATTTAATTTTACTATGATCTAGTTACTTTTTAATTTAGTTAAAAAGGGGTTATGGATATGTTCCTTTATGTTTAAAAAATGGTTTTATTTTTGTTTATTATTGGTCTTAATGGACTTAATTAAGAAAAGTTTGTGTTTTAATGTGGATATGATTTATTTTATATTTTTATAGAACATTGGGTTAACTATAAATATTTCATTATATTTCATGTATTTTACTAGAATAATAGAATTTATCCTTTTATAACTCTTACTAAGCTTTCTATTTCGCATACCATGTTTATAAATATTTTTATTGTGTTTAAGGTTGAGTAAGAATAAAGTAGTCAAACTAAAATTTGTGAATATTTTTTAAAAATATAAATAATAAGAAATTTTATGTTATGGGGAAAATTAATACTGATTGGAAGTGTTCACTATGTAAACAAATAGGCTTGGTGTCTAACATTTATGTACTTAATATATAGGAATCTAATCATAAAATATATTTAGTTATACAATATTGTAAATTATACTATAAGAACAATAGATTAAGAATTTTATATGTATGGTACATCATAGTTGGAATCTATGAATATGTATTGAAAATTTGGTGGTTTGGATAATAGACCTAAATACCCTTAAGATATAATAATTTATTGTTACTAGGATATAGAATATGAATAATACCATGTTACTTCGTTAAAATTATGTTTTTAATGATTGGTTTTCGGGAGAGAATGCTAGATAGATGAAGTAGATAGAAATGAATATGATAATATCTTTATAAATCAGCTATCTAGAATGGTTGGAATTAAAAAATATTAGTTTTTTTAGTGATGGATTATATGATCTAGGCTATAAATTGATGTGTTTTCACTATTAGAGAGAAACCATATTTTCTATAGAGGATTGTTTAGATAATTTAGACCTTCGTGAAATAGAAACATCCATTATTAAGTGGAATATCAAATCTAGTAGTTTCTTGAGGATGTATAAATGATTTATAAAAGATATTTAAATTCATGGAATGTTGAGAATGTTAAAAGGCGACTCTGAATGTTTATTATTTTTAAGGATAATTTGTTCGATTGGTTTCATTTGTAAATAATACCACAAATATAGAGATAATATCTTAAATCCATGTAATGTGATAAATTTTAGAATATTTTACTATATAAATACTTCCATATGTATTTTTGAATTATAACAGAGAAACTTTTCATTAAATTGAGGAAAAAAGATGATGATTTAGTAGACACATATGAATAAAATTTATAAGACTGGTCATCTAAGCACTAAATTTTATTAGGGACCTTGATAATAAAATAAATATATTTTAATCAAAATCATAAACATATTTATAAAATGAGTTGGCCACATGGGAATTAATAATTTATAAAAATGTTATTCATTATTTTGGAAAATTTGAGAGGGATATTGATGAATCTTCTGTTCCTAAATATAAAATGATTAAGAATCAGTCATGGTAGAAATAAATCATTATGTAGAAAACTGATAAACCTAAAGGAAATCCCCCAACATTTTTCAAGTGTGATAAAAACTATTTTAGTGAATTTGTTTTCATATCTAGAAGGTTTCATCCATTTGAAAGTTTTACAATGGGGCTAGTGATGGAAATTAAAATTTTCTAGATTATTCTATGAATGTCAAAATAAATGGAAGTCATATAGTTATACGATTTTACTAAAATTAGCTGAGACATTATTATAGATACACAAATATCAAATCACTTATATTGAAATAAAACTACTATAATTTTTTTTGGACTACTACAATTGATGTTGGTGAATCCAATAAATAAATTATATGTACATTTAAGGATAATTTGAATTATTCCAATTCCTTCTTTGATTCATTATCATTTTATTCATTTACTTATGATAAATGTTCATGTTAAATTGGAATATCACATCGTGAAATTAGTAGAGAATATTTTTTATGAAATCTTTTTTTAAATATTAAATCTACCATGATTAATAAGAGTCTATTTATTATTATTATTGGGATGGAATCCACTTAAAATAATTTTGTAAATAATAAAATAGAGTTTGATGGTAATCTTGGTTTGGATTGGATTTCAATTTAGCATTCTAAGATAGATTACAAAGTTAATAAATTTAAATTCAACTATTTAGTACTTTTTTAAGATATAAAGAAGGTAAATTGATTAGATATTATAGTTAATGTTTCCTAGATAAAGTTTTTCAAATGAAATAAAATTTTCAGTTTCATGATGTACTTATGGTTAATGAATATAGAGAGAAGTATTTCATAATGAATTTCATGGTTGTATTCCTGATGATGAGGTTGATATTAATATTTACTTGGTTCATGATGATAAATGAGTTTCAAAAACCCATTCTTAAATAGTACATGTAGAAATTTAAAATAAGAAAAATTTATTTAAATAGTTTTTATATAAAGGTTTCATTCATGTGAGAACTTTACCCAATAGTGATCAGGTTTTATTTTTTAAAAAGAATGATACATTAATGAATTTTTCCATGGATTGTTAAGCCTTGAATAACACCATTTTATATACAATGCATCGTTTCACACATATAAATATTTATTTAATCAATATAATAGAATATATTACATTATAAATAATAATTATAGAATGGTTAAGCAAAATTTTATGGAGAAGGATGGAAAAAATATAGATGGCCATATTTTACTCTATATATAATAATTTTGAGATTTTACTTATACCCTTTTGGTTATATAATATAGCAGTGTTGTTCACTAGTATTATGAATATATATTTTCATTAATATTTATTTAAGTATGTGTTTTTATTTATTTATGAAATATTTTAATATTCTAAAATTTGTGAGCATCATGAAATACACCTACAGATTGTTTTATAAACTATAAAATAAAATATCATATATGGGAAATTTATTATGGGTTATTTATGGTTGAAGAAAATGTTGTTCCTTGGAAATATTATTCCAAAATTTGTCATAACTATTTCCCCTTTTAAAAATAAAATTTTTGAATAAAGGAAAATATCTATAATTTTTATATAGTTTTACAGTTCTCTTACATTGGTGGTTAACTACTGGTGGGTATTTGGTAACTTTTCTTTGTTATCAATCACACTAACTAAGATAACTCTAAAAGGAGTAAAATATATCTTTAAAAAAGTATCACAATTTTTCCTAAGAATTCAATTGAATAATATATAATTCTTCATTTTTGGACCCACTATACATAAATAGTGAATATAACATCTATAATGGTTACTAATTGAAGGTACATGGATGTGTTTTAATTTATAATGATTGGGTAATTTGTTATCATTTACATAAACTGTAACCTAGTGAGTTAAGTTATATAACACAAGATCTATAAAAAAATGATGTGGTTTTGACATAAAAAAATTATATGAGTAATTTATCTTGAGAATTGTGTGAAATATATAATGAGAATAAACTTTTTAAGTGTATAATCACTAATATATATATATGTACATAAGGTAGAGAAAATTTATGGAACTGATTAAGGTTTATGTTTACATGATTCATTATCATCCTTAAAAAGGAAAAAAATATAAGTTGATGATTTGATTTGGAAATATAATGCATCATTTATCATGTTATGTTTGTAAGAAAACCCATTGGATAATGAAATAAAAATTATTCTCCTATAAATGATGCATGTTTAAACATACTATATTTAATTTTATGTTATAGTACACAATTATATATTAGAAATAATTAAACATT
The DNA here is from genome assembly GCA_963277665.1 of Viscum album. NCBI lineage: Eukaryota > Viridiplantae > Streptophyta > Magnoliopsida > Santalales > Viscaceae > Viscum > Viscum album. The sequence continues at coordinate 16,051,184 of OY728144.1, forward strand.
CTTAGTATTAGGATCATTTTTAATGGTAAAATGAATAATATATTAATAAGAGTAATTTTTAAAAGTTTAATATTGATGAATATGGATTTATCATATTTGGGAAGAGATTATGTGTTCCTTGTTCTTTCAACTTGAAGAGATAATTTTTGAGTTAAGCTCAAAGTTCACTATAATTTACTCATCCTTAAATAACACTGATATATATAGGCCTTTCAGATTATTACTAGTGGGATGGAATAAGAAGTGATATTTATAAAATAAAAATGAAATGTTTAATGTGTCAGTAGGATAAAGAAGAATGGAAATTACCATATGGGGTTCATTATGTTTTTCTAGTTCCATAGTGTAAATATGAATATATATCATTGGATTTAATTCTGGTATTACCATAGACATATATAGGTAATATTGAAATTTTGGGTTTTTATTGATAACATAAATAAATCCACACTTTTCAATCCCTTTTAAGATATTATTTGATTAGATCATATCTTGTTACATTAACTAAAGGATATTGTATAGGGAAATATAGTTTCTCTATCTAATATACCTATATATGATCCTAAGAATAGTAAAAAAAATTTGGAAATGCATTTAGAAGTTATGTGGTAATTACATAAATTTATTTTTGGTTCTTCCTCCTTAATCTGATTAAGACTCTGAGTTACTATTTTAAAACATGTAGGATATTATTTTTTCTTTTTCAATAGATTAAAAGGAAACTTTGGATCACAATCTATTATTTTTTGAATTTTCTTATAACATCATACTTCATTCTATTATACTGATGGCACATTTTGAGGCATTATTTGGAGAGCGCTTTCGAAATCCAATATATTTGTATGATGTAGTAGAAAAGAATATTTTCATAGTTGAATTGTACGATAAATGGTTGATAATGTGAATATTAATCATTAATATATAATTTTTTCTATTATTTTTAAGAATAGATATTTGGATAACTAGAGGAATGTTCTTTTTTTCGAGGTAGGTTATCACATTTTCTTTAAATTATATCCATGTAAAAGAGTTCTATGTTTTGGTAAAACGGGGAAGATGAGTCAATTATCTATTAGGATGTAAGAAATTATAGATTAATTTTGATTAGTTCCCTATTTAGTTTCCTTACATTAGTGTTTATCTCATGTACACGACTCATTTATTGTTTAATTATGATGAAAATATATGTCATATGAGTCCTTAATTTTGATACATGGAGTAGTTAAGTTGATATTAAAAATTATTCTGATGAAAAATAAAAAAAAAATATTATTTAAAACCAATATATTATAATAGGGAATAGGGTAATTCATAAATAAAGGGGTTTTTGTAAAAACTATATTATTTCAGAAGGATCATTGGTTTTAGAAAAATCTTTATTGTAAAAATGTGTCCATAGGTTTAAATAAATAATAACATTATAAGGATAAAACTTTCAAAATTGGGAAATATTATTAAAACTTATGTAATGTTATGATAAATCATTTTCATTTTCAATTAATATTCAGAAACCATATTTTTGGGGGTACATTCATTATAATAATATTATGTAATTTTATAGTCAAAAGGGAAAAATATTTCATTCAAACCAAATTATTTTTCCATGATTTATATGGTTATATATGGATGGTTTATTCTACAATTAAAAAAATTTAATTTTAAAAAATTATCTTTATTTTTGAATTCATAATGATAAAATTAAAATATTAAGGAATTTTTATAATTCTTTGAGTGGTTTTTTTCAAATGAATAATGAATAATACTCATTTTTATTAAAAATTTTTTTTGTTTAAAACAATTAAAATTTAAAAATTTCACTCAAAATTGATTAAATGAAAAATTAGTTTAATTATATTATTAATAATGTAATTATTTTTTTATGGAATTTTATTTCTGAACATAGAATAAAAACATTTTTATATATAAAAAGTCATTTTTACGGAAATATGTTATTGTACGATTTATATGGTTTCATCTAAATTTATATTTTGAGACTTATATTAACTAAATTTCATATAATAAATTTCATATTTAGAATAATATTGATTAAAATTACAAAATAACTCAAACATAATTTAATTCATAATCAATAATAAAAATAGTTGAAATCTATTAACAGAGTTAAGGTTATAATAGTTTTATTGAAGGTTAAACTAAATATATAAGGGTTAAAATGGACTTAAAAAATTATATACTCTATTGGATAATAATATTTAAACCCTATATCATATAATACCCTTAAATGGTCTATTTTAGATCCATTTGCGTTTGATAATGGAACTAAAATATTGTAATCATTTAAAAAATTAATAATATAGAATATTCCCCACTAATTAACAAATACCTCATTTCCTCTACTACTCACACATTGAGAGAATTTTAGTTCATCACAAAAAAACCCAAATACCATATCTAAATACAACACCATGTCCTAGGGTCTTTTTTTATTTGAATCCCAGTTTTTTAAGGATTTACATATAAGAAAAGGGAGGAGGTATGAAGAAGATGCATAGTTCATAATCAGTATTTTTCATTATATTTATTCATATACCACCTAGAAATATTATTCAAACATAATAAATTAAAAACTAAATTATTTTAATTATATTGATATATTTTTTTATTAGTTTTACATCGTATATTCTTCTCATCATCCGTCAATTTGAAATGAATCAACCATTCTTGTGTTTGGAGGACTACCCCCCACATGAACCAAAGCCATTAATTTTCCATCATCGCCTCTCACTATTTGTTATAATGATGTATATAATGTTTATATATGATAATAATGAAATATATAACATTATATAATTAATAAATATCATCAAATTTCCTAACATTCCATCCACTAAAAAATAGTGTGTTGTTCGTGTGCACATGTGGACTACCACCTCTACAAAGTGATGTGATTCTTATTTCGTCACAAAATAACATATATGATTAATATATAAGGGTATTTAAATATTTCATATTAAATTTAAGAAAAAATAATCATTATGGAAATAGAAAATTATACCTTATTTCTTTTAATCATTCTCTTTTTAAAATTAAAATATTACTCACTCTTATATATTCCATATTGTTTCTTTGATTGTAACATAATTCATTTTTGATAGTTATATTTCTTGGGTTTTTAAATTATAATTTATATATAAAAAAATAATTGAATTATTTTTATTTTTTAGATGGTTTAATTGTAACCACTTTGATCATAGTCAAACTATCATCATTTTTTTATATGTGAGTTATATATTGTCAAAATGTCTGATGTGAAATCTATTGATTATATAATTATATATAACATGATAATAAATCAATTAAGATGAATTATAAAGTTTCTTTTTTACAAAATTTTATATTATATATAATTCTATTATTCAAAAATATAATTAATTTATGTGAGAACTAGGACTCAAGGTGAGGGGAACATTACTTTTAAATCCCATTTTAAATGTTTTAATGATTTATTGTCCAAATTATTTTCTTAACTGTACATATTATTTTAATTATTTTATTAAAGTGTTTATATGGAAATAAATTATTTATAAATTAAAATTTATATATTTTTTTAATTTCAGTCAAATTTTTTGAAGAGCGATATTTCTACGTTCTTTATACAGAATGTTTTCATTTATTTAAAGCAGAAAGAGGAATGATTCATTTTAAAATATATTTCTTCAACGGAATTTTATGTTATTATATCCAATATTTTTTATTGGCATTCCTTTAAAATAATTTATATTATCTTCAAAGAATAACATGATTTCCATTTTTCTTATAATTTTTTTTAAAATGAATTTTTAAAAGTAAAGGTTATTTTGATATATGAAAATATTTAACCTTTGAGTTAAAAAAAGTTTTCATGAGATTTATGACGAAAATAGTATGACTGAAATTATTTATTCATAATATGGTAGATGATAAGTAAATAGGAATGTGGGTGAGCCTGATTAAGCATATATTAAGGGTGATCATGATACATATTATTTGATGGGTGATCATGATATAGTATTTACAATTGGTTAGCCCAATATAGCTTAGTAAAACATTGGGTAATGGTCATCTTATTTGGATGAAATAATTCGTTAGTTACCAAGGATAGTTTCTATTATAGATTTAATGTAACAATTTTTTAACATGGGTTATAAATTTAATGATCCATGTTTCAAAAATGAAATTATATTTTCCTTCTATGGGTTTTACTATTATTTTGATTAAATTTGTTCAACTTTCATATGGATATGATTTATTTCATATGATCATATAAAAATGTAAAAAATGTAAACATTTTATTTTATTTCATTTTTTTCACTAGAATAATGAATTTATTATTTTTATTTCATGTTCTAATATTTTTGAGCTCATCCCACATTTTAAAATTTTGTTCACAGATATTAAAGATTATTAATGGAAAAAAAATTCAAGTGGAAATTCCTTAAAATAATTCATGAAAAGAAAATAAATTTCATTTTAAAATATTATATAGTTGGAAAAATAGATATTGGGTGAATGTTCACACTTTTTATAAATTAGTTTTTCTTATTTTTTATTTTTGATCTAAATATCTAACACTCAAAAGATAATTGATATTTGGGAATGAAATAAATTAAATTTGAGTCTAAAGTCTCTAGATTATGTAATTTTCAAGGCTTGGATTTCATAGATTCAACAATTTTGGTTAATTTCGAATATTATATGTTATCACCGAACACAATTTATCATTCCATGATAGGGGTCGATCCATGTTAAGTTATTATAGTAGACTATGTTTCCTAGGGAGTTAATGAGGGTGTTGATTAGGTCATGGTTTTCATATCTCAAAATGTACTAGCACCTTTAATACGTGATAATACATTTTACATAGTAATTTTTTGGTAATAATTGAGGAATTTTTGCATCATATGGGGAGAGAATTTACGATGTGACTCACTATAACCGCCTAATATTTTGGGACATTGAAATTTACTCTACCTTTAATTTCTTGTGTCACACACAACACGAAACTATGATAAAACTAAACTAAAGTGAATTGTAACATATTAAAATGACATGAATAATATTTTCATTGTTATATGAAAATATGATTACTACTAACAATAATTATATATGATGATTTTTAATTTTTTAATTTTTTAATAATGAATACTTTTGAAGAACAATTTAAAAAAGAATTGTATTTTACTTAACCATACATAATTAAATTGGCCATAGTTAAATAATTATTATAATATGTAATAATTTTTTTTCTAAAGAAATGTGTCAATAATAAATTATTTTTAAATCCATATGAAATAATAATAAAAAACAAGATATATAAAAATGGAATTTTTTAATAAAACAAGCTTTTATTTATATACAGTATTGTCAAATAATATTTATTTATATCACTTTTTGAATATAATTTTCAAATAATTAGCTGAATTTTTTATTTTAAATTTCTATATAACAATAAGATTAATTTTTTATATTTTATTAAAAAACATATTTTAATGTGATTAGTTAAATATTCTATTTTTACAAATATCCCTATGTTTATGACAATTTCAGTTTATAAGAAAAATCTTGAAATTTATAAAAAAACATTCTTCAGAAAATATAAATTTTCTAAGATATATAATAATTTTAAAATTTTTATTCTAGTTTAAAATCTATTATTTAATTTGTTATACATTATTTTTTATTTTTTTTCAAAAAATTGTTTTTCAATTTTTTATTACAGTATTTTTTTTAATTTATTTTCTATCAATATTAGAAATTTAATCAAATATAATTGATTTATAATTTGGAATTATTCAGTACAAATTATTTAATATGTATTCTTTTATATTTGGACAAATAGAATAAATAACATTGGAAAAAAATGTATTGTGGTTAAAAACAATATGCTAAAACTAGCTAACTATTATGTAAAGGGCCTATCATCTTCAAAACATGTTTTCTATTTAATTTTTAGGTTTTTATAGACTTTATATATTCCCATGTCTATTAATTATCAATTCTTTTGAATCTTTTTAATATATTGACTCAAAATTATTGGAATTTTTTAGGTATTCAAAAACATGTCATCCCATTTCACTTATAAAAATGTCTCTCCTCCCCTCTCTACCCCAAAAGCACAACCCCCTTTGTTCATCTCAGAATATTATCATCTATATCCTAAACTCAATTAATTATCTTAAATATGTTCTAGTATTATCAAAAGTCAATCTTCCAATTCCTTAACACCCTTCAGAATGTGGATAATTAAATTGGTATGGTTTATCTTTCTAACTGCTCCTTTCTTGTTTCTATTTATTTATATTCACATGTACTACCAAAATCTAATTAAACCGTATTAAAATAGTAAAATTTATGTCACTAGTTTAATGAAATGTTATAATAATCATGCTATAATAATTAACCAATTTTCCTTTTTCAATTAATAAAAATGACTTTGTGAAACATGTGTATGTACAAACTGCCTCCTCTGTAAAGTAATGAGTTCATTTTCCTTATCTTCCAAGAATGGAAAAATAAAAAATGAAATTAAATTATCATGATGATATTTATGACTTATATAATATTCATTAATAGTAAAATATATTTATCCACTCATGTATTTTATGAAAACCAAATCATCATTCATGTGTAAATGCATACTACAGCCTCCATGGATCTATGTATTCCATTTTTTGTTGTGTATTTTCATAGATAGTTATATGATTGTTTGAAAGGATAAATATAATTTTAATGATATGAATATGTTTATGGTAATAGAAAAATAATGACTTATTTTAACACCCCTGAAATTATAGAATAAAAGATTTTCATGTATATTAATATCTATGAATTATGTATTTACATTCATTAGAAAAATATGATGAAAATTTTTAAATATTAAAGGAAATAATATTAATTTTATTACTGACAAGTTTTATTGCAGATGGTTATTTTCTGATAGTATTTCCTCTCAGCTAAAACAGTGTATAGATCTTGATTCTTTGCAATAAATCAAGAACCTCTTCCTATCTGCAGTTGTGGAGCTCTTACTTGTTATCTGGTATGATATAAATGCCATTATTCATAATAATTAATCTTCCAAACTTATGGTAGTTCAGATGAGAATTCTAATTTCCATTAGGGATGCCACCAAGATCCAAAAAGCTCATTGTGACAACTTGATTGGTGACTTTGTGATCCTGCGATGTCTTAGGATTGATGGAATCTTCCCTCATCTGAAACGCTTTTTTGAGGTGTTCTGGAAAGCTACTATTCCTGGATGGATCAAGATCAATTTGGATGGTGCCTCTAAAGGAAATCCGGGACCTGTAGGTTTTAGAACCATTTTTTAAGACTTTCTAGGTCATTTCCATGGTTTTTTCTATGGTAGTTGCGGTGTCACCTCTTCCCTCGAAGCTGAGATATTGGCACTAATTCATGCCATTAAAATTGTTAAACAAAAAGTCTTGAACAACATATGGATTGAAAGTGACTCCACCACCATTGTTCAAGCAATTTGGATTGGTGTGGTTCATCTTGATTGGCCTCTTACTACGAGTTGGAAAAATGGACTTGACTCACTTTTGGAGCTCAGATACATTTCCACCCATGCCTACCATGAAGTGAATATGGTCGAAGATGATCTTTCTAACAAGGGAATCAACCAGGCCATTACTTGGATTGACGATTTTCCGGTTGACCTTCACCCTCTATATGAAAAATATTGTAAAAAAAATTTCCTCTTTTAGACTCTTGTAATTCCCTTTCATTATTTTAATAAATGGTGTCTTGGTCTTTGACCAGGACATTGCCTTTTAAAAGATTTTGGATTTTTAAAAGCTTATTTTCCGGAAAAAATTAGAATCATAGGAAAGATGTTCTATGGAAGAAAAAAAATAATCCAATTTAATTAATTAAAAACCCCAAATGAGTAATGATTGAAATTAAATTGATTGATTATATATTAATAAATATTAATTTAAATTCATAAAATGATGACTAATATTAATAGAGATAATATAAATTTATAAATACTTCAAAATTATATGTCCTAAAACTCCATTTTTCATCCTATTTGTGAGAATAATTTTATATTAAAATATTCTACATCTATGAATTGAAATATTTATAATGGATTGTAAATTTTTAATTATAATAATTTCTTTATTATAATAATTTTAACATATTTTTTTCATGATAAATGGGGGAAATGTAAAAAATATTTTACTACGACGAAGGTAAAAGTGGATTCATGGGTTAGGGTGGGATAAAACTAATAACAGAAGGGTCAAAATATACTAAATACTTTATAAAATATAATTTATATTCTTATTTATAAAATATAATCTCTAAGTATCTATAATGGTCATTTATTTGGATACTTTTGGCAAGTAAAAATCATGGGTAAACTATTTTTTTCAAAAATTTACATTTGTAATGCAAACCACACTTATAAAATGCCACCCTATCACCTATCAACTTTACACCTTAAAATAAATTTTTATCAGACAATTATTTCCTAAAAACATTCCTCACATACCTCAAAATTTTATATATCCCTTTTTTGATCATAAATCCATCATAAAAAATGACAGTTTTTCTTATATAATGATGTTGTCTGAAGAAAATGTATCATTCTAATCTGATTGTTTTTATTTTATTTCTTCTTGAAAATAAATTTATTATTATTAAATTATAAATATATAATAACACCATTAGATATCATATATTGGGATTTTTTTATCATAATTTCATAAACTATATCCATATCCCCTTTCACTAAATTGAACATAAAACCATCATTTGTGTTTCTTTCATACTACCGCCACATGAACCGATGCGATTTTTTTTCATCACGACATCTAATAATAGTTATAATGATGGATTTTAAGTATATATTTGATATTTTTAACATAATTATAATTCTAGAATCTTATATAACGTCTTACATTATATTCTTGTATGGATATAATAACAACAATCCTTTGTATGATGGATTATCTCTTCTTGAAGCGATTTGATTCTTTTTAGACTGACGCATTTCACGGAAGGTAATAATGATAAACCTAATGAATATATGAGATATATATGACATAATATTTATATCAAAAAATCACATGGATTATATAGATATATAATTATATTTAATGGAATAATATGATATTTCTGATATGCTGTTTATTCTGGAAAAATAAATATTACTTTTTTTCATTCCATGATGAGCGTTGAAAAATGAAAATTTTACCCACGCATATATACGACCAATCATCACCATGGATGTAATGTAGTTCATTTTTCTTAACAATAATTAATAAATGGTTTCAAATTATTAATTTTGGGTGAAAATAATAATTATTTCCTGATTATTTTTCTAATGATGTTAGAATAATGACAATTCTTACCATATTCAACTAACCAAATTAATTTTTTAAACCTATGAAAAAATATATAAAAACATATTATGTGAACATAAATGATTAAAAACTCATATATAACAAACTAATAAGTAAAATAAAGGAATATTTTACATGCGAAAGGTTCTTCTGAATGAAAATAATTATCATAAGATTATTATTTAGGAAGATAAATAATGTACATGATGATTCAAATATAAGGAAAGGGTCATCATCTCAATTTTTATTCATTGGGTCATATTTTCAATTTATGCACCAATATTGATTTATGAGGTATAAATAAAGACCCTTTGAAATGTTATGTTATAAATTTTTGTATTATCATAATTTTTAAAGGTTTTTTAATATTATTCCATCATGGGGACTATGATTTGAATTTTTATAATGCAGTACAATACATTCACTGAAAAAATCATCTTTAAAAGGTCTATTTTATAATAACCCCGACCCTAGTTTCTTAGATTTAGGGCCTTAAATCATTATATTGGTATAATAAACATGGAAGTCACATGAAAAAGGTGTAAATAGTATAGAGGTTTTAGAAAAATAGAAATAAAAAAAGGTTTAAATAGCCACATGAATTTAAAATCATCACAAAAACTCCATTGGAAACTTACATATTCTCCAAGATTGTTGCTTTAAGACATTCATAATATACATCTTCGCCACCTGGGGAAAAATGAAAGGGGTGAGCTCATATTCTCAGTAAGGGTAGGTAATGAAGTGGAAGATAATATAAACAATAAGGCATACTAACTAAAAAAACACATGTCAATAGAACATAAGATTGACCATAATATGGAAAGAATAAAATTTTAATAAATAATTCCATATAAATAATCACATGAATATTAACCAGTGATATTCTATGAGTCAAATAATAAAATGATTTATAAATATATAATTTCCTAAGGAGGGAATTTATATTTATTACATCATAAACATATCTTTGGGACCTCGTGCACATCTCCTAAATATAAATATTTATGGTATCAACCAATGTCCATTTTTCTATTTAGTCTCATAATAACTACTGACGCATCAAGGGGATATAGAAGGCCTTGCAAAATACTTACTAAGTCTAATAAATTCATCTTGTTTCTAATAAATATAGATATTTAAATCCAAGTGTCCCATACCTTATTGAAATATTTTTATTATAATCATAAATTAAAATAAATTGATAATATCAAAGATAAATTCACGAGTAAAATAATGATTAATCATTCTAAAGTATCCTATACACGTTGAAAATTTTAAATCCTAATCTCTATGGAAGAATAATTTTAAATGAATATATAAGGAAAAATAAGAATATTGATTTAATATATTAATGGGAAGTAAAGACACCACATATATTTGAATAGTGGAGAACAGAAAATAATTGTCACAGAAGTAAAAGTGAGATAGGAAACCCCCTTTTTTACTTTGGAATGATGATTTCTTCTGCTAAATCATTTTTATTTTTCAGTAAATAATATTTTCATAATTTATATCACATAAAAAATTTATGGAAAATGAAATTATATTTGAGTAATAAATGAAGTCCAACAGAACTGAAAATGTTTAAAAAGAGTATTTATAAATCATTACAAATATGCATTTTTAAACCAGTTTATGGAAAATCATTAAGAGTCTTTAAAATGATAAAAGGAAAAACATTTTTATAAAAAAAATAAACCGTGATAGTTCTACTTCATTAAATGGGTGATTTTAGAAAAATAATATTAACTTTAAATTTATTATGGATACAAAATGATAATGGGTATGAAATTAGGAAATTACCTTTAATATGGCTTATTTATGAGGAAGATTTGAGGAGAATTATCTTATAAAAAAGATATTTCCCCATAAAAGTAGGATGTTATTAACTTTATATATGATTTTAGAACATATAAAAATAATTTAGAAGAATTAAACAAAAATATAGAGGTATTATACTCGAGAAAAGAGATAGAAGGAGTAACCTAAAGAAAAATGGGGGTTCAAGTAGAAACTCATACCATATGTTTGAATGAGTACTTTACTTGAACATAATGTCTTGGATAATAAAATTAGATCCATTAATTAATTAATTATGAGTATTTTATAGTTTTATTTGATTTAAAATAATTTTCGTAAGTTCATATGCGGACTTTTTGATGAGTTATAAGATTCAAGCGCTTCATTTAGAATTGTTCGTTTCCAAGGTTAACACGATGATTTCACTTATAAAAATGTATTAAAGATAATTATAAATGGAAATAAATATCCATAATTGAAGATATATAATATTAATGGAAATTCATAAGATTAAATGCTAATATACCGAATTTTTTTATTTTGGGTGAGGTCAAATCATTAAATAATATATTATTAGTAATTGTTTAGATTATTTTTAGCGCTTTCTCGATCATCATGAATTAGATTTGCCTTATTTGTAATCATCATTTGTATATAAGGGTTCCAAATAATTAAATAATATTAAAGACATATATTATATATTTTTTTACCAAAACATTGTTTTAAAACCACCTTATAAGGAATTAAATAAAAATTAAAATGAATCATCAATGATGTTGGTAAATTTAAACATCACAGGTGATGTTTTTATTTATAGAATAAAAAAAAGAGGGAGAGAGAGAAAAGATTTTGATGATGGATAAAAAATTTAGAAAATATTATTATACTATATAAATGACACTAGAGTTATCATGTATCTTTTAACATTTTAATTGAGGAAAAGATAAGAAAATAAAATAATTTGTAAAGAAAATAAATGAAAAGAAAAATGACTTTTACCTCTCAAATTATCCTCCTTGAGAACCTCCTTAAGGGGATTTGATTTTGAATTTTCTTGAGAACAAAGGATCCTGGAAGTGGGGAAGGGGTTTGGGATGAGTGCTAGGAAGAAATATAATAACACTCAAAGCTTAGATGGTGTGAGAAGTAGTGGTGGTCATGTGAGTTACTTATAGTGCATGAGATGGGTGTTTTTTAATATTTTAGACATTTGTTTATTATTTTTTCTCTAGACTATGAATAGTTTTCATTTTTGTGACTAATTATATAAACTAGTGCAGGAGGGATTGATATAATGGTTCTTAAATCTGTAATTACTCATGGAATAGTAGATTTGTCTTATAATGAATATAGACCGTAAATTACAATGTTTCACTATTCAGAAAAAAAAATTCATTTATTTTAGAAAAATATAAAAAATTTACCCGAACCATTTCATGACATGTTGAATTAAAAAATGAACTCCATTTTATGAAAATAGTTTTATAAATATAAAAAATGTAATTTTAAATTTAAATAATCATTTAATGGTATATACTGATTTTAAGATTATAACTAATATTATAAAACTATGAAAATTTCATTAAGGGGTCAAGAAAATAATAATTTAATCCTAATAAACCAAAATATTAATTTTTGAATAAATTTTATTAATATAAATTTTATTTCAATTCAATATATTATAGATAAAATTAAAAATAGATATTTATGTTTTATAAAAATATCAATACTTAATTATTGATTTCTAATACATTTATTTAATTATAGTATGATATTATTAAATCATATTACTAGAAGTAAGAATCATAAATTTTATTTTTACACTCATAGGTGATTTTATTATTATAATTTCTATATTACTATTTCTAATGGTTATAATGGTTTTCCTTCGGTCAAATTACTATTCATGAAAAATGAAACATATTAATAAAATAAAAACTATTTAACCGCAATAACATTTGATGCTACATTTGAGAAAAATAATTTTCATTTTATCTATTATAATTTATAAAAAATTAAAAATTTATAATTAAAACATGTTCTCAACAATAATATTATAAAACAATAATTATATATAATATAGTCTTTAATCTATAAAATTGGAATTATTCTTATCTTATGCCTCTAAAATTTTTTTTTGGGTGAATTTAAAATTTTTGGAATTAATATATAATATATAAATTTTATTAATATTTATAACTAAAAGAGATTAATTTAATTTATTAATATAAAATGTCATTATTGGCATAATAATCGTCTAGTAAAATATATCCTTTATATTCAATTGGTTTTCATTTCTAGTTAATTGGTAACCAATGAAATAATAATATAAACATGTGTAATATATATTTTAATAATTTACATAATCTCATTTATTCATACCATTCAAAAGATCTAGGAGATATGTATAGGAATTAAATAATATGTTTTAAAACAATTTTTATGCTAATAATAAATTAAAGAATTTAATTATAAAAAGATGAATACTGTAAAATCAATGTGTGTTACATTCTCATATACATCAATAAATTGTGTCTTTAGTATTTTAGATTCCACTATAAAAAATAGAGTTATATTCTTGAAAATTAATTTCATAGAATCCCACATGGAAAATAGTGTTAATAAAAGATTCACTTAATAAGAGGGAATTGGGAATTTGAAGGTGAAAAACTAATTTGGCATTCAAATAGTATAAAACAATTTTGATGTGAAACCTTGGACATGGAAGAAAAATGTAACTATAATGATTTAATGGGATGTTATTGAGAATATGGCTATTATAATGTTAACCATCACAAAACCATAAAACTTCTAACCCTTTAAAACATCATTGATTTCTCATAATGAAAAGTAAATGGATAAATATTTTGTTATAAATATTTTTCCCTAGAGTTATGGGTTTCTCATTACTATCCTAAATAGAACATGAAAAAATAAAATTACATGATTACCTTCCATGTCATAATCATAATATTATCTTTTGGTTGTGCTATGATATATTTTCACTTCAACCTTTACTCCTGGAAATAAACATTCATTATGTAATTTTTACACCAAAATCAATTCTAATGAATCATATAGTTCTTAATACATTCCATAAACCATTAAAAATATCAAAACTAATAAGGTTATAATATTAGGTCAATAAATAATAATTTCCAATGTTTAACTTGATCCATTCAACAAGTAAATATATTTGACACTCATCAAAAAAATGTCTGTCCACATTCAATGAACAAAAAATTAGAAAAAAGGTCACTAAATTTACAAAATAAACTTATCATAATATGCACCAAATAATGTTGTTCTTATTTACATATAAAAAATATATGAATACATTAATCTCCTTTTTTACTTTATGAAACATGCATTATTCCATGATTATAATCTTAGGTTGTCGAATAAAGTCCATAAATCTAAACATCTAATAATTCCAGCATTACATAAACCATCAGATCACTAACCAACATCATGGTTACCAATAAAATCCCATAAAAATAAATTTATTATAATATAATTATTAATGAAAAAATTTAGTCTTATCTTTCCAAAGTTATGTGTTTTCAGGAAGATTAAAAAACAAGAGAATCACTCCACCTGATTAATGGTTCTAATCATCACATGCTTTTAATTCCTTAAAGAATAAGTAATTCATTGCAATCCTTATATATCTAAAGATTCATATAAGAAGAACTTTTTTGATAAATTACTCAAATAACATAATTCATGGATACAAAAATATTCAAAATAATCATTCATCTTTTTCTATAGAAGTATAATTAGCTTTACCAGGATCTGTTTCCCATTTTTGGATATATTTATTTGACTATGGAGACATTGATTTTCATAGTGTCCCTTATCCTTGTAGTTGAATAATTTCACATTGGAAACATTTTTCTTACCCAATAAATCACACGAATGATGTACTTTATATTCACACTTGTAAAAAACTCCCATACCTTTCTAGAATGTACCAGGGTGTTTCCTTCAATAATTATCATATGTTGGAAAATACTTCTTTCACTTTATTATGTTATTCAGAATTTCCTCCCCCATCTTCTTTATCTATTACATCCATTAGAATCCAAAAAAACATGGATAATAGTTTATCTACCTTCAAACCCATGATAATATGTTCTAGTATGATGTGAATTTATGGGAGACTTATTCCCTTTTAAAGAATAACATATGATCATAAAATATCATGATCAATCTTATACTTTAGATAATGTGTATTATCAAGGTTTTCATTCCTTCTATGAGGTGACATTTCTAAAAAATGTAACACATTATATTGGTTTATGAATCATTATACATAATCTCATTCTCAAAAAACACCCAATATAAATTAAAAATGTATGCATTGCTAATATCAAAATCATAATGATACACTCATTAGGGTAAAATTTATTTTTAAATACTTCATAGTAGCATGTAAAAAAGATGTGAATTATCCTATGCATATCCCAAGGAGTGTCAAACCTGGTTCATAGTAAGTTTCTTCATCATTTACTAGACTACCTTGAGTTAGGGTTAGGACACCTTTTTAGATGTGTTACCTCTAACTGCATCTATGTTAAAAATTTGCCCCTTATAATATTTAGATAGGGATGTATTACTAAGAAAACCCACAAAATCTATAACTTACAAAATCATAGGTTTTTTTCTGGGATTATCCTGAAAGTATGTCTTAGGGTTATGTTCCCTAATCTATGTTTTCTAAATATTGATCCAAAGTGTATACTAAACTTTCTCTAATAATAGATATAAATTCCCTGAACCTAGTTTCCCAGATTCAGTACCATACATCATTACATTCTTATATTAAACAAATACGTCTTATCCCAAAGCACCAAATATTTTAGTTGTTAAGGAAAACCATATCCAAAAATAATTTTTTTACTTCATATCATTAAAGAAAAAAATCGTATAAATTCCATTGTAAACATCCATAATCCCCTATATTATCCCTACAAGTCATTAAAAATAAACAACATCATATCCTGTGGAAAAATAAAACATAAAAATGGGTTGAGATCATTTTATAATCAAGGGTAAGTAAAATAGAAGAATATAATATAAGTAATAGTGAATAGTTAATAACTAAAAACACATTCCATTAGAAGAAATTCTTGAGAATAATATGGAAAGAGGAAAAGAATAATAAATAATTCCATATAAATAATCAAAATAATCCTAAATATGGATATTATACTAGTTGAATAATTAAATTATTTTTGAATTAATAATGTTATATCTATAGAATGAATATTTCAGACATCATAAACATAATGTTGAGACATAATCCAAGAATATTTAAAATAAATGGTTAAGGCCTCTGCCAAAATCAAATTATGTTTTCTCTCGTGAGACATAATGATGCATCGAGGGGGTATAATGGGCCACACCCATCACTTACTAAGTCCAATAAATTCAAAATGTGTATAATAAAAATATATATGTAAATAAAATTTTAACATACCCCTTTAAATATTGTAATCCTAATAATATATGAAAATACACTGATAAAAACATTGATATATTCTTGAGGAAATTAATATTTAAACATTCTAGTGGGTCTCATTCCACTTTGTAACATGTAAATCATAATCCATATTAAAAAAACAATAAATTAATATCATAAGAATATAAATAATCATGATTTTATATATAAAAGGGATTAAAAAACACTACACACATGAAATAAGTGGAAAACATGGGATAAATCTCTGATAATTAAAAGTGAGACGAGAAACCCCCATTTTTTACTTTAAAAAGAATATTTGTTTTCAAATAAAATATATTTTCCATAAAATAAGATTGTAAACATGTATATCTATGAAAAGAAAAAGTTAATTTTAATGAAATTATATTTGAGTCATAAATGATTTCCAACATAGGTGAAAAAAGTAAAAAAAGTGCTTAAGATTCATTAGAAATGAGCATTTTCAATGTAGTTTAAAGAATATAATAAATCATATTTAAATAAATAAGGAATAATTTTTTATAAATGATTGAATTAATATGATATTTATTACTTCTAAAATTATTTATTTTTTTAAAATAATGGTGGATTAAAAAAGATTATGGATAACACATGAGAATAGGTAAGTAATCAAGAAATTCCCATTAATTGTGCTTGCTAATCGAGAATATTTGAAAAGGGAACTTTTTAATACATATATTTACCAATAAAATAAGGATGATAAGATCTAGAAATATTATATTGAAAAATATAAAAATAATTTTAAATATTTAATAAAAAAATCATTACATTTTATTAATAATAGAGAAATAGTAACCCGAAGGAAAAACATGGGGTTCAGGTAGAATCCCTTAACGTATGTCTGAAAGTTTTTTTTAATTGACGTTGAAATCTTGGATAATCAAATTATATAAATTAATTAATTAATATCCTTTTTATACATGTATTTGATTTATTATAATTTTATAGGGTTTATTTATGACCTTTTTGAAGAAATGTGAGATTCTATTTCGACATATGGAAGTGTTCATTTCCTTAGTTTTCATGAATGGTTTACTTTTATACATATATGAAATATCATGTGAAATAAAAAAATATCCATAATTGAAGTTATATGTTATTAATGGACCTCTGTAATATTAAATGGTTATATAAGTCATTTGATTTTTTAGTTTGATGATGAATCATTAGATAAGTCGGTAGTGATAATCGGTAAGATTATTTTTGGATGTTTTTTTATCCCCACAAAATATCATTGTCTTATTATTTTATATCATGTGTATATAATTTTTCAATATAATTAAATAGTCTATTACAAATATATTATAATTCATTAATGACATAAGTGGTTTTTTGGGCCTCGGAGTGGCTTCTCATTTCTCAGCCACGACGGATAGGGTTCCCTATAGGTATTTCTTCCCTTCACCCTTTGGCCAGTCTCGTTCTAGAAGTCGGCCTCTCCTGGATCGGCTCTTCCTCAGTGTGGTTTGGGGTTGGCATGGCACGATGGGTCTCTAGCATGGTCGGCACAATCTCAGTTTGCGGTGCGGCAGTGCTCGTCCCTTCGGCGTTGCTATGGCTTCCTGTGGCTCTGATCTTGGCTCGGCCTGAGCGGCTCGGTCATGCCGTTAAGCTTCTGGTGAGGCTTTTTTTTCTTCTCGGTTGCATCTAATTTTTCAGTGTGGGTTTTTGTAGCTTGGTTGAGACGATGTGCTCAGAGTGGATCTGGTGGTTCAGTCCAACACATTCAGGCGATGCCTTCGGCAAGCTTCTGGTGCGGTTTGGCGAAGGATCTGAAGTGGTTCGGATGGGGGAGGTCATGTGTTTGGGTTTCAGTTTGCTGTGTGGTATTTGTAGTTTTATTTGGTTTGCCTTCAATTTTCTTGATTTTCTGTTATGTTGGTTGGAGTGAAATTGGGGATCTGTGAGTTACTTGGTTGATTGTCGTTAGATGTGCAAGGATTCAGTTGTTGGGGAACCCAGATTGACTATAAGGATCTGCTTCAGATGAGGATTGAGATGGATGTATTCACTATGCATGACTCTCAGATTTGCATGATTGAGAGGGTATGGCGTCGCCATCGGTACCGGGCCCATGCATTTTCACTTGGCAGCTTGCTGAGTAGCCATGCTCAGGTGGAGATGTTCCTTAATGATGTTGGTTCTGGGAGGAGGCTCTTCTACATAGTCTTGTTCTGGGTTGCAACCCTCTTGTTTTATGATTTTTGTTAATGTTTTTATGTCCTTAAAGTCTTGTTTTCATTTCTTTACCCTTAAAAGGGGGCTTATCCATAATCAATAAAAATTATTTGCCTTCGGGTCATTCAGAAGGATATAAGTGGTTTTATGACCTTCCTAGAAGGCGTTAATAGAAAATTAAAATGCATCGCCAATCATGTTAGTAAATTGAAACATCATTGGAAATGTTTTCATTTATTGAATAAAAGAGAGATAGAATGGATTTTAAATATGTATATTCAATTAACATGATATAATTATAGAAAATAAATTATACTAGATTTATCATGTCTCTATTGATAGGGAATGTGAGGGAATAATATGAAAATAAAATAAATTGAAAATAAAATAAAAGAAATGAAAATAGATTTTAACCTCTAGAATCATCTTCCTTGAGAACCTCTTTAAGGCTATTGGTGTTGGGTTTATTTTTATATTAAAGGCTCTGGGACGTGGGGTTGGGATTGGGAAGTGTATTTGGAAGAAATTAGATAAGTCTTGTATATTGGAATGTGTGGGAGAAGGGGTGGTGTGGTGTGGTATTTATAGTGGATGAGAGTGGTGTTTTTTGATAATTTTATTCATTTCTATATTATTTTGGGCCAAGAATATAAATAGTTTTGATTCTTGTGACTTATTAAAGTTGCTAGTGAATGTGAGTTTGAACCAATGGTTCTGACATCATTAACGAATCAGGGAATAATTTATTTTACTTATAAAGTTTATATACCGTAAAATAATATATTTCACTATAAAAATCAGGTATTTTAGAGAAATACCAAATATTCTGCCTACCCAATTTTTTATCTGTATAATTATAAAATTAAATAATTTTTATGAAAATAATTTTCTAAATAAAATAAATTTAATTTTTAATTAAGATATTAATTTTTTGTAAAAATATTAATTTCCATATTATAATTGATTTTATAAAACATTTAAAATTCATTAATGTATCATAAAATTAACATATAATCATAAGAAAAAACAATATTAATTTATTGAATAGATTTTAAGAATATAAAGTTTCTTTTAAATGATTATATTAATTTTAAAAATTAAAATAGTAATTTTTGTTTTATAAAAATATCAAAAATTAATAAATAATTTATAAATAATCTACTTACATGTAGTATAATGTAGTTATATGATACAAAAAAACTATAATATTCCTAAATATTATATATAATTTCATAAATGAGTTTATTTTTATCATTTCCATATTACTATTCTTAGTTTATTTATTTTTATTTCAATGGTCACATCACTATACAACAAAAATGAATCTTATCAGAACAATTGTAAAAATTTAACCAAAATAAATTTTGATATTAAAAATTCAAATATAATGTTTAATTTATCAAATATAATGTATATAAATGTCTGAATTTATATTTAAAACATGTTTACAACTAAAATGCAGTAAAACATCATTTAGAATAATATATATTTTATATGTAAAATTTGATTTATTTTTATCTTATGTATCTCAAATTTTTTAGGATGAATGTAGATATATTTTTGCTATATGTATAAAAAAATTCAATAATAACATTAACTAATAGTGATTAATCAAATTTTTTAATGTTAAATTTGTTTATAGGCATTTCATTTTGTTTCATAAAAATATATCATTTATATTCAAAAAAAATTCATTTCTAATTAATTTATAACTAATGAATTAATTTTATAGACATTTGTAATGTATATTTTGATTATATAATCAATATTATATATTCTCACCCTTCTTATATCTAGTAGATAAATATAATAATTAAATAAAAATATTTAAAACATTTTTTTAAGCTGGTAAGATATCAAATATGTTAAATTTAAAATGAAACATACTATAAAACCATATGGTGTTGTATATTTCTCAATTCATTTTCTTCTTTGTAAATATTTTCCAAACTCTTTTACAGATGTTTTATATTGAAATAAATGAATTTTAATGGACATTATATGGATTCTCCACATGGAAAGATGAGGAAGGACTACTCCCATTTTCCAAAGCCAACGCCTACCAGATCAACTATCAGGAGTATGCACTCTTCCACTGAGTTTCTTGCGCTGGAGAGGTTGAACTTGAGGAGGAAGTATATTAAGGTTCTAAAGCACTATTAAAGTTCGGTGTAGGAATCAGTGACTAAGGAAAATTCCATTTATCATGGTGGTGGTGATGGGTGTGACTTTGAGGATTTTTAATGGTTCTGTTGGGTCTGTGATGCTTGTCTCCTGATCTTTTTATTTATTTTAATAAATGATCAGGGATTCTGTCTCTGGAAACACTTTCTTAGTAATGAACATTATATTTGTACTTTGACGTTATTTCAGTGGTTTTCAGTATGAATTATTATGTGTTTTATATGTAACATTTTCAAAAAAATGGAATTTTTAATTTTTAGATATACAGTGATAATGAGTTTTCCAACAAAAATAACTATTATTTTAGGTTTTTATTCCATCGAAATCATTCACATTTTATTCAAATAAAAACCCTATTTCTCAGTATCTTAGTAATAAAAA
Source organism: Viscum album (assembly GCA_963277665.1). Taxonomy (NCBI): domain Eukaryota; kingdom Viridiplantae; phylum Streptophyta; class Magnoliopsida; order Santalales; family Viscaceae; genus Viscum; species Viscum album. The sequence goes on from OY728144.1 coordinate 16,072,607, forward strand.
TACAATTTTAAAATAAAATTGTATTTTTTATCAAAATGTGATATTCATTAGACATAAAAAGTGATTTTCAATATTTTTATAAAGAAATATGGAATGAATGTATTTTTTAAATCATAAAATGGTACTAAAATATTAGACATGAAAAAAAATGAAAGACCGTTATAGTATATACAAAGATTTTATCCCTATTATAGCCAATGGGCAAACCATATATATCTTATATGATGGGAACACCCATATTACAACATGTGATCCCAATATAGATTATATTTTTGTTATTCTGAGATAGTACTCTAATGAATAGGGAAATATACCATTTCAATTTAGCTATTAACGTAGTAGTTACCAGAGGTTTTCTCTCTTGGATATAACTGGAATTCAATTATTTTCTCATAGGTTTAAAGTAGGATATGAATGTGATTATCTATGTTTCTAAAATGGTTTTTTACAATGTTGTGTGGTTTAATGATATTAATGGAGAAAAAACTATATGGGTGTTTTTAATGTTGAAAAATATCATATAATTCTCTAAAATAACAATGATATAAAAGTAGACATTTAATCATTTTTTATGATTTCACTAGACTAACAATTTTCATTATTTTTATATTAATTAAATATATTATTGTGTTGATCCCAGCTTTTAAAAATGGATTTCACTATATAAGGGATGGGTAAGGGAAATAAATATGTCATATTATAAGTTTTAAAAACCAATTCAGAAAAAAAATCATTTTTATTTTAAACTTATTATATTTTGGATAAACTGGATACTAATCAGAAGGGTTACATTATATTATATTGTTTTTCAAAGTATGAGTTATGAACATATTCACAGAAAAAAATAAACCAAAAAATATCTAAAAATATAAGTGAATTAATCCCTAACATAAATCTAAGCATAATGTAATCTTTAAGGATGCCTATGTATAGGTTCTATCATAGGAAAGGAATAGATAACCTTATATTTTAAGATAAAATTAAAATCATATCCAAAAAATATTACAATTGACCTTTGAGATGAAATGTTATATCATTTTAAGATTACCATCTTCCTTCTTCTAAACTATTTTGGTTCACATTCACTTTTCATAGATTAAGTAGGTAAGATAAAATGGGAAGGTACTATGAGGAATATATCCTTCCATATTGGCATCCAAATATTATTACAATTGGAACTGAGTAGATTTTAGTGTTGGATCACATGAAAGAATCCATAAGTGGTGGTTTTATCCATTCTAGTGAAAGAATAGATCATACAATGAGGTTCATGCTCATAGTGGATCATTTTATGTGACAATATCTTTTATATTTTAGTGTATCCTTATACCTACTGGTATCTAATGCATGTATCAATTTACTAGAAAAGATATTTGAAGTTTTAGGGTGTTCATAATAATATAAGGTAACTTTTGATATTTTTCATTTTGAAGGTGAAGATAAATGATGGTGTTTTTTGGTTAATCATTGAATAGGGAAATATTATATTCATTCTATAAAATGAGGCACATTTAATAATGTTTTTCTTGAGAAATACTTCCCTATGTTTGTTAGACTAAATATTGGTAAACTATTTTTGGAATTAATATAGAATGGTAATGATTTTGTGGTCATATATGAAAAAACATCACAGGATTATCCAGGTATTTGATATATTTTATTCAGTACTATGGTGGTATAGTTAATATATCATACTCAATGTCGAGGCCATTTTTATGAAGATATTTTGTCTGCAAAAGAATTTAAATGTTATGAGAATATTTATCATTGTTCAATGTTAGTTGATATGATGTTTTTTTGAAAATTTTATTCCTTAATATGAATTTTTTTGAAAAGGTTATGGTGGAATGAAATAGAATTAAATTAGACAATATTTATGGTGATATTTTCCTAATATGTTTCATGTGTGGGAAAAAATTTCAGGATTGTTTTATAGGATATGGAATGTTTTTTTGGTCTCCTCATTTTGACCATAGAGGTCATAAATATAAATATTAGAGTCTTGACCAATCATCTAATGCAGTATCAAAAATAAAAAGGTGTAAAAACTCAATTTTCAACTAATTTAGATGTTATTGGACATTCAACTAAAGTGGTGATATGTATGATTGATGTCTACTCAAATTATTAAAATTCTATAATTGAATATGGATCTCTACATTATTTTATTTCACTGATTTTTAAGACAAAAAACAGATATAACCACATGAAAGGAAGATAGAACATTTGGTGAAAACTCTAGGTGGAAATTTAAAGGAAGGAAGATTTATAGGAATCTTTCCATTTTTTTCAGTAGGATAATATTTCCATAAAATCATATTGAACATACCATATTATATTTTGACATACTTTTGGGTATGTATTGGACTTATGGTAATCATTCAATGATATATTGAAGAGTTATAAATGTTTTATTCAATAAATTCATAATTTTTCTTACATACCAAGTATCTTAGAAATTTATTAGAGATGTTAGTGTAATATAAAAAGAGCATATCATTGAAATGAATGAAAATATTCATATTCATGATGTTATATAAGTGAAATAATACAAGGATGTATTTCCTGCTAATTTTACTAGAATTATTCCTTAATGGAATGTTATGTCAACTATCAACTTATTTTTTGATGTTAAGCCAAATTTTAAATCCCCTTATCAGATAGATCATGTAGTACTTGAAAAAATTTTAAAAAGTAATATCATAAATTTATTGTTAATGTCTTTATTCTTCCTAGTATTTTACTATGGGGTGTGAGTGGTTTATTTTTTAGAATAATGATTTTTCAGTGATACTTTTTATTGATTATCATGATTTGAACTACACAACTATTAAGAAAAATTATTATTTTACTCATATCAATGATATGTTTGATTGGATCTAGGGAGATCAGTATTTTTCAATGGTTTATTTGATATCCAGGTTCAATTAGATGATGTGAAGTAGGATGAACATTCAAAAACAATATTTTATACTTTATATAGGAATTTTGAGTTTCTAGTTATTCACTTTTGGTTCTCTATTGAACTTACTATATTTATAGGCCTTAAAAATATAGAATCACCTTAGTTTTTTCACGGATTGTCATTGTGTTTATTAATGATGTTTTGGTAAATTTTAAAAGTCAACAGGAAAATGTATGATACACGTGATTGTTTTTAAAATATTAGAATTAAAAAAATTTATATAAAATTTGGTAAGTGTGAATTGTTTTTGTCAAAAATTTCTTTCATTGGAATAATTAGTTCTATAGATGGAATTAATATCAACACTTCTAAAATTAATGTTGTTCTAGATTGACCAACACTATCAAATCAGAAAGAAATTAATAGATTTGTTTTTTAGTAGGTTAATCTGGATCATTTTTTTTAAATCATTATTGTCTAGAACATTGTCTATATTAACTAAAAATGGAGATAAATTCACCTGGGAAAAATATGTTGATGATTTTTTCATTAAATAAAATAAATAATGGTGAATACATTGGTTTCTTACCTACCATATAGAAATGTTGAATTTTTCATCAATAGTCATGCTTTAATGAAGGTATTTGGTTGCGTCGACATTTATAACGATCTCGTAATTACTTATACTTCATTTGAGATGAATCCTTATGAGTTATATTACCATACATATGATCTATAATTAGCTGATGTGATTTTATTTAAAAATTTATAGATATAATTTTTATGTAGAAATGTGTCAAATATATAATGATCAAAATAATTTATAATATTTATTCACTCCAAAAAAATTAATATTGATACAATGAAGGTGGAAGGACCTGATCATAGATTGTGACTATATGATTAACTTCTATCCTGTAAAACAAAACAAAAAGGATGATGCTTTGATTCATAAAAATAACTCCCTATTAACCATGATACCCTTACCACAAGATCCTTTGGTTACTGATTTGATTTATTTTGGACAAGAAGTTATGGATACAAGTACATCCTCTATTTTTTCAGGATTTAGTGTAATCAATTCAATCATAATGAATTTAGAAAGATTATATAGATAATAATTTTTATTGGAAAAGGTATAACCTATTATTAATTGTAACATTTTTATTTTTTATTTTTATGAATAAGGTTTTTTCATGTTCGAAAAAAGATTATGTATGACTAGTGGTTAAATGTTAAAAAAATAATTATTCAGTAAATCTCATTATTCTCCACTTCTATTTCATCCTTAAAACACTAAGATGTTTAAAGGACTTCATATTTATTATTTTTGGGATGATATGACATGTGATATTTCGGAATTTACCATGTAATGTTTCACCTATTAAAAATTTAATGTAAAATGGATAATAAAAAATGTAAATCATCATCCTTTTCCCATGTCATAGTTGAATGAGGAATATAAATAAATGGGATTCAATGTAGTATTTCTATATACATCTCAAGGTAACAAATGAAATTTGGGTTATTTTTTATTAACTAAATTAATCTACATATTTCTTTATAGTTCAAGATATTATGTCTTTGGGTCATATATTTCAAAAATATGTCAAAGAGATATTATGGTTAAATGGATTTCAAAACTATATGTTATAAGAAAATGTATCTATATTTACATAAAATTTCTAGAAAGGACATCAGAAGATGTTAGGTACTGGATTAAATTTTAACATATCTTTTAAATCTCAAAACAATGGTTAGTATAAGAAAAATATTTCAAAAATATAAGATATGATTCATTCATGTGTAGGATCAAAATAGTGCATATAGATTCTCATAAACAAAAAGTGGGTGAAGTGTATGTTAAACAAAATTCTTTCTTAACCTTTTGGAAAACTATGTTAAACAACGATACACAAGGTAAATTAACAAAAACTCTTTGGTTCATTACTATAAAACAAACATGATTTGGGTATGAAAATATGAATTCAAAAAAGAAACATAAGAACAATTTTCATAGAGAATGATTCTAACTTAATGCATATAGAATATTATTTATCATAGTAAGTAAAAGAAAAAGAATATATAAGAAAGTTATACATTCATTATTAAAAAAAACATAGTTGAAATAAATCTTGAAACAAAAAAAAATTACAAGTAACATGTAGGAAATACTTTAACCCAAAGATATGGGTATCCAATAACCTTGGATAAAGGAATCTTGATTTATACTTTCATTAAAATTATCTCTTACAAACACCAAGGTAAGCCCCTGATTGGAATATTAAAATATGTCTTGTTATCTCCACAATCCCATGATCATTAAGATAGTCAGATCCTCTGTCTCTATATCCCCGAACTTCTTCAAACTATAAGGTATTCATCACCTCTATCTTCCTAACTTTGTAAGCCCTTGATTGCACATACCAACAATCAGAGTCACCCAAAGCAAGATGAATAAGATGTTCATGATTAAACAAGATTTTCATAAAATGCATAATGCACGAGAGTGTTTTTATCTCTTGAAATAACATCATAATATAAAATCTATAGGATCATCAATCGACTAATTGATTTCAATCTAGTTAAAATGTGATACTATTTATAGGCCAAACATAAATGGTTGGCTCTCTCCTCTAACAACCATATTTTTCCTAGAATATCGTAGGGACCTATACATGTGTCACTTAACCCACAATTAATTATAAAAAAATTGTACAAAATATATTTATAGTTATAAAATCATGTGCAATGAAAATGAAGTTGCTTAACTAAATCTGAATATCTAGAATCTATGGAAAAATATAACTTAGAGTCGAGAAAAATGGATATTCAGATTCTTTTTTCAGAGAATTCTTAGTCTGAAATATTTAGATTTAAGAGTCTAAATTCTGATGAATTTGGAGTTTGAATTCATGGGATTTCAGATTTTAATTATTAAGAATTTTAAGTTTTAATTCTGATAAATTTAGAGTTTGAATACTATGGAATTAGGAGTCTTAATTAAGAAGAATTCAATGTCTCAATTTTGATGAATTTGGAGTCTGAATTTCACAGAATTCGAAGTCTCAAATTTATAGAATTCAGAGTATGAATACTATAAGACTTGGTAGATTAACAAACCAAATGATTTTGATTTTTTTGATAAAGATATGAATATTTTACTTTAGAGAAAAATAGGATTGGTTTTGAGAAGACATTGATTAAGATATTGAAAAACCAGGTAAGGATAAAACCTTTATTCTTGAAATAGAATTTTCCTTAGGAAAATGATTCTTAGAGAAACCTAATTTTACTTAAGAAAATGTTTTTGTGATTTTCAAATCATAGAGTAATAGAGAAGTCATAAGAAAACCTTATTGACTAAATAATATCTTACTTTTTAGAATGTAGAAACCACCTTTGGAATAAGAATATAAGAAATACAGAATTTTCTATTGGAAAATTAAAAGAAAAATATAGATCCCTTTACTTTTTAACCATGATGTATACAAATAACTCCCCCTTAGGTTTTGAAATCCCCAAGGATTGGATTTTTTTTACTTAGAGAAGTTAAAATTTCTTAAATAAGAAATTCTTCTTTGTGTATACGCCCCTTACTTAAACTACCCCTCACTTAGCATATTCTATTCTTTTTACTAAATATTATTTTGATCTTTATTTTCACCCCATTTTTTATTTTCAAAATGAATAGAGGGAATGGAAAAATGGTACCTAAAATATTAGATCTATACAAAAAAACAAATGAAGAATAACAAAATTTTCATTGTGATAAAAGAAATTGTTATAGGGTAAACACAAATAAATTGGAATGACATGAAAATAATTCATCCTTCTTTTCCTTTGGAATTATATTCCTCAAGGTAGCCTTTAACTTCATGAGATCTTTATGATCATCATCAAACCACTTGAGAAACTATTCATGATCCTGATTCGTCTTTTCCAGATCCTTGATTTTATCATCTTGAGACATTAAAATTTCTTCCTGAGACACTAATACATGTTCTTTCTCATTTAATCTTTCTTACAACTATTCCCCAAGATCCCAATCTCTTTTTAAATTTAGGGAAAATAAATTTGACTTCCCATTATGATATTTATCCTCTTGCTTTTGGGATTTTGGGTCATGATTCAGCTTTTCTAAAAGACTTATTGTAAGGTTTTTGATCTTATCATTTGACTTATCAAAATAATATTTCACAGAGTCTTGGTAGTTATCAAATATTTTCATGTCTTAAATCATTATTCTAAACCAATTTTTTATTTACTTACATGATATCCTATGTGCATCATAACCAATACAAAAACATTTGAAATCAGTCTCAAACTTAATGAATTTTTCCATAATCATGCTTACTAAATCTAACTTTTGATTGAAAGATTGTTAAAGCAACTGACATCTTGAATCAGTACTAAAAAACAATGGAGTGGTGTTCACAAATTATTTTAAAGACTAAACAACAAACTCTTGACCCATCGAAGATAAGGATTTGGAATCTGATTCCTTTGCTAGGGAGGATTCTTTATTTAGCTCTTTAACTTTCCTCTTAGATAATCCAGCAAAAACCTTCTTGTCCTTAACAATAATAGGCTTATTAGGTGTAAAATCAACCACCTATTTTCCTTTAATAACTATGGAAATTACCATTTAGGCCCTTAGATTCTCATGATCACAATAAAAAAAGTTGGACTATATTATCTTCATCAACCTCTAATCTCTAAGCATCTTCCTTAATATCATTAGGTTTAATGAAATCATTGTTGCTACTATCATCATCAGTAGGTTTATCAACCTCTTCATATCTATCATCCTCTCTGCCTTAAAGAAAATTTTTGTTTGACTCCACCCTGGATGTCCATATTGTAAGCTTTTCTGAAGGGTTATCCTTCTCATGGAATTATCCCACTTACTTAATCACATCATCACTTTCTTCTTCTTCTTCATCATCTTCTTCTACTTCTTCTTTTTGATCAATATCTTATTTCACAATAGGTTATGGAATTGGAATTTTCTTTCTCAAAGTCTTTACTAGAACTGATTCTTGGAGGAAGGATTCTGGTACCTAAATCTATGTTGAGGATTTGATAGTATACTTGAGAATTTCTTGAATGATTGCATCTTTAGACCATTTGTTTTTCAGATTATAATATTTATCATTATTATCAAATTCTTCATCAACATTAATTTTCAAGGACTTTTCCTCGTAGGATAAATCCCAAAGCATGGACCTCTATCTTTTTGTTCTTCTTTTGTTCCCTCCACATAACCACCACTTCATCAAGGATTTTTTTTCTTTTTTTGGATTTGGTGGTGTTGACTGAGTTTCTAGAACTATAGATTTTTTTTATTTCTGGTTAATTCTCTTTTCTTTTCTTCTACAACATGTTGGATGTTTCTCCTACTTCACTATTATTACGAAGAGATTCAATCTCATCCATAGATAATTCATAAAATTATCTTGATTTTTTAATAAATCAATCTTTTTTTCTCATCAAAGTATCATCACTCAGCAAAATAACATTAAAGGATCATGGTTTAGATCTATAGGGAGTTATGAAGGATTCTATGTAGAGCACTATGATATTTAACAACATTTCCGGATACATGATGATTTGAGATTTTAGAGTTCAATTCTTAATGATGGTGATTGTTAGGAGGATTTAATTCACAAGATTTACCTCTCTTTTTTTAACCATAAAATCCAATATAAATATTTCACTTTTCTTTAAGGAATCATTGTCACCCTTTCTTGGAATGAGAAAACCATGTACCCATAAAGCTAACATCTTGAAATCTATTGATATATTTTTTTTCATTGGTGATTTTACATAGTTGAGTCCTAGTAACTCCATTGCCTTTTCCTTCTTAAAGCTTTCTAACTGATCTGATAACTCGTGAGAGAAGAAAATTGCATCACCTTTATACGGAATTCTAAGTATATTTGATGCCATATTAAAAGGCAGAGAATATATTCCCCCATAGCAATTGACCAAAAAATTATCCCTTCCACCTTCCTCATAAAAACACACTGAATCATAGAATTCTATAATTATATCCAGATAAACCGAATCCAAACACATTGGCTTGGAAATAAAAAAACGCTCACATTCATTCAATTTACTATTTTTCGTAATCAAGGAATTATTCTTAGTAAAAATCTTGGTTTAACCAACCTTTCCCTGTAGATGTTCCAATCCTTGATTTCCTTTTTTGATGACATCTTTTTCTGTGATGAAGCTTCTAGTGACATCTGGAGTGTAAGAAAACATGGAAAATTGAATGTAATTTTTGAATAGGGTAATAGGTTTAGCATAAAAAATCTTGAAAACCGATGTGGGACATGTAATTGGGGGGGACATTATATAGGCTTCTAGTCGATAGTTCAAATTTCCTATTTGAACCAATAGTTCAAATAAGCACGATATGATCTCACTGTTGAGATGAATTCTAATGAAGGGTTTGGTATGTTATGATCATTTGAGGTTTTAAGGAAAAGTAATATTTATGTAGAGTTAATATGATAGAGTTTTCTCAAAAAAGAAAAATTAAAAAAAATATGATTACAATGAATTAATTATGGAAACATACCTACAAGATTTATTATAAATAATTTTCAGATATGAAGATGGCTCTTAATAGATTTCATAATTTTTTTGAATAATAGAAATTTGTAATTCCAAAATTTGGGTTCTGAAAATTTTGATTAATAATGAAAAATTTTGGGTTCTGAAAAAATTTGATTAAGAAATAAATTTTTTTTGTTACAAATAAATTTTTGATTAAGAAATAAAAAAATTTAGTTACAAAGAAGAAATTTTTTATAAGAAATTTTTTCCTTAAGAATAATTTTGATTATGAAAAAAATTTGGTTTCAAAGAATTTTGATTAGAAAAAAAGATTTGTTTCTAGGTAAATGTACTCCCCCTACGAAAAGGTGTATATTAATGTAAAGATATTGGTTTAAAAAAATTGTTAATATGAATTATTTACTTATGGTTATAATTTCTATATATTTTTTAATTTATTCAAATCTATCATAGGGTAATGATTTTGTAATAATATCAGCAAGTTGATCTTGTGTTCAGAATAATTGAAGAATGATATCTCCTTTAAGTGTATGATCTCTATGGAAGTGATGCCTAATATCTATGTGTTTTGAATGAGAGTGATGTACAAGGTTTTTTCTTAGGGAAATGGAACATGAATTTTCAAAAAATATTTATGTTGTGGTAAAAATCATTCTATAATCTGTTAGTGTGTGTTGTATCCACAACACATGAGAACAATAACTTCCAGCTGCTACATATTCATCTTTAATAGTGGAAAGTGTAAACTCTTCCTTGAAAATTGTGTAATAAGAAATTATCCTTTCTAAAATTCACAATGTAACCTTCAACACATAATTTACTTATGCTAATGAGGTTTTTCTTAATACCTTTAACAAATAAAACATTTTAAATCAATGTTTTTTTCAAGAAGAACAATGTTACCAATACCAACCATTTATCCCAGAACATTATATCTGAAAGTTACTTTTCCTTTTTTATACATAAAAACATTTTCAAAGCTATTTTTATTACGTTTCATATACTAGGAACATCCACTATCTTTGTGCCATGTATTGTTTTTGGTACTTTCATTATTTTCATAAAAATGAAAGAGCTAGATTTTTGAAATCCAAACTTGTTTGGATCTGGGAGTGTCAGAAGGTAAACTATTAGAAATCCACACTTTAATAGAAAATAATTCTTTATAAATCATAATGATTGGTTTTTATTTAAAGAACAATTTTTCTCACAATTTCCTCCACCTTGACACTTAGTGAAAAAGGTAGCACCTTCAGGAACAAAGTAATTGTGAATAAAAACAGGTTTTGAATGAGTAAAACCAAATCCAGAACTATTAATAATAATATGAATTATTGAATACATATTATCAAATTATTTATTTAATAGATTTAAAATTGATAAAAGTTTATTCATGGAAAAAATTTCAGATTTTAGTCTTATTAGAAATTTATTATCATCATAGTCATTAGCCTTGGAGTTTTTGTTAGCCTCTAATACATTTTCCTTCGAAATATCATTTTCAGGATCCTTATAAAGTTTATACTTCTTAGAATTAAATTTCCTATTGTTTTTAGAATGATTTTATAAATCAAGAGTTTTCTTATCAATTACCATAGAATGATCTGATACTTCCTTAGTTAAACATAAATTTTGAATTTTCATTCTATAACTTGTTTTTTTATCTTAAAATTTTCAGTCCCATGTATTTTTGAAAATCTAAAAGATCATTAAATGATGGTAATGTATTATATTATGATGAAGAAGATTCATCATTAGAATATTCATCATATTCTTATTTATAAATATTTTCATTTAAATATATATTTGTTAAGGATTCATCATTATGTACCTTAGCCATAATACAATTATTTTGAACAGGTACTCTGGATATATGACTAATATTATTCTACCCAGAAGATTCATATTCTAATGATTCATCTGAAGTGTCACCACCATTGGAACTCCAGGTGTCATTTAATTTTAGGACATTCTTGGCCAAAGACTTTTAGTACTTATTTATATTCCTTTCAGAATACTTTTCCTTTCAATATTTTCTCTTAAGAATATGACAATCAGAACTTATATGTCCAACCTTTTTTTATTCATAACATGTTACTTTTGAATATTTTTTATTTATATATTTATTTTTATATTTGTATTGAAAATCAGTATTTCCCCACATCTTGTTCATCATTCAAACTTGATTGGATAATTCATTCTTATAATTATCAGTGTCACTTGATTTAGATATAACAAATTTGTTAGCTTTATATCTATTTACCCTTTCCAGATTCTTAGCTTCATATGTAGTAGTGAAATCTATACTTCCATTACCATAATTATTTTTATTGAAATAAACATCTCTCTTCATCCTTGTTTCATGTTGAAAAATAGTTCCAAATAAATCATCAATAGTAATGTTAGATACATTTATGTTCTCATCAATATTTTTCCTTTTAGATTCCCACTCATTGGAAAATATGATAGTTATTTTATCCATAAGAACTTCATCATCAAGGTCATTCTCTCTTATAAATTGAATAATGTTTAAAATAATCATAAATCATTGTTGTACTTTACCAAAAGGTTCTCCATAAGGAAATAAAAACCCATTATATTCACCTCTTAACATAGCTCTTCTAGTTTCTATCACTTTAGAAGTATAAAAATGAGTAACTTCAAGTTTCTTCTAGATACAGTTAGTAGCTTCACATGAATATATTTTACTATATATATTCTAGGTCATAGAACACAAAAAAGTATTGCATATCTTGTAGTTTTGTTGATATTATTGTTTCAATGGGTTGAAGAAGCTTCTGACATCCTTTTATGGAATTTTGTAATCCTTAGAGAGAAAAACATAAATGAATACTCTAGTATTAATGATAGAAGTCATCATTATATATCTATAGTACCCATAATCATTACCATAAAAAATTGGTGGTCTGGTAGGATTTAGGTTTTCAATGGAACCAAAATTTATACATGCCATTCTATAAGAAGATATCTTCTCTACAAAACTTATTTGTAGAAAGAGATAAAAAAAATTAAAGAAAAACATAAGCCAGAAAATTTAAGAAAGAAAATTTAGAATAAGAAAATCTTTGAGAAAGAAAACTTATATGTGAGTATACGTGTTCATAGACCTTATCTAATATCAATTATAAGATCAAAATAGTGTATTTAGATTCTCAATTACAAGAGGGGGTGAATTGTATGTTTAAAAACATATGTTTTTAAAGTTAAGAAAAACCATGTTTGAAAAATTTAAACAAGGTATATTTTCAAACCCTCTTTGGTTCTTAAATATACAACAAACTAGATTAGGACCCATAAATATGAATTCATAAAAGAAACATAAGAACAATTTTCTTAGAGATGTATTCTACCTTTATATGTATAGAATCTTATTTATTATAGTATGTAAAAGTACAAAAAAGTATAAGAAAGTTATACATTATTCTTTTAAACAATTATAGTGGATGTAAAACATGAAAAAAAACAAGTAACAAGTAACAAGTAGGAAATATTTTATCCCAATGTGTTGGGCTTCCAACAACCTTGGATAATTGTCCTTGATTTATATATTCACGAAATTATATCTTACCCACACCCGGGTAATCAATTTATAGGAATATTTGAATCTTCCATACTATCCCCACAATCCCTTGATCTCTAAGGTAGTTGGAATCTCTATCTTCTGATCCCCAAAAGTCCATGAACATTAAGGTAGTCTGCACCTCTATCTTCCAATCCCTATAAGACCTCGATTGTACAAAATGACAAATAGAGTCGCACCAAGCATAGAGAACAAGATGTTCATGGTAGAACAATATGTTCATAAAATGAATGAGGCAGGAGACACTTTCTCTCTGTAGAAATCACTTCACAACATATAATATCTAGGATCATAAATCTATTCACTTATCTCAATCTAGTTCAAATGAGATCATATTTATAGGAAAAACATCAATAGTTGGATCCCTCCTCCAGTAGTCATATTTTTACTTGAATCTTGTGGGTACTTATACACATGTCACTCAACCAACGGTTTGTTAGAAAAAAATTTACCACATTGTTTTATAGTTAAAAAATAATGTGTAATTAAAATGATGTAGCTTAACTAAATATGAATATATGGAAAGTTGGGAAAAAATTGAATTTAAATTCTAAACATATAAAAAATTGGATTCTAGAAACATTGATATTGGGATTTGTTTTTTTAAAGAATTGGAAATCTGAATTATAAAGAATTCAGAGTCCAAATTATGTGGAAATCAGAGTATTAATTCTGAGGAATTAAGACTCTGAATTCTAATTAATTCATAATCTAAATTCTAAGGAGTTCAAAGTTGGAATTCTCAGGAATTCAGATACTTAATTATGAGCAATTCAGAGTCTCTATTCTGATGAATTCGGAGTCTGAATTCTAAGGAATTTGGAGTCTGAATGATGAGGAATTCAGAGAATAAATTATAATGAATTCAAAGTTTGAATTTGGAGTCTAAATTAAAAATAATTCAGAGTGTGAATGTCAGATAAATAAGATTCTGAATATCATAGAATTTGAAGTCTTAATTTTAGAGAATTAAGAGTCTGAATTTTTTCGAATTTAGAGTCTAAATTTTATAGAATTAAAAATATAAATTTTAGAGAATTAAGAGTCTGAATTTCCGAGATTTTGGATTCTAAATTTTAGAGAATTAGATGTTTGAATTTTAGATAATTCAAGGTCTGAATTTTAGATAATTCAACGTCTAAATTTTAGAGAATTCGGAGTATGAATACAGTGAGACATGGTTGCTTAAGAAACTGTATAAATCAGAGGTTTTTGATAAGTATCTGAATATTTTACTTTAGGGAAAAACAGACATTGTTTTGACATGACTTGGAATAAGATAATGAAAAACAGAGTAAGTATAAAACATTTCTTAGGGAAAGAAAATTTTCTTTATGAAAATAATTCTTAGAGAATGATTATTTTCATTACGAAAATGTGTTTGTGAATTTTAAAACATAGAAGAAAGGAAAAGTCATAATGAAACCTTATTGACTCAATATCTTGTTCAATATATTACCAAGTAAGTGGGAATCAACAACGTTCTCTATTTGAGTATTATTTTAAGAGTAGTTTTTATTTTATAATTTTTATGTATCCTTTTGAGTTATTAGGAGGAAAGTACAATTAGATTCTTCGTTTTCTGGATTAATTAAGAGAGAAATTTTATCGGACTACAGTTTTTATAGGAAATGTCAAAGATGTTTTTTTCAATAATGAACTTTTGATTATGTCGTAGAGAAAATCTAAAAGTTATATAGATTTTTTGAGGAATGATCATTATGTCAATGACAATGATCATTTATTTCACAAAGTATCTGAATGAATTTTTTTTTCATTTAAATAAAAATTAAATTATACATCCATGGTTCATTGGACTATATTAAATCAATGAGAAAGTGGGTTTAATTTTCTAAAGAGTATATTTTCTGCTAAATTTATCCACCATACACAACATAATTAATGTTTTTGACTAAATGAAGTATGTTTCATATTCATATAATGTAATGATCCATGAAATAATTAGGTATACATATAAACATTCTTCTGAGGAATAACAAGTTTTTATTATTAAACATAAGATTATGTGTTGGGGAATATGTTTATTCAAAGTGTTAATTATTTTCATGGAAAAACCATTTTGTTGAATAAGCAACATGGGAATAAGAAAATTCTATATGGAAAAAAATCCCCTCTTGATTTCTAAGTAAATAGAATTTCATTGATAAAATTTACAAAATCATTAATAATTTAATGAAATAGTTAATTGTAGAATAAATCATTTTTATTTTTATTAATATTTAGAAATTATATATTTACATTCATTATGAAAATACGATGTACTTTTTGAAATCAAAAAGGAAATAGATGTAATTAATCTATTTTATTATAAGCCATTATTTAACAGTTTAATTTAAAAATTATATACTATGAAACAGGAAAAATTAATTTTATTTCTAAAATAACCATAAGATAATTAGATAAGTATTTTATTTTTTTAATATTCTTTCAAATCATTTACATTTTTGGGAAAAGTATAAACTAATGATATTTGTAAAAATGTCATTTCTATTAAAAAAGTAAGTAATTCTAAAGTCCTGTCATATTTGAAATATTATTTCATGTAAAAAAGTATTATTTATTTTATATTTAATCCACTTAATTACTTTTTAATTATCATTATATTGTATTTTATTATATGTTTATTTTTGGGTTTCAAAATAGGTTTTCCTGAATATAGTTTTCAAGTGTATAATGTGTCTCAATTTAAATTAAGTATAACCCCATAAATAATTAATGATTTAAATTAAATTTATATATTATATATTAATAAATATAAATAAATTAATAAAATAATTATTATATATCATAGGTTTAATATAAAATCATATAATGCTTGATTAATACACTTCTTCAAAACCCAATCTTTCTTCAAGTATGCTTGTTTAGTTTTAAATTAAATTCTTCACACCCATGAATTTATTTAGGTAAAATGAATTCCATAATTTTAATCTACATTATTTATATTATTAAATTATTTAAATATAATATTTTATCATAATTATTAGTAAAAATAGTACAAATATATTTTCCAAGAATATTGTAAACAAGGATTTTCCAAGGGTTAAACTAGAAATATAAGTGTTAAATTGACCTAAAATATTATCTAAAATATATTTTATTGAAATATTTTGACATTATAGTACAGAAGGATCTAGAAAGGTCCATTTTTAATAATTTTTCATGTTAAAAATGTTTTTGAACTATTTTTCGTTCAACAATTATGAGTGTGTAACTCACGAAACCTATGAATGTTCACTCACTATCATCTCTGATTCACACATCCAAACACATTTTCTCAAAAAATATAAACCCAAATTCCTAAATTAATTCCATCACAAATCCATATATTGCATGTTTTCTCACAAATACATATTATTAATATATGTCATTATATCCTTTAAAGGTTGAATAAAGAAGAGGTATCATGCATAACTGAGCATTTTTATTTTATTTATACCCCCATTTGACAAAATATTCATTAATGAAGATGATATAATATATGTAGTATATAAAATATAAATATTTTTTTTAATTTAGTGTCATAAATCCATTTCTTCTTAAATTAAATGATATAAGAAACCTTCATTCCTATGTACAGTGGAATACCGCTTTGTGAATCGATATGATTCATTTTCTATCATCACCATTCATATAAGTATCTAATAATGGATTTATAGTGTAAATATTATATTCTCAGAATATTTATACATATATAATTATGATATCACATGTACCATGTTAAAATCCACTCAAACTAGGATACGATAACGTCACTCAGGTGTATAGCTTAGTACCACATTATGAAGTGATGCAATTCATTTCTCAATAAATATTTTCATAGATGGTAATAAGAATAAATATAATAAATATATGTGATAAATATTAAATAATTATGTTACTAATGAAATATTTATTCTTTTTTAAATATAATATATCATTTTTTATTATATTGAAAAATGATAATGTCATTCACTAGTACGTGCAGACTTACACCACCATGACGTGAGGTGATTCTTTTTTATTCCAAAATCACATGGATAATATATATAATTTTTTTTAATGATATAAAATGTAAATTAAAATATTATAAGAATTATATATTTATACAATATTAATTACCTTCTTAAATTCAATATTAATTACCTTTTCCCATAATGATATTTGAAAAATGGAAATATTGCTTATGTGTATGAATGGTTACTATCTTAATGATTTTAATGTAGTTCATTTTTCATAACCATATTTCTTAATTTTATTTAATAGTATAAATAATTTATAAAATTAATAGAGTTTTCATTATTATTATTCATTCGATGATGAAAAAATGTCTTCATTAAAACAAATTCAACCTACTGAAGTAATTTTTGACACCTAAGAAGAATATTGCCAAAGCATCAGATTTAAAAATAAATTACTATGATAAAATATATAAAATGGTTATAATTTAAATAATTAGGATTAAAAATCAAAAATTGTCTATAGAATAAGTTTTTTTACATATGATTGTTATTCAGGAAGATAAAAAATGTATATGATGAGGCATACTCATAGTAGTACATTGTCTAAATTTTTATTAGTAGAGGTATATTTTGATGTCATACTCCTAAATAATTTTATGAAATTTAAATAAATCCATATTGAAATTTTATATCATGAATATATATTTAATCATGATATTTAGTGTTTTGATAAATTTTATACTTTCATTATTTTTATTTTTCAAATGTCAACGAATTGATAAGGGACATTATTTTATAAAAACATATCTTAATGTTTTAATTTTCATCAAATTTTATTTTATGTCGATATTTTCAAAAATTATTTATGGATGTTTTTATATGGAAATAATTTTTTTTATTATAAATGTTATGCCTCTTTGAATTTATTTTAATGGTTTTAAAAATTAATTGTTTTACATTTTATATGTAGAACTTTCTGATAAATTACAAAAGAAATGTTATATTTTAGAATATACAGTGAAAACCACATTTCATGCTTCCATAACCATTATGTGATGTGTGGAAATATATAAAACCCTTCATGTTTTATTCCTATAAATTCTCTCTTTTAAGGTATTATGATTTTTAAATTGGGATTCTAAAACAATAGGGTATTTTGACATCCAAAAGTGATTTTCATATGATTTTAATAGTGTTTTTCTTGTTTTGTAAGATGAAAAGGTGAACTAATAAACTATTATATAATTGAAATTGTATATGTGAATTATAAATGTGAAATAGGTGAGCCTAATATATATATATATGTGTGTGTGTGTGTGTGTGTGTGTGTGAAAGTTTTTACCTCATTAAAGATCACTTGTGAGCCTGATATACCTTATATGATGGTTTCTACTAGTAACTGTCATGTGATACCTATATATCATATACAATATCTATGTCTAGGCAATACTTAAATTCATTTTTTAATGTTACCTTTATTAATATAAATGAATTTTGGAGTTACATGATGGTTTATCCTAGGGATTTAACTGGGGTACATTAATTTTTGATAGGGGATTCAAAGGGAGAATGAATGTGATGTTATAAGTTTCCAAAAATGTTTTCTATTTTTATGCTATTGGTTTTAATGAATATATTTGAAAAAAAGTGTTTTTTTTTTGTTTGGAAATTTTTTATTTCATTCACTCAAATTACCTTAAGATAATGGTAAACAATTCATGTAATTTCTTGTTTTTCACAAGACCTTTGGTTTTTCTTTATTTTTATGTCTCTTATTGAGATTCTTCTACACATCAAACATTTAAAAAATATTCATCATTGTGTTTAAGGACAGTTAAATGAAAAAATATTTCATTTTAAAATTCATGATGATTTTTCAAGGAAAAAAATCTTCTTTCATTTTAATGGTTTAATATTTTTGGAAAATTGATACTAATCAGAAATATCCACATTATATTATATATAATTTTTATGTTTGTGTTATGACCTAATTCATATAAACTCTTAACCAAAAAATATCAAAAAATGTTCAAGAGTTAGTTGTTAATATAATACCCATGATTAGGTAATTTTAATTTTTGGGTCCATATACCTATTAATGGTATGATTGATAAACTGCCATTATAAATTAAATTCTCTAAAAAAGAACAACAATGAAGTAAAAACAATTTATTTATTGTATATATATGTTTCATAAACATCAAATCTTCACTAAATTATTTATAATTATAATATATCACTATATAAAATGATAAATGATATAATTACGGTATATTAAAATAATGTTTCTATAATGAAACCCTGTAATGATACATTAATAATTATGTTAGGATGACTATATACTTGAACAATAGTAGAAAATTGTACCACTAATGACCCTAAGAATTGAAATAATGGAAAATAGGCTTTAAAAATTCAAATAATTATTTGGTTTTAGTTCTATAATGTCAAAATGAATACCTCACTCAAAAAATTTATAAAATTACATTTTTTTTGTTAAGAATTCACTAAAGTGTTCATATTATCGATTTCATATTCACGGAAAAAGAAAGATGCAATAATAAACAGAAATTGAAACTTAATAATACATTTTAACTCATATATTATAGAATCATTATGTATATTTAAATTTTAATCTTTGTAAGAATAATGAATAATAACACTT
Source organism: Viscum album (assembly GCA_963277665.1). Lineage (NCBI taxonomy): Eukaryota > Viridiplantae > Streptophyta > Magnoliopsida > Santalales > Viscaceae > Viscum > Viscum album. The sequence continues at coordinate 16,092,328 of OY728144.1, forward strand.
CTCATATGAAACTATTAAAAATGGTCAAAATAATTAACACCTGATGTGGGAAAATATGTAAAAACATACTAATAAACATGATGAATATAAATGATATTTATAAATAGTATTAGGGATGAATATGTTTATAAAAAAATTAATTATAGAAGTTAATTTTTTATAGAAGTGATTACAGTATCATAGTGGAATACATGATTAAACGTACAGGTTTTATTAGTTATAATTCTAATTCATTAAGACAAGTTACATGTTATGCACGATATTAAAATGAATGGTGATCTATTTATTTTCCCTCACAAGAATGATGATTAATTTATTTATTTATAATTCATCAGATATACTTGTCCCAATCATGTACTTTTCTTTAAATTTATTTTATCTCATGCGTTACCCCAGTTATAAGTGTTTTTTGGAAACACTGTTTTCATTTATTTAGTTATGATAGATATCTTCAGCTAAATTCATATATGTTGGGAAACTTTTACACATTTGTTGTATTATTTGGTATTATATCATTGTTTACTTGTTGACCACATCAAAAATATTTCGAATATACCATGATTCATGGACTGTTATCCACATAATGGATATTGAAAAATCAAAATTTCTCTCTTTGAGTTATAAAAATTTATTATGAACACTTTTCTTCTATTCTAGTATTCTTAAACCATAATAAATAATTATATTTTACTTTAAAACACTCAATGGTATACAGTGATTTTCTTGAAAATACGATTTTATTACTCTTTTAAGAGTGTTTGATTTATTCAAATGTTATTTTAATGTATTTAACAAGTTCTTTTAATAATATTTTATTTACCATTAGATGCATATTTAATATAGACATATTTACTAGGTATTCAATTCTTAATTAATGGATATTATTTTTAAAATTAAAAATTTTAAAAATCACTAAACTTTCCTTGTAAAATTATTTTATTGATGGTGAGACGTATGTATTTATTTTAAATCAATGTAAAACATGTTTCCTAAAAGAAATATTTTTTTCAAGTGCATTATGATTTTAATATTTTAATGGATTTACACTTATTGGATTTACGTTCCATGATTAATTTTCTAGGATAAATATATAAACATATATAATTTGGGGGATTGAACCCATTGTATAAAACAATTACATTCTTAGTCCCTTATAGTGGGAAACTATTTAAATCATTATTTTTAAATATTATATTTCATCTATGTCACTATCTAAATAATTTACCTCTGTTACACTATGGATATATTGTTTATCAACCTAACGCCTTCCTTCTCTAGGTAGATAATGTAATGTTCATTCCTATCAAAGATATATTTTATCTCTACAATTTTATTTCCTAAACATCCTCCATTAATAATCATTATTTTTATTCTAATAAATTTACCTTGTGAACACTATATATTTACATCCAATGATTATTGGGTGTTATCCCAGATGTCATGGATGAATGTATTAGGGAAATTGATGACTGAACCATATAACCCTTATCTGTATAGTGTGAATATCATATTATTTGTTATCTTTAGTGAATATAATTTACCTAAAATATTATTGAATATCTTTAAATACCTTCTTATATTAGATTTTTATATAATTATTTTATTATTTATGGAATAGTAATTTTTTTCCTTACTTCATTCCATTTGTTAAAACTATGAAACACATTATTTCTATAGGTTATTTGTAAACTGACGATAATATATTTTATGTGGCCTGCATATGAATAGATGATTATGGGAATGCATTATTTATCCTATTAACAAGATTATTAAAATATTTAAATCTCATGAAATATAGGGAAATAAGAATTTATTCCTGATCTAAAATAAGAAATACATTTTTAAATCCTTATCTGTTATGAAAAAAAATTTCATTTTGGCACCATTATGAAAAATAGGTAGAGATGATTGATCAACTAAGGTATGATTCCTTAATTGGTTGGTTCCAAAATCTATGTTATGCTCTCAAGATTATAATTTATGTATCATATTCTTATATTCCTAACACAAAGGCATATGTTTTTAAAATGATATTAGTTATTCTCACATTATTCCCTATGAACTATTATTTTGATTCTATGTTCTTTTAATCAAATATTTCAACACTATATTTTCTTATTTTCTTTTGACCTAAAACTAATTAATATGTTTTTATATTTATTTCTCCCTTTCCAAGATATTGATCTCACCCTATTTATACATTTATAATTCCCAATATTATGAACTAATGTGAAACTTATATTTTTTACATTAAGAGTAACATATGTGGATAATTTGGTTGAAGGTATTGAAGACTTCTTATGGATTTGGTACTTTCATTTATTTTGGGGAAAGGATTCTTATATTAAAAATAAATGGGGATTATTAGTTAATATTAAATAACATTTATATAAATCTCAAAAACATAAATGAGATTCAAAATTCATTATAATGAATTAATTTTTTTATTTCATGCAATTGAGGAGAAACCTTTCTTGTAGTATTATGGTTTGTATTATAAAAGGGTTTAGATAACATTGGTGACAATGATATCATTTTTTTAGGATAGTTTAATAGTAATTTCTTTATCAATGTTCTATAAGTTATGGTTGATCATAATTCCAATGTTATATATGACCATTTAGGTCAATTTTATTAATTTTGAATAATTTATGGTCTAGGATAAGGGAACTTTGGAAAGACATTGGATAATTCTATGCGTATATGCCATGATAGAATTATTTAAACATAAAGATTTATTATTCTCCCTAGAAATTATTTCTATTTAAGGATAATATAATTTGACGTTTTCTCTATAATAAATTTTACTAGTAGTAAAAACAACATAAAATTAAGTATTGGGTGTTAACATTGTTTTCAACAAGTACACGAAAAATATGACATTCTGTACACCTGGTTTGAATTTTGGGGGGTATGATTTGGAAAATCACATTAACTATAAGAACCATGGTATAGTATTTATTTTCTAATTACTTTATGGTATTAAGATAAAAATTACAATGGAATATAACATAATGAAAAGTATCTTGAAGTGAATATAAAATGATTAAATGAAGGTGTAATTAGAGAAGACTTATTATGATTGATTTTTCAAATTCTTATGACAATTTAATCTTATTTTATTGTTAAACATTTTTTGTTTTATTATTTATTAAAATGGGATTTTGAAAATGATAATAATAAACAAATGTATCTATAAACCACCATGTCTTTCAATCGAATAAGGAAACATACATAAAGGGTTATGAGTCATGGTATATTCCTGTTATCAAAAAAGGTTGGTTTCTTAGTATTACAAAAGGAAGTGAGTTTGAAATAAAATTAAAAATTAGTTTTTTAGTACTATCTAATATTTTTAGTATTGAAGAATTTTTTTTGATATGATGGTATGTTCTAAAATTTTTTAGAATTATTTAAAACATCCAATGTTTTTTATCCAAAAATGTTTTATTTTTTAATTGATTGGAATCATATATTAAATGTTATCTATAGAATTATTTATTTATTTTATGAAAATTTTACATTAATGGGATACATATTGGAGATCCCATTATTGCGTTGTAGACAAATATTGGGTTTAATATATTCTTTATGATTAGTTGATAAAGGGTTAACTTATTTTGAGAAATGTAGGTTATATAGTATTTCTAGTCATGAAATTCATTACTAATTTAAAGAAAAATGTTTTCCATGATATTTTTGGTCACGTTAATCATGTTGTATATACTAATATATATATATATGTATATTTAATAGTGTGTTACTTTATAAACTAATATCCAATAAATTTTAGAGTTTTTATTAGTAAGGTGTATACCTCTTTTGGTATATTATTGCATGGATGATTAATGTTGTTTGGAGAATGATAAGTAATTTTATATAATCATAAAAATTAAGGTTAGAGTCATGTTAGAAGTTTTGTCCCTAGTGATGTGTATGTAATGATTATAAACACCTATATTCATCTTTATGAAATAATTGTAAGGATGAAATTTATTTATGGGGGTATAAAATAACTACTTGATATTTCGGACTCATTAAATTTATACTATCTTCAATATCTTGTGACACACAAAAAACTAAAATAACTCAAATTCTAATCAAAATGAACTATGATATTTTAGAATTTAAATTATAATGTCATAATAAGTTGATAATAAGTTAATAATAAATTAATATAATTGTATAATATTATTTTTGTTGATTAATATTTTAAATAGGATGTCATTTGAATAAAAATTTCACCTATTGGGTATTATATTTTAATTAATTAAATAAAATTTATTTATTTTAGTATGTTTTAATATTAATTAAGATTCATATTTCTAGTCTAATATGTCAATATTAAAAGAAGAAATATTTTTATAAAAAATGATTAAAATAACTTTTCGTTTAAAAAGATCAAATTTTAAAAGACATATTTTCTTATAAATTATTTTCATTAAAAAGATAAATTTATAAATTTGAGAATTATAACATGAAAAAATTAACTTAATTTCTAGATTAAACATGTTAATATTATCTTAAGTTGAATTTTATATATTTTTCAATAAAATTGATATTAGGCCAATAGTTAAATATAATAATTTAAAAAAAAATACGCCGTTTATGTAATTATTTTTTTACATGAATAATTTGGAAAACAAAGAAACATATTTCTTGTAAAATATTAATATTATAGTTATATTATAAATTTAAAAATATTTATTCTAGTTTAAGAAGAATTATTTAATGTTCTAGAACTAATATAGTATTTTCCTCAAGAAATTATTATTAATACATTATACATTTATTATTTTAAACATATTTTTATCCTAGTAAAAAATTTAATAAAAATTTGACATCAAAATTCAAATAAGTATGTATACATGCTTCTATATGGAACATTGTTTTTCATCATACAAGATAAATGTCATATTTAAAAACTATTTGTCGTCATAAAAACAAAAATAGTACAAAGGAGAAACCAAAGATATACCAAGCCTAAAATGTTAAAAATGTGTTTTTAATTTACTTTTTGAGTTTTGTATAGAACTCATATATTACCCACTCTATTATTTATCACTTTTTACCCCCAATTTCATGATATTGATATCTTATTTTAGAAAATATTGTTTTATTTATAAAAAATAGTATCCCATTCGGCTTATAAATTGGTATCATTTACCCACACTTCCCATGAAACAATAGCCTCCTAGTTATGAAAAAACACTATCCAATCCCCTCTTCAACACTTTTTAACACATTAAAGGGGAATCAATGTTCTTATAAATTCATCGTAAAATTCATAATGCTCTTCCTAAGGAGATAATCCATAATCTGAGGTATAAATTTTAACTAATCCTTTATCATTTCGATTTATATATGTTTACTTCTTCTTCATCAATTTTCATTAAAATACTATATATGAATTACATTAGTATAAATAGTCAATTGATATATTTTTTTAATTATGTTACAATCCATAACCACCTCTATCATTTTTTTATAATGAGAAACTAAAACATGAAATAATTGTATGTATGGACTACCACCTTCATGAAGTAACATGTTCACTTCCCTTACCAACCATAAATGGAGATATAAAAAATATATTAACTTCTAATTATAATATATTTGATATATTCAATACTCATAAATTATAAAACTTATTAAATATTTCTCATATTCAAGGAAAATGAATGCATCGTCCATGAATATTTGTGGACTAAGGCCTTCAGGGATTAGTGTATTAAGTTATTCATTTATGACATTCATATAGAGATATAAGAATTGGTTAAAAGTATAAATATAATGTTTATCATATGAATATAGTTTTGGAAAAGTTAATTTGATGTAAAATCAATTTCATGAATGATTAACAATCACGATAAAATAAATATTTAGAAATATGAGAACTAAAAATTAAAAAAATATTCATAATATAAATGTTTTTGTACCCATAATTTATTCTCATAATTCATTACTGTTAAGATTTATCACTATAATAAATAATTATTTATATAATTATGTTACTAGTATGACTGTATTACAACATAATATTCTTATAACCATCCATTTAATTATGGTTTATTTTTGTTTAGGTCGGTTTGACCACCTACTAGATCAATACTATAAAATTATATCATGGATGATTATGAAATAATAATTAATATACTAATATGTTTAAAATATTTAAATAAATAGTTCTAATTTTTTGTTTTTAGATTGATAATAATAATTAACTAAGTAAATAAGAAAACAACTTCTACTGATTAATAAATAACTGGCGTGTGCTTACTGTGAATATCATCATCAACCATAAATAATGAAACATTAATAAATGGAAATTTAAAAAATATAAATAATTGCATTCCATCTAGTATAGTATCTATAATGATCTTATAATGATGATATTAAAATTAATAAAAAATACAACCACTACTGCTATGAAACTAGTACAAACATTCAAAACTATAAACACATGATGTGAAAAATTAGTTAAAAATAACAAATACAGATAATAATAATAAATTAAAATTACATATATTGTATTTATTAATATGGTTATTAAGTAAGTAATTAATATGTTCATGTTATGTATACATGAGGTTAGATCATATACAGAGAAGACAAGAACAAAGCTAAATGTTTTATTTTTCTCAATTCAAATTATTTGACACATGTTATATATTGTGCCCCCTGATTCCTTTTTATAGTGTTATATTGATTTAGCATCCCATGATTTTTATAAACTTTATATCATCATAATTATTTTCATATATTAATCCTACTAAATTTCTTTTCATCCAATTTAATTTAACATAAGTGTTTTCCCAATCGTAAGTGTTTTTGGTAACTAAATTTTCATTTATTGACTTATGATCATTCTCACAAGAATATTTTATATAATTTATTATTATTATTCCCTTCGATTGAGTTATGTAAAATTAAATAATTTTTACATTTTTTTCACGAAAAACACTTATCAAAAATACAATTCTTTATGGATTATACATCCCATATAAGATATTGATATCATAAGTATAAATTCATTGAGTTATAATGGTTTACATTGAACATTTTTCTTCCATTCATGGGTTCTTAGAAACTAATATTTAATTATATGGTATTTAATAATCCACTTTGGAAAAATTATGTATTTATACAAGGATTTTATAGTAATCTTTTATGACGTTTGGTTTTTAAGTAATCTATTTTAAAAGTGTTAAATATATGTCTTTTGTAATCATGTTTATTATCTTCATATCCACATTTCCTATATAAAAAATTATGTTATTTTTAAGTCACCCTTATTGGATATTATTATTAATAATAAATGTTTGGAAAATTTTCCATACCAGGTTTTAAAAATTTTTATATGGATGATACATGTATGTTTTTTATTTTACATAAAATTTGAAAAAATTTCTAAAATATAGTTAATGTTTTCACTTCCAATTTCCATTTTATATTCAAATTTATTTATGATCATGGGATTTATATTATATTTTTTATTTTTTAATACACACACACATATATATATATATATATATGTTATATAGTGGGAATCTTTGGATCAAACAATCTAATTCATCATACTTTTTTGTGTAAAATTATTCAATGTATTCTATTACAAGGTTATTTTTCATATATGTAAACATACATCTAATATTTTATTATTACATTGTGGTTTTTTCTATTAAAATTACCCATGATAAATATATAGATGTCCTATGTAAGTTCCTTTTCTTTCAATGATTTTATCTATCACTTAATTTTTGATTCCTAACCATCTACAATGAATAGAAATATATTTTCATCCAATTCAATTTATTTATTAAAATTATATATTTAATTAATTTTATTATGTTTGTTCAATATGATTCAAAACATTGATTGATAAGTGATATTGTTGAGTTAATTGTGTAATTTCAATCTATAATTTGTATATATTATATCCACTATTATTTGGATTTAATAATATGAACCATGTATGTGTATAAATATATTTGGATTCCAATTAATTTTCCATGGGTATATCAAGTTACAAATATTAATGGAATTTTGAGTTTATTGTTTTTTGATTCCATTTAAAAAAGATATAAATCTCATTATATTATCTTAAGATATTTATGAAATGGTGATGTTTTTTCATTTGTGGCAATAATATGTCTGTATGATGATATATATACCTAATATATCCCTCTAATACATGGTGTAACACATTAAATATTACTAAATAACTGTGAAATGGTAAGTTATACTTGATAAAAAATAGGAAACTTGTTACGATGCCAAATCTATTAGGAGAGATAGGTTTTGATACCTAAATATATATGAGAAGTAGGTTGAGATTCCTAACCCACTGCGATGTGTTTCTATGTTTATGTTTTCACCACATATATTTAATATTTGACTATGCTATGCTCCTTGAATCACTATTTATTTTTTGTGTATTTATTGTCTTTATAAAATTTTATATTTTTTAAGAGAATTTTGCATTCTCTAATTTTATTTGATATGAATTATTTTTATGGTTTTTTATTCTTTTAATCGGAGATATATTTCCTTTTTATGTGTTTTTATATGATTTTGATCTCACCCTGGGAGACATGTTAATATATTTTTTCACATATACTGTGATTTTGATCCCAACCATTTCTTATGTCTCCATTTCCCATGGTCATGAAGGAATATAATATGTATGACATGTCTTGAAGAGTAACCATTTTGTATAAATTTATGGGAGATATTTAATTCATATGATGTATTAATTAATTATTTATATATAGTTGAAAAAATATTCATTCTCTGAAAAATACATGGGGTATTTTAGTACAAGATTGGTACTAATTAATTAAAATACTTAACCAAAACTGACTTAATAATTTTTTTGTTACACGATATTTGTTTTTGTTCATGTAATTGAGGTGAAAACATTCATGGTCTACTATACTGAACTAGGGTTTCATTAAAAATAGAGGGCAAACACTCTATCTCATGGGTTTTCCTTTCCACTACTCAACCTCTCAAATATGGGTGAGTAGTTCCAACCTCCCTAATGATATTGGAGGCTCTATTAAATGGTTATGAAAGTGTGTGGTGGTCTATTCAAACATCTAGATTATGGATTCGAGTTGCATCAATAGATGAGTTTCATGGTAGAACTATTTTTTCAACTCATGGTACATAATCTTTTGATTTGGATAGAGAATATATTTCCTATTATCCGCTATTTAGTTTATAATATCATTAGTGTGATTTTATCAATATGATATTTCTAATTTTTTATTGAATCCATATTATTGTTTTTCTAATATCCAATAATTCATCACCAATTAATTATCATAAAATCATTCTTCTTGTAATTATTTTATTAATAAAAATACACCATTTCATTCGATAATAGATTGCATCATGGGTTCATTGAACTGAATTTTGGATGTAGTGATGAATGCGGGGGATATATAATATTAGAGAAGTAGGAAAATGATCTAGGGTGTCTCTTTATAGAATACCAATTATTTACATGTCATTAAATAGTGGACTCAGTTATATCTCAAATATATTTTATGGATGATCACAAAAAAACACTATATATTATCCCATGAAGACACACTTTCCATTGATTTTTTAGAGTTCATATTACAAGGAGTATCTATATCACTCCCCTTGAATTGATTCTATACATTATATGCCATGAAATGAAGAATCAGTCTATGAAATAGATGTGATAGATGTGGTGTCAATAATTTCATTATGGTATAATGAATAAAACTATGATCGTGGGATGTGGTGTGAAGGGGGTGGTATAGGTTGAACATATGGATTTAGTATTTATGTGGACGATTTCAGGTTCCATATAATATATGAGTATTTTCTATTATGGAATTAGAAAAACAGTTCAGGAATTACAGTGTGACAGTATAGCTCATTCCATGACATTATTATTCCCTAGAGATAATGTTTTGGAATGATCCCTCCATAGGGCATTCCCATCTATTCCACTGTATATTATTTTGTGGAAATGATATAGCTCATAATAAGATTTGTGTTATGGTGAACATGATCTTAATATCTTCATTTCTACTAATTCCATTACATGATGTTTCAAGTATGTTAAGGATTTACCTCTTTTAAACAACTTTTTGGGTTCTTGTGAGGTGATCCAAGTGGACATAGGGTTAGTTATACCCCTATAATTATATGCAATAGGGTGTAGGTCTCATGTTTTTTCTCATAGTTTGGCACTAAACCACATACTAAACGATAATGTCTTCTATATTGGTATAGGGTTGGTACTAACATTATATAGAAGCAGTGTGGTTTACCTTTACACAACTTATATACATAAGTACCTTCCTATATACATAGGAAATAGGTCCTATATTCCTAGAGTTCAGTAGATCCTAATTTGACACACACTCATCAATAGGGAATGGATAGTTTATCAGAAATTTTATCCATGAACTAATATCATTACTTTAGAAAGGCACATGTCCCTTATTATATACTATAAGAGAGGTGATGGGTTTATCTTAGATAGGTAGATTAAATTCTTTGTTTTATTTGGATGATAGATTGTTCCTTGTGTGGTTGGGCACTTAATGAATGGGACTTGATGTCCCTATTTCTCTAACATGAAATCCTAGCTGGTTTTTCTTCATTTTAATGTTATTTATCCTCTGCAAGGTTATCCTATAACTTTTTTTTTCTACACTGTCTAGACCTTCCATATTCATTCCTTTGTGGTTCCCATGGAGCGTAACTGGGAATATAACTCCCACAAGTACAGTATTTTTTCTGATCTGATTCATGTGTGATAAATATAATGGAAAGATTTATAATGTATTAGTTGAAATTAGTGATGGTGGAGTGGGAGCATAGTTTATTTGAATGATTACAGTACAAGTTGATGTATATTATTAGAGAAAGTGCATCATGTATATACCATAACCTTAGTTATTTTATATTCATTTCTAATAGGTTTATTTGGAAACTATTTCACCCCCTTTTTACATTATGATTTATTCTCGTATACTTTTTTAAGGATACTAGAATTTGTTTTATATATTGAATATTGAAATTAGTTATAATTGAGTCACATAAATTATTATATTTTATATAGGGATGGTTAGTTTTATATAGGTGCATAAGGATAATACCTCTCACAATATATGATATGTCTAATAATTTGATGTCACCAACCCTTGGTCTGTTGGAGGTATGAATGGGGAGGAACCCTCCAACTATTTCTAGTACAGTTAGGGTTCCGATAGCTGAGGACAAGTTAGACTGGTATCAAATTTCATGATTCATAGTGATTTCCATGGGATTTAGGTGTCTATGAGGATTAGTTTTGGAATGTATGGAAATAATTTATAGGGGTTTTGTGTTCATGTTGTTTTGATATAGACCCCATTTTTTAGTGAGGACACCAGATAGTTCATTCACCATGTCTCTGATAAACAGCATATCGACAAAGAGCTCCAAAACATCAATTGTGGAGAAATTTAAATGTTATATGAATCATATAGTGATTCATTATTTATTACCATTTCCTTTTATAATAATTTATCTATATATACTTCAATTATTATGGTGGTTCTTGTATAATTATAGGATTCCAAAATACAAATTTCCAACTAGGATCATGAGGTGGGGTAATGACATGACTGTATCAGTAATCAAGAATCCTATGAATGCATAACATAGTGATGAGAATACTATATAGAGAAAATACCATGAGATGATGCCATTAAGGTTTATTTAACTAAAGAGTTACTTCATTGACATGATTACTGGGGGATTACATAGAGAAAAATGATTTCTCATGTCAATCTTCGAGAGTTTCATGCTAGTTTTGTTCCCATATATATCACAACTATTTTTAGGGTTTTAAAAAGTGAACTAGTGATAGAGTGATCATTTTTATAGGAATTAAATATATCCAGAGCTAATTTTGGTTACCTTGGAGTAGGTATTTTTTCATTGGTCAGTCATAGGAAGGAATTTGGATAACATCTGTAGAGGCGTACTCATTCTCAAACATAGAATCAATGTTTAGTCATGCATGAGTAACATTTTTTTTCTTTCCAACAAGGAAACATTATTTTTTATACTAGCAGAGGAATAAGTGAAAAGAAATTTGACTACCTAACATGATGTGTAACACAGAGTAGTCAGGTAGTGGTTGGACCTCTTGTCACATGCATCAATGAGATCAGTGACCCCCCGAAGGCGGATAGTGTGGTCCTCATGGAGGGGTCTATGGTAGATGATATGAATTTTTACTTGCAGGATGAGGTATAGGTGTATGTAATTATGATTCATTTTATCTTTATCTACCCCTAGGTTGTCTATACTAGGCTAGTGGAGTTAACATTAGTTGATTAAGTTTTATTAACATGAACTCCCCACTATAATATGTAGTATTATTTGGGTTTTTTATACACTATAAATCAAACATATAAATACTATTGTGTTCCATAATTTTGTTACTATATCACTAGTTTATGATTTAATGATAATTTTAGCAATTTTTTCCTGAACAATTTCTCTTGGTACTCATATTGGAGGTGAGAAAATAGTCACCCATATCAATAGGAGGTTAGATTATATAACTAATGGAGAGTTGTTCTGATGGAACCTAGTATTATTTATGATGATACACAATGATATCATTCATTTAATATATTGGATATATTGAGATAGATCTCATATATACTTCTACTCTATGATATTTATAGCCTTCTAGGATGATAGATCAAGGTTATCTTTCATCGGATAGCCGGACCTTCATTTGAGAAAAGCATAGACTATTCCTATAAAGTTGTGACTGATAAACCCTATGTTGGTGAGATTTAATCTATGTTTCGGAAAATAGTTAGAGTATTATCATGTTACAGTAATTGTACATTTCATAGTGATCTTCCTAGAGGATGTTTAAAGAATTTTCCCTTTCCTATAGATCAACAACTATATTGATATCCACCATAGTATCAATTTGAATTCTTTTATAGCATATTATATGGTCCCCACTAAGCTTATTAATCTCATTGTGTAGATAAGGGAACTTATGTAGAGAATCATTATGGGAATAGTGTGTACCGTTGGGTATCTCCAATATTGATCACCAAGAAGTTGGATGGGTGTTTGGGGAAATATATTTAATGTCACCATTTTAATCATATTATTGTCGATTAGAAATACACTCTACTAAGGGTTGAGGGATTATGTGAACTTTTACAGGGATAAAACAGTTTATAAAATATCACACATTGGTCATTCTATCACTAGATTTTGGTTTGTGAGGTTTATGTCATGAATATGGATTTTTTATTCCACTATAGACATTATATATTTTCAGTGATACCCTTTAGTTTTCTAAACTACCTGATTTTATTCATGGGCCTCATGAACTGAGTCTTTTATCCATTTTGGACAAGTTTTACTTGGTAATAATAAAATAAATACTTTTATATTTTATAAAATATAGTAATCTTGTTGGGAATATCAAGATATTACTAGACTAGATTTAAGGGAAGTGGTTGTAAGATAATATATTGATGGATCAATATTGGATTTGAGAGGTCTACTTCTAGGGGAATGTCATATCATATGGTATAGTAGATTTATATAAAAAAAGAAGATCATTATTTCTTGTGATCCACCAAAGACTATACTCTAGTGGTGGATTTTCCTTGGATTAGTAAACTTCTATTACAGATTTGTGAAAAATTATTCAAGTGTTATAGCTCATATAATACCGCTAAACCAAAATTTTGTTTCCATTTTTTTGTCTGAGTAATGTAAGATGACTTTTCAGGTGTTCAAGTAATGGGTTTCAAGGGATCATATTATGAAGTTGGAAGATGATCAATTTGAGTATGCGGTATCTTATGATTCCTTGGTAGCTGGTCTTAGAAGTGCGATGATATAGAGGTGGGTAGTGATGCAATATGATCTCATTAATTCTGACCTCATGAGAAGAACTATATATGATATAATTTATTGTAAGAAATTATAGAGTTAGATATAAAAATTTAAAATCACTACAATTTTGGGGTGTCATTTATAGTCTGAATGGACCATAAGAGACTCAGATAGATATTCACCTAAAAGTGTTTTAATCTAAGGAAAATGCATTGTTTAGAGTTCCTGTTAGAATATGAATATGAAATTATCTATACCCTATATAAGATAAACATGGTAGTTGATACCATTAGAAAAAATACCAAGATCAGTTAGTAGAGGAGGATAGTTTTAATTGATATAGTTGAACATGGTGGATGAGAGTCTAGTGTCATATATTTGATCAATGGTGGTATTACATCTATTTGTTAACAATTAAGAGAGGCTCAGTTGAGGTGCATCTATTTTAATGTCTCGTATGACAGGATATCCTGATGTGATACACTAGAATGGTTATCCAAGGTTGAGGAGTACATCGTCCTAAATAAAGGATTAATAGTATTAAATTTCATGCTACATGAATAAGTATTAAGGGTGTTATATACTTCCCCTTATTAGAACAGCAAGGATATGGAAAGTTGTATCAAGACCTCAAGAATTAGTTTTGGTGTTACACATGAATAAAATTATAGTGACATCAATTTCTTTCCTTTTACCATCATTAAGAATGAATTTTTAATGTTGATGATGTACTTTTTTCCTTCATGGTTATAATTTTAAAATGAAGATTGAAATATCTTATAAAAAATAACATATAATATGGTTCTCAATGTGGATTTTCATGCTGAACATTTTCATATCAGTTAATGTGTTTCAAAAATTTAGATTTCTATTCTAGATCAAGAAATCCATAAACATAATTTCAATCATATTTCATGAAAATTGTGAAGAGACACTAGATTAGAAAATTAATAAATTATCTCTATATAATATATGTTTACATAATGAAACTAAATTTATAATTGAATTTTAAATACAAGGAAACCGACTTCAACATAGGTGCAGTGATCTCTACAGCCATTGCAACAATATTAATTTCATTTTTAAATGTTTTACCATAAAATCTCTATAAATATTATTTACATACTTTAGAAAAATATAACAACTATCTACAATATTAGTAATTCTTGTTTACTTTTTTATCCAATCATGAACATGAAATTTATCTAAATGGGTTGTCTCTAAAATTTTCTGTTCCATTTCAATGATTCCTTTGATTTCAAATGATCAAATATAAAGAACTAAAAAAATTAGAATAAATTATAATTAAATGATAAATAATAATTATAAATAATTCATACATCGTATGTCAAATTATTTAAATAATATCATTGCAATGTAAAAACATAATATAACTAACTATTTTAAAGAATAAAACATGAAATTAAATTTTAGATTATGGATCTATAATATCATTCACCACTACTCTTACATTACTTGACTACCTTAAATTATGATGTATATAATCCATTAATTGATTCAAAATTATGTATGAAAATATATGTTACTTTGGGATCCACATCATGAAAATATTAGTAAACTGTCTAATCTATATGAAGAGGAAGAGAATCTAGGAAGGTAGGTTGTTTAGGATTTATCTATCTCATCTTTTCTCCTAACATATCAAGTATACATGATATAATTCTATCATTTATATACTAATTCCACTATCACAGCTCACCCTTCTTGGAATATATTTCCACCTTTTATTCATTCTCTATTGGTATCATACTTTGGAAGCCAAAACTTATTTAAAATTGGATCCTTCCTAATGTCCTCCAACACAACCCGAGTGTTTTATCCTTCCTCAAGAATTCATATGAATATATATCATAACCACAATGATAATGGTATCTTATTTAGATATCTAATAAATGGAATCCAACAAATATATTTTCACATTTTTTATTAGTGGGATAAATTTATAAAACATTAATATTGATGAAAAATAATTATCAATTACATTAAATCTTAGTAGCTTCTTATTTTAGTGGCCCATTAATAAACATACCCCTTTTTACATCCCAGATACTTTTTATTTTTCATGATGTTGGTTGCAGATGGAGGTATATATTGAAACTATTTAAATCCACCACAAAATTAGGATCTTGATTCTATAAATTTAGTGCAAATCCTTTCCTCCACAAGTAAATTATACCCTTAGTGTGTCGCTGTATGATATCCAAATTCACATATTTCATGTATTATTTTTTATAAAACAGAATGGTATTACAATTTTATAGAATATTTTTATTGGTATTTAATATTTTTTGATTTAAGGTAGGATTCCATAATTATTCAGAATTTAGGAAAAATAGATGAATATAGTTAGCCACAAACTATTCTTGGGGCCTCATATTAGTAAGCTTTAATGAAGATAAAACAAAGACAAGGTCAAATCAAAGACCAACTTCAAATATCATTAATGAGGATCCTAGATGATTCATAGTGAAAGGATATTAAAACTAATTTTACACATTATGAGTATAATTAATGACATCAAACATCATGGAATAAATTTAGCGCAATAATCCATTCATGAAGATGTGATGTGTTTAGACCCACACAGAACACATCAAGAATCCACTATACAAGATGTGAAATAATTTTGAAACTAGGGCTAAAACCACTCACATTACATGTCATGAATTTATTATCCATGAAATAATATCATTCATAAAATAGAGCTCTAGCCTCACACATTACACATTTTTAATTTCATTAATAATTTGATACCCTCAGTACTAGCACTATAATGACACCATTGATACAAAATTATGGTTTACACCTCTCATTTATGACATGTGAAACCCATGTGACCCCTGGTAATGTTATAAAATAAATATAATGATTTATTTTTTATTCCATGCATGTTCTTCCATTCATTTATAAAATATTCTAGGGGGATTTTTGAAAAAGGAAAGGGTGGTGAGGGAATCACTGGATGATGACCCCCTATTATTCTATATTATTACTATATTTTCTCTTTACATTCTTTCTTCAATATGATGTATCCCGTATATCGATTCAACTAGACTCCAACATCCATGGAGGTGTATTTATTTTTGAGTGGTAATGAAATGGGGGGTGGGTGGGTTTACTAGTGTTATTTTTTTAGGTTTTTTTCATAATTAAATAAAAAAAATCTTCCTTTAGTATCTGGTTTCTATTATTATTTGTAGTTTTAAATTACTAATTCGATTGATTTAGATTTTAATTATATTAATTTTAGTTTTCTTGGTAGATGATACATTTATCCCTCTACCCAGTAATTTTCTATATATAGTGGAAAAAATTAGTATTTGGTGATGAGTAAAGATGATCATCATCTCGTGTATAAAATTTTGAAAAGGAAATATGGGTTTATTAGTAAACTGAAAATAATTTTAATGGATTCTCATAATTAATCAGGAGACCCCACTATAATTCCATGCACAATGAAACGACTGTAGACCGGAATGAGAATTCATATTGGAATACCCTCATCAAACCCATCTGTCTAAGGGGGATAAAGGATATGGAAGATGAATCTCTCTATTTCCATCCAAGAAAAAATGTGTACAGTTTGGAAACCATGATTGAACGGAACTACGTATAGCTAAACCAACTTTGGTCACTTGCATATTAATTTTTTTTAATATCACGTAAATAAGATTGCTTCTAGATCTCAATATCTCCAAATTAATTAAAATCAACTTTTCATAAAATCAACAAAAAAATTAAAAACATTTTTTTGTACACTACTCTTTCAGAGACAGCCTAACGACTAACCCCAAGACTATAAAAACAAAAACAATTCCTTGTCCCACAATAGAAATGTTTAAAAAGAATCATATATTATTGGATTTTATTTATTGGTAATAATTACATGAAGATTTTTACTAATAAAAAATTAGAAAGATATAATTTAACTGAAATAATTTTAAAAAAAATATAGACATCACTTATCTACTATAAAATATTCAATCATTGACTATTGATAAAATTTCGTCAAGTATTTATATTTATATAGCCTTACATATTGTATTGATATTGATTCTATTAACTCCTATCATTATAATATAAAGGAAACTATATCTTAAAATCACTACATATAATTTCTACAATAGATATTGGAATTAATTTAATGTATTTCATATATAAAAGGTCAAATATAAGCTATAATTGAATAGGCTAAATATTTTTTTAAAAACATTTCTATCGTTTATACCATTTAAAACTATATAAATGAAATTGATAAATTTAAGGAATATAGACACCAAAATAGGAACATTCTACAACTAGTCTCCACTCCTCCAATCAAGGAATAAAATAATTATCCGAAAAATTATCTATTAGGTTAAGAAACTCATTATAAACCTAGAATGCGAGTTAAATAGGTTGTTTTTATAATCATAACCAATATTTAACCTTTTCTATCCATGTTTAATGGAATGTCATGGAAAATATAGAATATCACCCCTAAAAACATGTTGGGATTTCATATCTGATGATGAATAATTGGTTCCCATAATTTAATTAATTACATGTTTTTATGTAAATAATATTTTTCATAAAAATATTTTATATAAAGGAACACCCAAACCATGGTTAAAATACCTCTATGTATTCCATTCAAAAAGATGTATATTACATCAATATATTATCCATACCTATAATTTATTAATATTAAAAAAATTATAAATAAAACACCAATTTCTAATAATAAAATGAAAAACATTGAATATTATACTTTTTATCAAGAAAAATGTGTAACAAAAATTAATGAATAAATAAATAAATAATGAGGTATATGATTATCATAAAAAATGGATACTTTTTGTAACTATATTTTATTATAAATTTATAATTCTTATTCATACAAATTTTAAAATACATAACATGAAGATATGTAAAATTATTTTTTGATATGAAATTGTATACATAAAAATGATGAACATAATGAAAATATTATATATATAAGAATAAAGGGAAACTATTTCAACTAAAAATAATACATGAATCTAATGAATATTAAAAAAATTAAAAAATAGAAGTAATTACAAATATCTATATATTAAAATATATCAAATTTAAAAAAATATCTATGTATGTTGAATAATAATGGTGGTTTACATGATTATTTAGGAGAGAAATTGAGTATTTTCTCATATCCATATACTAGATAATTTTTTGTTTCATGGAAAATTCCTACACCATATTTATTGTTAACATTATTTAATCATGTAACAAATAAAAAATATTAAATAATTCTTCAAAATAATCAAAAATTTCATTATTTGAATTAAATTTTCCACTTGAAGAAAAATGAAACAATTATAATTTTATGGGTTATTTGAATTTTCTTATGCATCTGCAGGACAAATGATTCCTCTTTTAAATAAATATTTTATAAAAAAATTAAGTAAAAATCCATACTCATCATGTTCTTCCCCACATTTTCAATTATATCGGTTAAAAATAAATATTGGTATTTCAATTTTAATATATTAAATCTCCCATATATCATCGAAAATTGAAAATATGTTTTTTAATTATAAAATTGATATTTTATCATTGTAACTTAAAACGATAAGTTCTTCAATGATTAAAATTACATTACTATTTGGAAGTGTACTATTTATATTCATTTTTTGTGGAAATGAGTATCAATTAATAACAAAACCATCATATATGAACAAATTAGCACTTGGTGGAACTTATAACAAACCCTATGTTTCATATAATAATAAATTTGTGTTTAATTTCTCGATAAATCATTAAAAAAATCTATTTTTATGATCATTCATCAACCAATTTTCATATTTTTTTAATTACACATTGAATCCAATAATATGGGGTGATAAATATGGTCAAACCCCACTTATGATGTCCAAATGTAAAAATATCCCTTGTCACATCGTCAAGAGGAATTATTATTACCTTAAGCTCAAGGATCTCATTACCATCACTATCAATAGTATAATATTGAAATATAGATAGAAAAACTTGGTCCAAATCATATAAATAATCAATATATAACATAATCACTACTTCTATCATATATGTTTAAAAAAAATTTCCTCTACTCGGGTTTGATTCTTGATGTAACCCTTCAAAAGTTCTATATAATTTGTAAAAGTATGAATCCATCATAAAAAATGGTGTTATATATTCTCATATCACATATAATGATTTTTTATATATAACATTTTTTTCAGAAAAAAGGTTGGAAAATACAATTATATGTTATATAGTATGAGAAAAATATTTATTCTTCATCATATAAAAAATTACAATATATAATTTTTGTAAAAAAAATAAAAACTAACATAACCTGATGATATACATTCCAAAAGGCATCGAAAATATCCCACAATTTAAAAATAGTATAAATTATTTCATTAATACATGATATTAATTATATTCTATAGTTATTAATAGAAAACACTTCACTGAACCAATATTTTTAACATTTGCTGAAAACAAATTATAGACAGCAATACCATGTTTTCATTGAAAAAATGTGTCTTGTCACACTTTCTTAATGTTTTACGGGATAAAAGTAAATATTCTATCATTCTCTTTATCATGGGATAAATCTCCAAGTATATTACCATTTTTATTAAGATAAATCAGACATGAAATAAAATTTTGTCTTTAACATTATGTCTAATAAATTTTCAATCAAACTAATGAAAATTATTAACATACATAATGTTAATGAAATGTTTTATATTTTTTAATTTAAATTTTAGAATATTTAATAAAAGTTATTATTTCCTAATTTCATTTTATGAAAAAAATAAATTCATTTTTTAAAATTTGTCAAAAAAATTAAACTTTTCATATAATTCATCATCTAAAAATTTCTTCATGTAAAATAATTCTCTTATAAACCATTAAATATATTTTATAATCATAAATAAAGATTATTTATTGGTAAAAAGTTATGATTTCTCATGTACATAGTCTTTTTACCATTCTTTAATTGAATATATGATGTCACCTATTAAAAAATTTTATTTTATTTATATCATTTATCACTATAAATAGAAAGGATTAAACATTATGGAATTTTTTTTGTGGGCAATCTCATAGAATTTAAAATTTAAAAAAAATATTTTTAACAAAAAAATTATATAACTTCTATCCACTATATAAATTTAAAATCTAAAATCAATGGTTATATATATATAAATATATATATATATCAACCACATTTCCAATCTGATTTGGTATAAAAATCATCAATCTCATCATGTAATGTTTTCTCTTCAAACATATCTATATTGAAAATATGTATAATGAGAACATAATAGGCCAAAACAATATTGGTGTTCTATAATTTAATATTGATTCATAACATTTCTATATATTCTCATTTTGATATTGTAATCATTATTTCCCATATCAAATTTTATTACCAAATCGCTTTAATTGTGTTAAATCTATATGTTTATATGGTTATCAATCATATATGTCCTCATCAGTTTGATATATTGTCTTATTTTGGTAATCTCAATTTTATAATAGACACATAAAATGAGGAATTTTTTGAAAATATCAAAATTCATTAGTGGTGTATTTGGATTATGTTTTTTAGAATAATTATGGTTGGTTTTTTTATTCATTTTATATCATGAATTACCAAATTTTATATATTTTTATAAACATTAACAATCCTACATATACTTGACATAAGTTTGTAGAAAATATAAAACCTTTTATACATTAATCACATTGTTCTTAATATTGTTCCTCCCATATCATTATTTTTAAAAGATTTATTAATCTATAAGTACCTATTCTAAATATTCAAGAAATATAGGGAGTCTTTTATCACTCAAACCATTTATAGCATTCATTTTGACTAATCTAAACACATATAATAACACTATAAATTTAATTCAACCTAGAAATAGTGAAATAACATCATATCCATACAATTGTTTAACACATGTTGTTATATCACTATTTTCAACACATACATCATGAATTAATTATTCAAGATTATCCTTTGTTTCTTGCTAAACATATTGATCATTATTGAATAATGACTTGTATTATATTTCATCAAGTTATATCTAGAAATTATAATTGTGATTAAAAACAATTGAAATTGAATGGTATTTGATTTTTTTGTATGTTAATTTTCTCATATTCAAATACATCATGCATAGACAGAAAATTATATAATAATTTTCAATATTTTATTTAAAAAATCTAATGAAAGTATCAATACCTCTCCTATCACCATCTCTAATTCTTCCTACAATTATATAATTGATTAATAAATTACCTAAAATTAAAATATAACAGATGAAAATATTAAAAAATATTATATATATATATATATTTAATATAAAATGAAATATTACTATTCAAATGTGCATATATTTATAATAAACAACATCAATCTGAAAAATATTTTATAACCAAAATAAAATATATAATCCTAAAAAATTATATTGACACATAAAATTTAAATCAATTTATATTTTAAAAATTATTTATATTGAAGAAAAGTCTAAATATAAAAAAAATTAAAAAAATTATAATAAAATTATAATTACATACAATTACAACAACAGAAATTTATCAATATAATTATCCATCATAAATAAATTATAATTTTAATGAAATTATAATATAAAACATTTATAACTATATTGATATATAACTAAAACATACAATAACAAATTAATACTCAGTAAATCTAATATATAATTTTGAAAAATGAATTAATATGTTAAGTAATCCTTAAAATTTTATAATTAAAAAATTCAACACTTCAAATCTAAATAATATGGATTAGGATTTATAATAACATGTCCCATAATAGAGATTAAATTTTTATAGATTATGGTTAATGAAATTTGTGTAGCAATGATGGTGGATCATGAATGAAACAAGTGAAATAAATCTTCAGGGGGCTGAATAGAGCCAATGAAGATTTATTTTGGTTGATCAATATAAGATATGGGATAAAAGATACCAAAATAAGTAAAAAAATCATTCAATCTATGGGGTTTGAGCATGGTAAAATGTGACCATGAGATAACCCTTTATGTTTATAAACTCAATAGAACTAAAAGAATAATGAGATACCATATTTTTTTAATTTTTGTTTAATACTTATAATATTATTTATTATAAAACCAACATTAAGAGCAACACATAAAAACTTTTTAACATCGATTATTACATAATATAAAATAACATACATAATGTTCAATTATTAAAAAAATTAAATAACAAATATAAAAAACTAGAAAAGAAATAATGTTTTTTGTACTTGTATCACCAGGTATGAAGAGGTGTGTTTCTGAATTTTTTTCTCCAGGCCTCACCAATTAGTATGTTAAAGTCGATTACTAGGTTCCATCACAGCCAGATCAACCCTTATAAATTATTGAGTGCATAGGGAATAGTATATAAATAGACATCATAAAAATATTCTATATTTCATAAGGTGTGGAAATGTAATTATTTTTTTCATCAAACAAATAATTTTTTTGAATCAGTTCATTCTTATTTTAGAGAAGATTTCTGTAGAATGTGTAGGAAACTTCATAATAGATAGAATATTCTACCTATATAGAGAACCTTCAACAATAAAGTTTTACTATGATGATAATTTATTTCCTATTATTTTTATAATAAATTAGGAAAAACATTTGATGTAGTTAAGCATGAGTATAATGTTATGACCTCATCAATATGGACAATAGGGAAAAGAATCAAATTCTAGAGGATATATTGCGGTCATGTGCATTGAATATAGTCTTGAACTGGTAGTATAACTTTACCTTATTATAGTTCAATTAAAACAATAACTGTTACACCACAATTACAGTGTAACATTTCGAGGACATGTATAGGAGACCCTTTAGGACAGTACTACATTAGATAATGATTGAATATTCATCACTTATTTTTAAATACTTGGTGTCAATGATGATTGTGAAGGTACAGGTGATTGAGGAAAAATTTATGGAAACCAAAGAAACCATATGTCCTACATTGGTTGATAATAAACATATTTAGAGTAAAAAGAGGGTAATTACATGTTCTTATAGGTCTCATTGTGATGTTTTTGGATATCTAATTGCGGATAAATCTATCCTTGAGGTTTTTTGATATATTCTAAATTCTCAGTAGGATGTGAATGTTTTTAAATCAACTAGATTTACCCTTATAGTTATAGTGGGTGAAAACCATAACCCATGATTTATATATTTATAGATTCATGTGTGACCTTCCACACACCATTGACATGGGTGTGTTATACATATAAGACATTGCAATATTTTATTACATAAAAGTTTTGGTTGATGATTAGAAGGAGAGTTCCCTTTTATGCTTGATTGGTACCACTATTGACATTATTCTTTATTATACAAATCTTCATGAGATCTCATGGGATAACAAGATTTAGATACATTCTTATTACCCTCAATTGTTTGAGTGATAATTTATTTTTATGGATGAAAATCCATAAAGATATAGAGTATATAATGATTTCATTTTTTTAATTAGAACAATTCTAAATTTTAATGTTTGATACAAAATGTTTAATTATTTTATTATGTTTTTTGATTTTCATATTTGTGCATGGTATAATGGGAATATCCATG
Source organism: Viscum album (assembly GCA_963277665.1). Classification (NCBI taxonomy): domain Eukaryota; kingdom Viridiplantae; phylum Streptophyta; class Magnoliopsida; order Santalales; family Viscaceae; genus Viscum; species Viscum album. The sequence goes on from OY728144.1 coordinate 16,116,903, forward strand.
TTGTTTTATGGTCCCTTCATCTAAATCATAGATATGAGGTATTGTTCCATGGTAGTTGGATTGGTGTATTGGACATCATTTAAACCATTCAAGCTAATATAATATATGAGATGTCCTAATTTGATCCCATTTTCATGTTACAATGGGGTTAGAGCCACATTAAGTTAGGAAAGTAAACAATTTTTTCTATAGAATTAATGAGATAATTTTTCACTCTATAGTTTTCTAATTAATAAGAATCTGAGGACCTTTAAGATGTGACCTCTATTTAACCTTGAATTTTTTCCCTCCCTTTTAAGAATAATGATACCATATAGGGAGTCACCCTATGTAGGGGATGGCCAATGGATACATTATAAATTTTCGTTAAAAACATCTATCCCTTTATTTCCATTAATGTTTCATTAACATCACTTTATCTCCCATATTATAATTGTGGGATTCAAGAGACCAAAGTGTCATTGAGGATCTCTTAACCAATTAATATTTAATGGTGAACCCTGAATTTTTCATTATTTTGTATTCTAGTAGCATTAATGAATGAGTTATGAGGCAATAATCTTTCCTTATCTCAATATCGGTTACCACATGATTTTCAATATGGAACAATGAGTTTTTGTCAAATATTTACCTTAAGAAATATACATCATAGTTCTCTATTAATCAATATCAATAAATCTTTTTTATATAACCCTTTAGGTCTTATTTCTCATTCTTAATATTGCACAAAACAATTCTCTCGGGTCAATTATTTATATTGTAGTTTTATTGAGAGGAATATACAAGTTCTTGTAAAGATGGTATAAGATGTGGATGTTTAGATGTGGCGAAACATTGTAGAGATTATATTTCTAGGAGGAGATGATAATATTAGTGAGGAAATACTATAGTTTGTCTCATTATTGTGTGAAAAATCTATACATTCCATGAATTATGGGTATTTTGTATCTCCCTTATCCCCAATAGGTATAATCATTATACAACACTCCATATTGTCATGTGACAACCCACTTAATACTTCTAAATAAGGTTACATTGAGTTATTCAAATGAGGATCCTATATTGGTTTGATGACTAATATGAAGACTTATAGAGGATATTTGTGGAATTAATGAAGAAAATGTGGCTTCTTTAAGTTGATTATATGGATGTAATATTGTAAAAAGGGAAAAATGTTTTTTGAATGTTTGGATTGTGCAACTAAAAATATGATCATAAGAACTAGTCATATAATATTGTGTTTTATTAAGATGTGAAATTAGTGGTACTATAATAGTAGTGTGATAATATATATCAAATTGTATCTTTATTAATCCTGAGATAGAATGACATGGATTGACGAATTCCTGGGTTTTTACATATTGATTCATCCATGTGTCATATACCCAAATAATATGGAATATCCTGAGTTATTTCTCATGTATGGTGTAATAGTCTAACCCTTTGGAGAACACATGCCCATTTAAACATTGTTTTTTGTAGTTTTAATGATTATAAACATACATACAATGACTTGATTTAGGGACACAATAAAGAGTTTACATTGGAAGAGTTATTCCACTTGTAGAATAGATGATAGGGAAAATGTCCCCTATATTCTTCTTGAAGTTTAGTAAACCTTACAAACATGGGTCATGGGTCATTTATATATTTGTAGGGTTAATACTCCCATTGTATTGATGGTTTTTGTTCAAAACACATATAGTTGACAGAGTTCGGTACTCCCTTGTATACATAGGTTCAAATTACTCTGTATATAGTGTTTGGAATTTACTCATCAAACTGATACTTATTCATAAGACATGGGTCCTTCAGGATGTTTCAATTCTGAAATTAATATATTGTTTAACTTAAAGAGGCATGTTCTGTTATGTTCTCTGAGATGTGATATGGGTTTTTTTATAGATAGATAGAATGCATTATTGAGTTTCATGGTGTTATTTATTTGTAGATAAGATGCTAGGTGGTTGATGGATGGGACTCGACATCACATTCCTATAAAGTGAAAACATATATGGGTTTTTTCATCTTACTTAAATAATTTATCATTTACCTTAGTGGTTTTATGTTGACTATCCCTTCCATTGGTTATTCCTTTTTGATTTTTGGGTCATTCCACTAGGTATGTATATAAAAATCCCCATATTAAATTTTTCCATGCATATTTTATTCTTATAAATATGAGAAATATTTTGTTTTTTGATTGGATTCTCATGATGTTGGTGCAGTGGGAGATGGTGGTGCATAAGTGGAAAATATAAAAACAATTATCATATTTGGATCAATTTTATCATAATGATCCATTAAATTTTGTTTTTTTATTAGTTTTTAAGTTTGGTATGTTGGGTGCCTATTTTTTCAATTTATACATTTTGAATTATTCCCTTGTAATCCTTTTTAGATTATAGAAATTATCTAAGGCATTATTAAATGTTTTTGGTTCTTAAGAGGCTGGATATATTATAATATTATATCTAATGACTTCAGTTTATATGAAAGTGTATTAAGACAAGGAATCAAACCATGTGTGATAATAATTCTTGATGTTAATCAAAAACAACTATCCAACTGCATATTGGATTGGGGTGGAACACTTAGCCAATTTCAAACCCAAAAAGGTTCTCAGTTGGGTGGGTTATGTCATTTCTAATTCTTATCAACATTCATCAATTTTAAATTTTATTAATGAATAAAAATATTATATTTTCTTTAAACCATTCTACAATTTTAATATGAATAATAACAAAATTTTTAAAAAAAATCATTTTAATAACCCAATATTAGAATAATATATTATAATCAAATCATATTCGAATCACATATTTATTAATTTAAATAAAAATAATTTTAATCACTATTATATTATTATCATACATAATTAAATTAATATTTTCAATATTTTTTATAATGTTTTATTTCTCAATATCTATAATTTATTAATACTTGAAATAATTTTAAATTGTTAATAAATAAAAATCATAATAATAATAATAATTATTATTATCACATCATAGTAAACAATATTAATTTTGGTTATTTGTTTAGTTCTATTTTGAAAATTTCAAAAAAATTGTAATTATGTCAATAATAATTCGTCATTATAAATAAATAATTATATAAATACATTTTTTTATCAAATTATAATTTAATAATTTTTTAAATTGAAATTAAGAAAATTTCCTAAAAAATTTAGAATTAATAAATATAAAAATTCTATGGTTTAGTTTTTGAAGAATATATCCCATTATTTTTTATAAATAAAGAATTTTATTTCAAACAATATGTGAAAAAACTGAAAAATATACTCCAAATCTAGAAATAATTTTTTTCTAGGGAACTACTAATTATTCTTTTGGTTTTAATTTATATATTATAAGATAAAATAAAAATACAATATAATTCATAGAGTGATGTAATCAGGATATTTTTTTCATTTTATCTCAAATGGAAACAACTCAATATCATTATCTATGAACATTTCATATGAATCATTCATTGTTTTAGTTATTCCATATATCGATCACACATGACAATATCCATGTCTCTTTTCCCATTTTCTTATTAGAAGTGGAATTCAACATATAACAATTCAGAGAATATTGTTTGTGTTTTTCATAAATACATAATATAACAATAGAAAATATCTAAAAAATCATCCAATTGACATTAAATAAAATAAATTTTATATCAAAAAAGAAAATATTTATTTAATTAAATAATAATGGGTTAATTTAATTAATCAAATAAAATAATGTTATAGAGAAAAAATTTCCAAAAATAGGGAATCATACCATATTTTAAAATATGGCTATATACATATGAACATTATTATTTAAAAAAATCAAACAAAGAGAGAAGTCAAAATATTGTTTGAATAGATATAAGAAATAATTTTATCTATGAATCTATACATGATGCATTTAATACTATTTTATTTTTTGATATATAAATCATAACATATAGAATATTTATTACCTTTTTATTGAATGATATTTATCCCCAAATACATAATTTGTATATGATATAAATTGATGGGTTATATATGCCACAACCTTCATGTGACACATGGAAATAACATGTATAGAGAATATCCATGCTATTGGATTTAATGTCATGCATGGTTAAACTATAGAACATATCTATAATTTTAGAAATTAATACATAATATTAAATTATATTGTGGTGTAAAATTCATACAATTGATGATTTAATTGGTCATAGATATCACTCATTCATTAATTTTCAGGATTAACTACTATAATAACCATGGATAATACTCACGTGTTATATAAATCCACTACCCTATGATTTAAATGTGTGTAGATACATGGGTGAATCTCTCCAATAATCTATTATTCTCTATCCACTGTACAGTGATATCATACCACATCATTGAGGGTGGGGAATTTATTTCTAATGATGAATGATTCATATTTCCTTATGGATACCTGTGGTGGTGGGATTATTTTTTTTCCACTTTGATGGTCAATATCAAATATTTATGATGAATATCAGGATGGTTGAAAAATATTCTTCATTTAATGGTAATCACATTTTATAGGTCAATCCTTTCTTATTGTTTAGAAGGTCTTGAAAATATTCTATTGAAATCATGTATTTGTGTTTTTTTACATCTGTTGATATGATTACCTATTAATCATCCTCAATGAAAGAAAACATTATTATTAAAGTATGTCACACACAGAATTAAATTAAATAGTGTTAATAAATGAACTCTAGAGAATAGAGAACCCCATAATATTGGAAAATATCATTCCCAACCCATATCCACTCTATAGGAATACCCGTTTTCTTTCATGTATTATGTATTAATGCATAAAGATTTACATCTTGCATCCTATAAGGAATGGGGTGGACATCACTTTTCAAAAGAGATTTTGTTTTTAAAACAGTCTTAAAAAATAAAACCATTACATGGATTATTCCATTGAGGAAATTTTTTTACCTTATATAAATGAGTTAGATAAAGACGGGTGACCATGGGTTTCACCATGACCTTGATGAAATTGGGGTGCTGAGTAATTTTTATTTTAAATTTTTATTTTTTTAATTGAAATGATAATTTATAAATGGAATTTGAATTATAATATATATATATATATAATAATGATATTGATTAACTAATAGTTTTTTTACTAAATTAATTAATTATATCTGTTATATAATTAAATAAAAAATGTATTTTAAACATTAATTATAAAATAATCCATAAAAAATTATATTTAATATTAAAAATATCTCTAAAATTTATATCTTATATTCTATATATGATAATCAATTGGGATTATTTTATGATCATTAAATGGTGTTTAGAATTTTTTTTATAAATTATCAGTATAATGAAAAAATGTAAAAATGATTATATATTATATATAAATTGTTTATAATTACTTCATTTGATTTCTTAAAATTAAATTTCCGTATTTTATATATTATTTAAACCACACAGAAGGTTTTTTTTTGATTGATTTTATCACGGTTTAATTTATGGTATGTGTTTGAAATTTTCCTTTAGTAATACTTTTACATAATATAAATCAGAATATATATTATTTGTAATTTATAAAATACTATTTATTTATAAAAAATTTCATATTATATATAATAAATAATATTTCATAAAAAAGTAAAAAAGAATGAGTTTATATTAAATGTTATGGAACATGCATAATGTTATCATATATGTGTGTGTGTGTGAATTTATATTTGTCTCGTATTATTGATTTTTTTAAAAATTGTTATCTCTAGATTAATAAAATTAATTTATTTGAAAATAATCATTAATTTATTGAAGTATATAAACTATATATATTATAAATCACATATGAAGGTTGGGGTATTTCCCTAGTTGAAATGGTTCCCCATAATCTTATATTGGGTCTAGATTCAAATATCGGTGGGAGAGAATTTCCCCATGCATGTTGTGACAGTCATGATGTTGGTTGGTGGTAACATTGGTAGGTAGTGGAATAAGCATGATGCATGTATGCCATGAAACATGCATGGTGTGGGTTGATGGTGATGCAGGAATGACGTTGGCATGACGTTGCACTGGGACATCAGTTGAGTTTGTCGGAATTTGGTCCATGTAATGGGATTCATTCTCACTGGGCCATTGGGCCATATACTAAAGAAATAATCCATTATTTGTGGGATATCCCTTGGGGGTCATAGCTTTAAATTAAATTTTGTGTGTGCTGTGTGTTTTTTAATGTATTTTTTTCCCAAATCACCTCATATTTATAAATCACATATTCATTAGTTTAATTTTTGAAATCTTCTATGATATATGACTTTTATAAAATACTATGTATGGAAATGAATGTAGTTTTTTATCTAACATTATCTAAGTTTGTAATTGAATTTATTTTTTGAATATATTTTATTCATATTAGTTTATCTATTTATGAATAATTCAAAACTATCTTGAGTAAGGTCTCCTTAACAAGTTATTTTTAGGGTCAACCTACCTACCAACCTGGGGGGTATGCCATATATATAAATTTGAATAGGGCCTTCTATCTATCAATTTGGGCTTACTCATGTGGGGATTTTTAATTTTAAAAAAATACCAACTCATAGACTTCATATGTTCAAGTAAATTATTTATATAATTAATTCATATACTTATTAATATAATTGAATCCAATTTTGAGTGTTTGACACAAAATTATGGGTTTTTCAAAGAGTTACACAATAATAAGGTTTGAAGATATTTATATGGTGCAGGGAATAAGATTAAAAACAAAATCAATAGATGTATGAATACATAAATGGAATAAATTGAGATGAGATGATGAAATTTAATCCCCTTTTAAAATAATAAGTGTGATATTCCTTTCAAATAATCATGTTTTATGATCTCAATCATCCCATCAGGTATTTCTGTGATCAACACAAGTACCAATTCATTATCTTATTTGATAAAAGGATGTTATAAGTAACTTTGGTTTTCCAATTTGGTATTTTTGGCTCACTATGAGTACTACATGAATATTATTTATTATCTTATTCTATGAATTTTATTTGGGTTACACTATCTTGGAAACCCTAACAGTTAGGGTATAAGAGGAATGAAGTTAATTTCATCAATTTTTGCATTAGATAAAAAGTTATCCACTAAATTATCCAAGATGAAATACTATTATGATTCAGATGAAACCATATATAAATAATCATGGATCATTTACATGATGAAAATAGTGTAATTTTTAGACAAATATAGGTATTTTCACACTAATGTATATGATTTTTTATAAAGGGTTCACCGTTTTAGTGTGATACTGTTTAATATAATTCATTAATATATAGTTATCAAACATGATAGTCATTATATAATTCTTATATTGTTAATGAGAATCATCATCATCGTCAATCAAAACATTGGGATTACTCATTGGATGATGAAACATATAGTAAAATACTCCTAAAAAAAGTAACTTATGAAAAGTTTATAATAGTTATTAGTGACATAAGAAACATTCTTGAAGAGATATTTGATGTGTTAGAATAATGATTATTCATGATTATTCAAGTTTTGAAATCGTTTGACATAAGAATGTATATTTTTCTAGAAGCATATATCTATTCACATATGGTATTATGGAATTATATGAAAATTAACAAAGTGAATCTTATTATATATGTATATAAATGAACTCAATGTCATTATATGCATTAAAAATTTATGTAATTTTATTCCTATATACTCAATATGACTGTGTATTCTAAATGATACATATTTTCATTGAATATGTTATTGAATCAATGAGAAAATTTTATTCAATGTTTTATTCCATATAGAATTCAATTCTATTATTCTTACATTTATATAAATGAATATGTATGACTTACACAGGATGGAAGTCTAAAAAAAGTTAGAAAAAGTAATTAATCGATGATCAGAGCATGATGTAATGAATCAATTTGGAATTAAATTGAAAGCATGGATTCTAAAATATAACCTAAACTTATTATATTATGTGTATTAGTAAATTATTATTTATACAAGATCTTATAACCAACAATTTTTTTAAAAAAGGTGATCGGTATTTTTAGTACACATAGGTAATGATTGTTTTATAATATAACATGTTATAAGGGGGACTAAAATAAGATGTTTAGATTAAGGAATTTATCTTATTTTCATTAAATTGAAATAAGAAATTTTTTGTTACATTAATAATTTGAATATTATGGTATATAAAAAGATCATATGAATCTATGTAAAAGATGTGTATCTTCATCACATGTATCTTATATGATCTGAGAAGTGGTTAAATAACAAAGATTTATTATGAACAAAATTTCAGTTAATTGGTAATAAACATATTTCTTATGACTTATCATGAACATATATCATGTTTCAAAGAGAACATATAGATAAAATTGTTTATTCAAGAAAAACAATTTATCCAATTATTTATTAAAATATTATAAAATGTGATTCCTACTCATTAGTGATTTCTTTTAATGGGTTAAATATTTATATCTAGAAAATAATTCTACCACATAGAATACCATATCAGATATTGGAAAATATGTTATTTCTTTATATTCCAATTACAAGGAAATAAACATTATTTGTAAACACATTGAAATTTATATATATTAAAAATATATTCTAAAAAGAATATAGTATCTTAGAAGCTAATGGGAATGTGAGGGACTTATTGATGTTCAAAATTAATAATTAAATGATTTAAAAACGTCTAATTATAATGTTATATTACATAAATATTCAAAGTAGTTTATTATATGTGATGATAATGAAAAATATATTGGTATATATATAGTTATCTTGAATTAGTGGAGATCACCCTAAGATTACACTAGTTATTGAAAAATTCATTTACTCCATACATCTTAAGAGTATTATTATATGGTGTAAATAGAAATGAAAATAAAAAAAAATTGTTATTATAAAAATATAAACTAATCTTTATACTAAAATGGATTAGGGTTTGTTGTTAAATTAGTAATTTAATAGTTACAATATTTTAAAATTTGGATAGAAAAATTTCTTCGAAATAAGTTGTAATGATGATGTTAATAAACCTAAAAAGAGTACTGTATAGACAAAACAATTATAAATGATATTATTTTATGTGATGAATTTAATATGTTTAATTATTTTCAAAGAATTAAACTTTTGGAATATTGTAATGAGAAACCCCATGTGGGCCAGATATTCCACCTATATCATCCCACTATAGTTCTTATGCATCATTATTAAATTCTCTAAGTTATAAACCATTTCCATTGTACCATAAGTAAACAAATGTGAATGATACACCCTGAATAAAAAAAAGATCAACACTGTGTCCATACAAATAACACTACATGGGACCTCCATTCATTAGAAAACCATCCCTAGAAAATTTATCATTATAGAATAAAAACATCCAGATTTAGAATAAAGAAATTGAATGGTAAAAAAATATTTTTCTGAAGAATTTTTATTATTCAAATGACATAATTGTATGCCATGATTTTAAAAATAATAATTATGAATTAAAAAATAACAAAAATAAAGGTTGAAAAGTCAGATATGCCACACTACCCGAAGATTTATAACCAACCCTAGATAAAGTAGCATCCACCACGATGTGACTAATAAGTGATCAGCATATCCAATATCACTAACTTCCCAATGTATAGAGGGATTAAACCAACCTAAAATCACTAACCTCAATTCCTACTAAAATTACTAAGGATAAATATAAACCAACGTGAGTATATACTGTGTGATCTAAAGTCTATCAGGATACCACCACAAGTCTATTAAATTCCTTTTATAATTAAACACAATCCCACGAATTTGAAAATACAAACAAAATAAGTTTCCATTAATTTTATAAAGAATAAAAAAACAATCTATACATTATATCATTTCTTAAACACTACATTTATTAAAAATTATTCAAATATTTACCACTAAGGAAATGTAATATAAAAATCCAACTATATACCTTTGAACAAACATACATTCCATGAAACCAATTAAATCATTCTCTTTTAAGTTAAAAACTCCATTGAAAAATTACATCCCGTATGTTAAAATAAATTTCAAAATTAACATTACATAATTGGTTGCACTTAGAAACCACCACCACTTTCCCATAAAAACCTCAACACACACATTTCGAAAATATGAGTTAAGATCAATGGAAAATATAATGAAATTAAAATTCAAATAAGGTCATAGATAATAAAAATAAATAGATTGTGAAATACTATACCACATCAAGATTAATATCTAAAAATATCAATAAAACAATGATATCTATATAAAAGTTCCAAGAAAACAATATTTCAATCAATAATAAAGAGGAAAAAAATAAGATATATATTATACGGAAACACATAATAGTCTAATAAGATATGTAATATATGTAAAAATGTGGAACTATTTGGTGGTTGTTTAACTACTACATAACCCATCACCTGAATCACTCTTAACTAGTCACCCCAATGAAACCCCTAACCATGTTATAACATTTAACCAGTGGATTCTATACAATTTTCACCCCTCAAATAGTATTGTCAACATCCCTTTTCTGCCCACTTAGTTGCCTTGACATCCACCCAACATATATAAAAGAGGTGGTAAGTTCTTATATTTTCTTATCACTTACCGTTGAGTTTTTATAAGGGTGTAGACCATTAAAAATGAAATTTCATCTTGATTGTGTAAATTTTATATAGTTATATAAACTCCGTGCACTACATTGATTATTTTATACCATTATAAAATTAATAATATATTTTTTAATACACCACTAATAATTTTAATTTTTTATAATAATATCTTTGTTCAATTACATTAGTTTATATTTGGGGTTATGATAAATTCCAATTGATACAGAGTGATGAAGTAATTGGGTCATCTAATGGGATCCTACCCTATATATCCCATTAATGAAATAATACAAGTTGGATTGAATCAATAGGAATTTACCTTCACCAAATCCATGATGATATTAAATAATTGAATCCTATGAAAACTATTAAGGATAAAATTTCATGTTCATTAAGGTCATGTCCCAAATAATTTTCCTCAGACCACCCTAAGAAAGAACCACCATAATACATCTTACTATTAGGGTGTATACTTTTGTAATAAGGAGGTATTTATCTAGAACCTTGCTATATGATTTTTTATATTTTTTGTAATTAAATACTAAATATATTTGACCTTTTTTATTATTAGATTATAAATGAATATAAAAATCATAATTTCATCTGAAAAATGAGAATTGAATTATGGGAAATTATATAGTTTACATTATGAGACTATTTTGGATAAATTTAAGAATTTCTTAATTAAATTGAATTTTAATAAAAATTATTATCGAATAATATATATTAAAAAAAGGTATAATAATTTTAGAAGAGCAATGTAATTTTTATAAGTGTCATAAAGTAGTTAATATTGTAAAACTAGTATTTTATGATAAATAGAGATTTTATTTTACAGTGAAAATAATATTATATATAAAATTATTTTGATAAAATAAATATTATTTTTTAAATAAATATATTTAAATGGAATGCGTAATTTTTCATAATTTTCTAAGATATTTGGATTATGGGTAAACATAAAAAAGGTATAAATATACAATCTATTTTATGAAATAATAATATCCCTATAGTGATTTAATAAAGTTAATAAATGGAATACATGAGTAAATATATATTTACCATTAAAAATCTAATTTTTTAATGATATTTTATTATTTTTATAATTCATTAATAAATCCTCCAAAACCTATAATATTTTTTAATGTTTTAATATCAATTCATTATCAATTGAATCACTACAACATTACATATAGTAATATTTTAATTTTAATTGGTTTTGAACATAATAAATATTTAATACAACTGCCCTATAGTAGAACATATGGGAAAATAACACGGTAAGGTTTTTTGTCTCGATTATTTTATCATATATAGTCCAAAAACTGTGTTTAGAAATTAATAATGAGCTCACCTATCTCTTTATATAATTACCCTCCCATCCAACACTCATATTTAATAAAACCCCATGGATTATTATGTTCCTCTCCCTCCCAAGGTGTTCATAATCTTTTAAGAAGATCCTCCTAATATTTTAGATGTTTTGTCTCATGGTAAGTTATTCTATCATCCTCCTCCCATTTATTCAAGCACATTATTTATATCATGCCATTTTACTTCCAATTTTTGGTTATATAATATATTATTACGCATAATTTTTCACTATAATTATGATATACATGAAATGAGGTACGTCATTTCACTATCATTAAACAAAACATTAGTATTTATATACAGAAGTTGTACTGTCAAAATTATAATGTTATTTTCCATGTATAAAATTTATGTAGTGAATTACCATCCTCAATTATATTCAAGGGTTTTATCCCATATATACACATCATTAATTGATTTGGGATATCTGTTTATTTATGAAAAACTACTTAATAATGGGATTAACAGTGATGAGAGGAATTCTTATGTTGTATAATCTATGTGGCACACTAACACATGTTCAATATATGAATGTGATTGGTGAACCTGGAATTATACATCCCTATAATGATTTGGGTAATTTTTTATCTCATGAGATTATATATGTGGTGAATGAGAATTTATCCTATGAACACAATTTTATGGTTTTTTGGAGGGTGTTATTGAATTATGGTCATGATTTCAGGTTTTATGTTGTTTTTACATTCATAGGTTGTCTACATGTTATCATCCTATATCATGATTTGAGGTTAATGTTAATGATTTTCACCCCCTTTATATCACCTTGATATACATTTTTAATATCACTTATTAATTTCATCATTTAAATCTTTTATTATTCCCTTACTGTGATTTATATCTCGCCCCATTATTATATACATCCCCAGGTTATCCCGTACAGTTTTTGAAGTGTAATATAATTTTATAAGCATGTTAAAGAGTTTTAAGTAATTTTGTTGTATCCATGTTCCAATTTATTTTCTTATATTTTTCTTTATGCATATAAATTATCCCTTTATATATTATATTATTAATTATTATGTAATAAATCATGAAATAACATGTTTTAGTGATATTGGTAAGGATAGATTTCCCATGGCTCCGAGCTATCATAATGGAGTTTAGGGGAGTTCTATAGGTTAGTTAATATCACTATCATTATAAGGGTCTCCCTGCTATGATTAAAGGAATGGTGTTAACCAGTTTTAATCTTTTTTAGAGGATTGAACCTAGGGTATGTTTTTTTGGCGAGGGTTTTCCAGAGACTAGTCATTGAGTTTTTTGTTTGGTGTTTCAGTGCACCATGATGAGTGAAAGATGATAGTCTAGCCATTTCGTAAAGATTTTTTTCTAACATTTCATTGAATAATAATATTAATCACACATATCCCTTGTTTCATATGATTTATGACTATTTAAACACCTTAATCTTTTTATAATAGAAATATCTTTAATAGTGCATAAACATATTTTAATTTTATTTTCATTACCAATGTTAATTCAAACCTAAATTGAAATTTTAATGACACTAAAAAATTATGTCACAATTATATTTTTCAGACATGAAAATTTTAGAAAAGAAAATCACGTACATGATAATATTTATATGTGAATTTTCAAATGTGATGGAGTTATCCAACATAAATAATCTTATATAGTGAATCTACTTTTGTAATATTAGCTATGAAGAAAGATTACCTATATAAAGTTTCACTATACAGATATCACGACAATGTAGAGAAGGATACATAATATATTTTTCAATTTTGAATTGGCTATCTAGAGACATCAGTTACATCTAATGAGATATATTATGTTTTTTACAATATGGATATTTCGGCTATATAAAATTGGTTATGTTGATGATTTTAGTTATTTGATATTTTTGCTAATGTTATTTCAGCTACATGAACCAGTCACACAGACCATTATTGATTTGTGCCTATCTTTTTCCTTTATAAAATCTTGTATATTGATTTTTAATAATTATAGTATTTTTTCCTTCTACCCAAAGTTTTTATTACTATTTGAGTATTATATTGAAAATTAATAGTTTTTTTCAATATCAATGTAGTATTAATTTATAAATAAAATATGTATGAATTCCCTAAATGCATCAAGGTTCATGAATGGTAAAATAGAAACATTATTTATGATTTCATTCCATTTAATGATTAATTAAAGGAAATATTGATCTTTTAAATATTATAATTTTTTAAAAGATTTTAATTATAGAAACTTGATTAATGTTTCATATAAGGATATATAAATTTATTAAAAATAAATTAAAATTGATATTCAATGAAAATTGATCCCACCATACAATATATATAATATTATTCTTCATATATTCTAAAACTATCACTATTATACCAAATATAATATTACTTCTCAAATATTCGTTCTCTTATACATTCAAGAAATATCATTTTGGAATTCAACTGTTCATCCTTGAGACGTTCGCAAAAACAATATTTATTCACATAGAAGACTTATATAATTTCAACTTCTATATATTATTTTTTACATTAACAAATTATTTTTTTCAACATATAATATCTTCTTGTGTGATTAGATACACCTCATATTTATACTGGGTGAAGAATATTTTATTTCCTATAATAGGACCTTAGTAAAAATTTATTATATTTTATACCATGTGACTATTTCTTTCACTCTTGTTAGGAATCCAATGGAATAGTAATGTATGTAGTGAAAATCACCATGCTCATTGAGAGAGTGCTCGTGGAGTGGACTAGGGGAAAGTTTTTTACATGAACCAAAATAAATCTCATGTTATATTTTCACTAGATTACATTTATTACACTTTTTATCAATCATAATATTTTTAATTTAACATCTCAAAAAATGGGTTTGAAATTCTAGTGCTCAATTCACTCCCTCATGAGAAATAGTATAACAACCTAGGAAAATATTTTATATCAAATAACCAACTTTTAGTTCAAGAAATTCATCCTGTTTATGTTTATGGATCAATATCTAATAATAATACTCTAATTTTTAACATTAAAGAATGTATTTTTGTGATTATATCATTTTAATTCAATGGATAAAACATTGTTTAGTTGAAATCAAAAGTGATTATATACTTAAAAAACAAGGTTTTCATGAATATTTTAATGTGATCAAAACCTTAGAAGATATTCTCTAGAGAACTATATCATTAAAGAGATGGAAAATAGGATAAATTTGATTTAATTCTAGAATCCATGAATTCCATCGTATGTTTAATTTGTATAAATGAATTCAATTACGATTATTAATGTATTAGTATGCATGAGATGTGGGATACAATCTTTATTTATTGTAATGGAATTTATAATTTTATATTGTAAAAATAAAACACATTAAATATAAATGTTTACCCTTTCATAATTATATAACGATAAATAATAACTTAAATGAATGGAAGACTAATAAAAAATAATTAGTGTTTCAACTATAAGAATGCATGTTTATAAGACAAATCAATATTATAAAGTACCTAGTGAAAAAACATTAAAATGAAATTGTATATCCATCTCTTTAACATGTTCCACTCCTATGAAGAATATAAAAACAAATAAACTCATTGGAACTATTATGATATATGAATCCAAAATAGTGGTTAGGGAAGCTTATAAAAGTATAATTAAATTTGGAATATGAATTTATAAGTGTATCTACATCAATTAATGTAATTAAGTTAAAATAAGTATTAATATTTAAATCTTATAATTAATTTGACTCAAACATTAATGACTATGATGGTAAAATTCCCCAATTATAATGGATATCTATTAGAGTTTATAAAAATATAATAGGCTTTAATTATCCCTTTTTCAAATAAAAAACTTCTAAAAGAAATTACAATGAAGATCAATTTATTGAGTAAAAAAATTATTTGATATATCAAAAAAAATGACCCTCAACTATAAGAGAAAACAAAATCTAAAAATAAATTAAGCAGAAATACATGTACCATATTAATAGTAAAATATCTACGAAGGATCCTTATAGGGCTTAAAAATATTCTAGTAGTGATTCATTTTGTGAATCTGAATCTGAACTACAAAATTATAAGGATACCATATCGTTTACGGAACAAACACCTAAGGTAAATTTATTTTATTATTTTGATCAAGAATATTATTTTGGTAGATTAAAATTCTAATATTAATAATAAAATTAATATTTTACAGTGTTTAAAGATAAAAAAGAGATCTTAACAAACAAAATTAATGTGTTTATAAAATCATACAATGTTCTTATGATTGAAATATATTCCCTATGATAATTGGTTCTTGATATTAAAAATAAATTGTATAAGTATAATTTCACTTATTATGAGACAGAATATAATATTAAATGTTTATTGTATGAGATATAATTCCTTCATGACTATTCATATTTTTAGCTATGTGGGAATGCTATCTTTGTCAGATATTGGGAAACAATAAATAAAATAGATTAATATTTGGTATATAAAGCAATATTGATTGGATAAGGCCGTATAAGAATTGTTTTTTCGTATTTATATAAATAAGTTAATTTGTAAAAAATCTTTCTTCATTTTGGAATTCCTGTAGATTTTGTAAATTCTTATAGAATATGAAATCCTTAGTTTTTTGTTCTTAATAATTCCTTTATTTTGATGAATATGTCTAAAATAAATTCCATAATGGTTTGATAGCTAAGGTATAATTTGATTCCAAAATCATTAGTCTCTAATATTGTATGACCCAAGAGTATATGGGTACCAAAACACCTTGTCTTTTAATCTCTTTTTGTGCAAAAAAATATATAAGAATTTAATTATAAGTTGACCATAGATAGTGTATTACCAAAATATAATAGTTGATATTTAAAAAAACTCATTCATTATCCAATATTATGGGAGGGATTTTAATTATTGGTGATAATGAAAATGGGATGAATATTTGAGTTCAACTAGTTGGAAATCCAAATTCAGTCATTTTCAAAAAAAAATCTCTATTTGGAAAGCTAAAATTATAAAATTATATGTATTTTACACAATTATTATGATGTGTATTAAATTTATTTTTTAACAATACATCTTATTAATTCATAGATAATATCATAATTATAAGGATCCAATAATGGAAACTATTGATACATTAAATCTTAACTATTTTACTAATAAAAATATAGACTATTTTAATTTTGAATTAGATGATTTTGGGATTTATCATTTTAAATATGAAAAAAATTATGAATTTTCCTTGATAAATTTATATAAGTTAAATATGATTTTATATTTTTCAAAACATAAATAGTATACAAATAAACATTGGGATAACACACAAATGGGTAAGAAACGTTATACATCTTTTAATTTAATTAAAATGGTTTTAATTCTATATCCCTATAACTTTTAGAAATCAATTTTATTGGACAATCTAGAATATAAAGACACTTATTTATATCATTCTTTTATGTTTTATTTGATGACTATAATAGATTTTAATAGGTTTTATTTTTTATACTCAAAATTAAATCTTGATTTTTTGAGAGCTATTTCAAAAAGAATAATTTACCATAAATATTTCTATAAGATGTGACCATGAGAGGGAATTTGAAAACTATTATCTCATTTCACATTGAAAAAAAATTATATCAAACACACCTTTTACCAACAAGACATATCAATAGAATGTTGAATCTTATAGGATGTACAATACATTGATGGAAATCACTTGGGTGATTTTAGTTTAATATAGAATTCTAAATTTTTTTGTATAATTCTATTGGAACAATATATTATGTAATAAATAGTGGTCGACTCATCTCTATTTTAATGTGAACACCCTATGTGCCCTGAAATGACAAGAAACAAATGATGGATACTTCACTGTTTTTGGATTTAATTATTATATTCATAAAAAGAAAACTATTTGTAATTTTTATCCAAAACTTAAGATGGAATCATTCATGGATATTCAAAAACATATAAATCTTATAATATTTTCAAATAAAATTTCAATGTTTTCTGTTAAAAAAACATAACATTTTATGAAAATATTCTTTTTGATAAAAAAAATGAATCATGTTTATTTCTTAAGTGACTCTTTGGAAAATATTATATTTGACCATCTTTTTGACTCCTAAAATTATGATGATATATTAACTGTTTTTACTTAAACTGATCTAAATGGATAAAAACATGTGAACCTTAAGGGTTTTTTCTAGATAGACTAAAACATTTAGAAACCCATTATAAAAATTTATATAAAGATAAGATAATAGATTTATAATTATATTAATATAGGATACCTTGTTTAGTTCTCTTTATTTATCTCCCAATTAATAATTAAAAAAATATGAGAATCCTTAGTTGATTAGTTTTGGTTATTATCTATGAAAGAGTAATTAATTTAGTTGAAATAAAATAAGGTTTGGGAATTATTTTATAGTCCCTCTAATTATAATGATATAGAAACTAAGTGGTCATTTAGAAATAAGTAGTAAGATAATAGTGCGATAATTTTAAATAAGGTTACACTTATTACAAAAGGTTTGAGTCAAGAAGATTAAATTTATTATGGGGAAATATTTTCCCCAGTTTCTTAAATATAAAATTTTTGATTCCCCTATATTATGAATCACATATGAATCTAAAATTATTTGAAATTGATTTTATATAAAATTTTATAAATGGTTTTACTATAGAGGATGTATATATTTAATGACCCCTCGGTTTTGAAAATTATTTTTTTGAAAATTCAATTTTCATGATTAACAAAGCCATATACGGCTATAAACAACCCCTAGAGCCTCATCAGAATGCTTAGGTTATTTTCAATTGTCAAGTGTATTTTTAGTAGTTCATGAATATCTTAAAATTTTTAATTAAACTTCATCATATGATATATTACATAATAAATTATTTTTTTGATTTTTTTATTTATTTTATTAAATAATAAAAAATGATTAATTTTTTATCAAAACTCGTATAGAATGAAATTAAAATGATTATGATGTATGATTTAAATTATTTTAATGGATTGTAAATTTATAAAAAGTTAATTGGGATTATTTTTATTCAAAAAATTAAATACATGATTTACATAAATGATTTGTTTTTTTAATGTATTAAGGAATAAGAAAGTCCTATTAGTTCCAAAATAATGATTTATTTGGATAAAGCTATGAAAACTGTAGATAAAATGTTTTATAAAATAATAATTATAATAATAGATAACTTGCTATTAATTAGAAAATTAATATTTTAGGTTTTATTATCTTCTAGATTTCAAAAAAATATAATAGAATACTATTTTAAAGATATAAAAATAAATTTATGGTATTAAAAAGGATTTTAATTACCTCTTGTAATATTTTAAAAACAATTTATTTTAATTTAATTTCACATTAATATAAAAATTTAGGATGTGTAAGAATGTATGGAAAAACCATCTCAGTTACCTACCACTTTCATGATAAATCCTTTATTTATGAGAGAGAAATAAGAAAAATAAATGTTCATTATATACTATAGAAACCAAATTCATGGTTTTTGGTAGTTATTTTTTACAAGGGTTTTGGATGAAACATTATATACACATTGGATTTAAATTTAAATATGTACCAATAAAATTGGATAGAACTAATGCTATCATAATTTTTAAAACTCCAAAAAAACATTTTAGAATAATTCATATAGATATGAAGCATCACCCCTTTAGATATGTTACAAAAAAGGTTATATTACTATTGAATTTATTTCTTTTAAATATAGGATAGTTGATATCATTATTAATCCTCTCTATTATGATAGATTTGATTTTCTTAAAAGTTAATTGAATTTATTAGGGGTTAAATGAATTTATTTATAAAAATATTATGTCACATTAAAAATATATTTATGATTTATTTTAAAAAATAATAAATTTTCATTTTTATATTATAAATTATGTGTAATGTGGTTCCATTTATTGATGTTTTATTAAATTTAATTTTAAAATTATTTTAGATATTTATTTTCATACACAATAATCTTGGTACTCATGGTACTAAATTTATTTTTTTTCTTTCTAGGTGGAGGTGTGTAGAGACTGAGTTGTTTTTTGAATATTCCCATAATTCATTGTATATAGATAGAGAAAATAAATATTTATTTCAAGGAATTGTTTTTATTCATTCAGTGATTCATGATATGGGGTTTTTATTGTTTCATAGGTATGATATGGTGGTAAATACAGGTGTGGAAACTATGTATCGTTATTTGAGAGGTCATTTTTATTGGCCTAGGTTTAAGCTTACAGTTGGAAAGATTGTTTATCTATGATTTTTGTGCCAAATGGTAAGGGTGTAGCACCACATTCTTGGTAGTTTTCTTGAGCAATAAATTGTTCCCTAATATAAGTGATATGAAAAATAAATAGAATTTTTTATCAGTTTACCTCAAGAAAAATGATTCTATGATACTATATGGTTTGTAGTGGATTTATTAAAAAACTTAGTCCACATTAATGAGATCGATTAGTATATCTCAATTGAGATTTTATCATGGAAGTATCTATAGGATGTCATGATACTCTATAGAGTCCTTAGCACAATATTCTCTACTTGAGGTCCTCATTTTACCTCTAGTGTGTAGAGAGGTCTCCAATATGACTTTTATTACTTACGCATTAGCACTAATTGTTCAACCACAGATGGATGGCCATATAGATTATACCATCCATACTCTTGAAGGCATATTTTTCTATTGTGTTTTAGATTTTGGCGGTATGTCACTGAGGTAGTTTACATTGGTCTACTATTCCTACAATAATAGTCTCCACTCTACGTTTATTATGGAACTAATTCAATATTAGAATGGATGGAAATTCAATTCTCTAATGTGAATGACTGGGGTCCAAGGTGAATAAATTTTCAATCCATAAATGGAAAATAATTTGATAATGATGGTTCACATAATTTGTGAGAGGATTAAAGTAGAACAAGATCTTCATAAAATCCTATTCTAATAATATGGATACATAATGTCATTCATGTGTCACAACTTTGTCAGTATATTCATAAGTACTCTCATCTCATCAACATGGGTGAGGTTGATTTTACAAAATCATGTGACATTTGAGGATCAACCTATAAATATCTAGGACTTATAGGATATGATGTCGAACAGAAATGTTATTCCCTTAGTTCATGACTTGTGGTGATATAGAGACCTGGAGGACAGTACCTTTGATGTTTATTTGTAGAGGCGTGCTCTTTTCCCTGAGGAATTTTTTGATGTATCTTCTTTTATTTTTTTCCATTGTGGGGTTTAATCCATTCAGTTTATGCTATAGTTTCCTCTTTTAGTTTTTTTGTTTGTTCACACTCTTTTTTGTAGTATCTCCCCTTAGATACAATTTAAGAGACCATTTTTGTTGTTTTTATTTTTGATTATTCCTCTAATGAGTTGTTTGATCTCAATATATGAAAAGATCATTGGGAGGTATCCCAAAGGGTTGTTATTAGGAATACCACTTTCTATTTTCACACTATATTTTTTTATTCTTGAGAATGGGATTTTTTTAGAGGTATCAAATTTAAGGGCCCAGATCCATGTTTACTAACCCTTTTCTTATTTCCAAGGCATGTGGTACATAGAAGAGGCTCTCATTTCATCTGTAGGTTTTTGATTTAGAATTACTAGGAATAGTGAGATTACATTCAATATAAGTGTGTTTCATATATTTTGAAATGTCATTTCAAGGCCTATAAATTATTGAGGATAAATAACAAATGTCCATCTTTTTGGCATAAATTTTACCATGAGGATTATAGGATGTTTAATGGGGTAACAAAATATGTAAATCCCAGTACTGTGCATCTTTTAAGGGTCTATATTATTATTTTTTCCATAAAATATAGGGTCTATCAGTCATCTCTCTCATTATAGGTGAGGAGAAGAACCCACCTTGGTGAATGATATCCATTCAATGGGAATCATTTTTTTCCATTCTTTCATTTATTTCTACTAATCCAATGTCTATTATTTATTTTTTCTAGTTATTTCTCATAGTATGATATCTCTACCTCCAATTTCAACTTATAATGCAGTGTAAGACGTAATACTGTGTTTCTATTGTGGTTTAATTATTTTTTTGGTGATGTTGTGACTCATAATCCTTGAATGGATTTAGGTCATATAAGAGAGGGTATCAGTGATCTGTGGTTTAGTCCACTCTTGTGTGAAGAATTTTGACTCCATTTAGGTATGTGATTCATTAAACCTATATTTATTTATGTGAAATCATAAATTGATAATGGTATAGCCCTATGTATGGATATTGAATTAATCTAATATAATTTAACTGAATTAAAGAGACTGGATAGTGATCACATGTCAGTTTTGTTTATTTATTCCCTGATTAATTTTTTATAAATTATTTATGAGATATTGTGATGTCAATGCAATTATTTTTATCACATTCTTATTCATAGATGTGCATATTGAAATTGGAAGTGATTTTAAATATTTAATTATTTAATAAGTTATTAGCTTATTAATAATTAAAAAGATTAATGGTTGAAATCTGGTTTTTATTATAAATTTTCATTGATCAAAATCATGTAATGTGAATGTATAACTAAATTTGATCTTCAATGTGATTTATTGGAACTATAAATAATAAAATTTATGATAATTGAGAATGGTTGGATTCATGAAATCATGTTTAAATTAATAATTTAATTAATTTCACAGTGATATATGACTTGATTCTCTTGGTTTCCATTATTTAGAACCTATAAAAAGGGAATTGGTTGATTCAAAAAAAGAATAAGAACTATTTTTGTGGTAATTATTATTCTCTAGGGTACGATTTTCTTTTTTTATTAAAAGGATGAGTTTGATTTTGAACTAGTGACAGCTTGTTTACCTATAAACTATGGATTATTTTTAAGGGTCTAGATTTTCTAATGTCTATGCTTGTTTCTTCATAATACTTTTGTGACATTCTCTATATAGTATCCTTATGTTATGACCTTGATGTGAGGGGATCCTAATATGGCAAATGGGATATCTAGTGTGAGAGCCCAGATGTGAGGTGATCTAGGGATGGTTGAGCGTGTGATGGCTATTGTTATATATTTGAGGGTGGACTGGATTATGTGGCCATAGATGATGCATGTGATGGAGAGAAACATTGGTATATTCATGTGGGTGTTTGGGATGGAATTAGTGATGAAGGAACCTATTAATAATGTTATTACCTATTTATGTATTTTTTGAGAGTTGGGACGATTGTCTATGACTCTTTCGATGGCTAATGTATGGGTTATTTATTTTGTTTGCATTCCATTCGCCACTGATTTAGGCAGCTAGGTGGGATTGGTTTCATGTTTTCTATTCATGTTATATTAGGATGTATTTCCCTATGTACTTGGCTTATGGAATATTTTAAATGATGAAGTGAATAATTCTTAACCAATCAGGTATACTAAATATTGAATTAAAATTATAAAATGAAGTTAACCGTCATAGTATATGGATATAGTTTGGATTATTCTTGATGGGAGTGGATGATGGTATGATAATTAAATTAGTGTAGTTTGAGAAATATTAATGGATCATCAATGGGTGATGAATTGACTAATTCTGGGAAATTACAAAAATAAAACAATCAATTTAATGTAACTCTTAAAATTCATGTGTTCTAATAGGATATTTGGTCACAACAGTTGTAGCTGGGAGTCTGAGTGAAATTAAATGTTATTAAGTCTTATAATATGTTATGACTATAGTGTGGTAATGAATTATAATATATCATGTATATTATGGGATTTCATATACTTTCCCACCCATTTCTGGTAGTTAAACATAAACCCGATAGACTCTGGGATAGTGTTTTCCACAACATCCTAGTGGGAGGATGAATGGCTGGCTACCCACTTTACACCTATCATTTTCCTTCATAGTCACTTTTTCTAATGTACATGGTGGTTATTATCTCATATATGTGTGTAGATAACTTTTATAGATTATATTTATTTTACTCACATGTTTTACCAGATATAGTATCCAATTGATTTTTATAGGCATGATGTGTATTGTTTGTTTTTTCTTGAGGTATTTACTTTTTGTATGGGCTGTAATGGATTGTGGTATAATACCCGATGTATGATACACATCATATAATCTGTAGTGGAATCTATAAAATAATTGGTTACTATATTTGGATATGTGGATAAGATTATATGGTTTCGTTATGTATGAGTATCATGGTGTGATGCTTCTGCCATGTGTTTCCAGGTTGGTTTAGTTTTTGAGAGTGATGAATCTTGATGTGCGACAATGGGGATGATTGGAAAAATAGTTTCAAAGTGGAAGTGGGGTTCCCTTGAATATTAAATATTATATTATAGTATATCTTGAATGAAATACTTAGTGATAGTTATTCATGGGGATGTTTAGAACATAGTATGCATGTTTAGTTGATATGTTTGCTTCAGTTTTGTTCTCTGTAATTTATCATGGTTTCTTTATCTTTTAAAAAATAGGCTTTGGGTGGGATCCTATTATTATACTATTTTGATCACCATACATTTGTATATATATATATTCTTTTATATAGTTCATTATGGAGGTTAGGCTATATAGTACAATATCATGGTTTTTAGAATTTTTTTGGGGTCTATGGTCATTGTCGTCTTAACCTTTATGGTACTTGTTGTTTCCCTTTCAGTTATTTAGTACTATATGGAATTTAATTTTGTAATTAGTATGTAGTTTACACATATATTTCTAATTAGATTTGTTATGGTTTATCCTTTTTATCTCTCTCCTACACATGTTTCTGTTAGAGGGTAATTCCTCCCATATCCATGTTTACTATACCATCAGTACCAATCTCCAACCTCGACCCTACTGAATATGGGACTTAGAAAGAAACCATATCTCTCCCCTCATTATAGTATCTTTGGGGGGGAGGTTTTTATGAAATAACATCTTGGAAAAAATTCCACAAATCATTAACCAATGTTTCATGTTCCAAACCAAACATGGTTAATATATAATATTTTTGTTATCAAAGAATAATCCACATTGTTTTCTTTTTTGGGATGTTAATGAATCTTGAAACTATAACCCCTGATAAGTTAAAGAAATCATCTCTATCTCATGTTCAATTTTTTAGAGTGATTATAAAATTCAATACTTTCTGAGCAGTATATATTTCATACTTCACTATATAAAATTATTCTTCCAAATGTTCAAATAAAAAAAACTAAACTATAGCTAACTATAGACCATGTATGTATAATTTTACTCATCATTTTTAAAATGAAATGAAGCATAATAAACAAATTTATCTTTCTACATTAGGACAAAAAAAATCCTTTCAAATAAGAACCACTATATATAACAAATTCAACATTTCTGGAGTGTAGGACCAATATTGGAGAATTCACAAATCTATTTTTTCCTTATTGAAAAAAATCATCATATTATTTGATCCAAATGAATTTAACTAATTCTATAGTTAACATAGTAAGTTTTCTAGACAACCTAGAAAATATTTCAACACACCACTAACTATAACCCAATAATCTAATAAAACTATGAGTCTATAATATATTTACGATTTATTCGCCATTAATCAACAAATTTCTTTTAACATGGTCAAAAATAATCCCATATTGAGAAAAAATATGACAAATAAAATAAAATATTTTTCAACCAAAATTCATTGGGAGTAACTTTGCTACAAATAATCATTTATTTTACATTTTTCAAAACAATTATTATGTTTCATTAATTTTCCTCCTAACATTTAGAATTTAGAAAAATTTCTTCAATAAACACAACCACAAATATATGAAAGAATTCATGGAATACACACCTATAAGTACAATATATACAACCGTTTCATTAGATGGACCAATTGGAAAAAATTTATAAGTCCCCAACTTTAATACATTACTTAATCTTGAGAGAAGATAATATATTTTGTTAATTCACAATGAGGATATTTTTAGGTTTAGAGTTTTAAATAATTATGACATTATTAATACATATCATCCCATAATCATGAATAAGGACACTATAAAAATAGTATCCATTTTCCCACAAATTAAGACTCTTTAAAAATGATTTAATTTCTTGATAAAAATCTTCTTGACTTCTTCGTTCATCATACTGATCCTTATACCAGGTGAAAACATTTCAAAAAACATAGGATAAAAACCAAAACTGAATAAGGAATAAAATAAAGTAAGAAATCATTAGTCCATGAATATTTATAATCCAAAAAATTTATAAGACTCATGAAAACATCATAGAAATCATAAATCATAAAGTTAACTTGGGGAATCCATATCATTCTTACTTTTTTGCTTTCAAAGCCACATAGGGGGTAAATTTCATGGTTACATTTGGAATAACCATCACAGTATATTTCCTAAATCTATGAGGAGAAATATTAATAGTTACCTCCATCATATTACCTAATTCATTAGAGAGCTATCATTGGATCACCCACCCTTGGTTTATCATATAACCATGCATTTACATATGTTATTCCAATGAACCATAACATAATCATAACACATGAACATTCCTAAAGAAAAAATAACATTTCCACATTGAAATAATAAGACATCATTTCAAGTTATTTATATAATAAATCCATTATAAAACTATTTTGTACACCATAATATCTAAAAAAAGAATACGATATTTTATTTTCTTTTTAAAAACCATACAGTTTTTATTTCAATCCAGATATCAAATCATTATTGTATTAGTGTAAAGGTCATTATAACCACATGCTTTAAAATAAATAATTCATTTTATCATTTAGTAAAACGAATCATAAAAAAATTCTTTTTGTTAAATATTGAATGAAATTCAAATTAAAATTCTTTTATTAAACACCATATAAAATAATGTTGTATATAAATCAAAATATGCCTCAATGAAAGGATATTAAGATGAAGTCCCATACCTTGTGTCCAACTTCTCTCTTGTATTCCTTAATTTACTGAATAACAAAATTAGGTTAATTTATTCTTACTTTATAACCTTATAAAATATTATTAGTCATTTTATATCATTTAGTACCATGTTGTAACAATTAGTTAACTATTTGAGGTAATATTGGACGTTTTGTCAATGTTCGGTACTTGAGTAAAAAATTAACATGTTCTGATAAAAAATATCCATGTGGTTATAATTCCATTATCTATAAAATATTATTCATGATTTAAAAATCATATATATATTATATATCTATCTATAATAGTGAATAACATTTAATATATGAAATGAAATGCATCGTTCAGGGTGACGGTAGGCTATATATATGCATGAGAGCCACTTTCATTTATTTGTCATAAGTAAGGAATTAAAACCAAATGATACATAGATATATTCTAATTCCATATTAATATATATGCTATATATGTTACATATATTCATTAATATCGTCCTTTATATGATCAATGTATGGTATGAATGATTTATATCACTTTGAGGGGGCAGTAGTCCACACTTACTCAGATGAAATTATCGTATTTACACATGATAGAAAGCATAAAGGTGTGTTGTAAATTAAATTATTGAATCATAGAGAAAATGCATATATCATATGTATCATATATAAATAAAGTTACATCATAATTTCCACCATTATTGGTGGTACGATAAAATTGAACAATCATCATTTCGTGAGTTAGTAGTTCTCCCTACACAGAAATATTATGTTATATATCCATTAGATGAAATTTTGTGTATTTTTAGGTATAACCCTCAGCATAAAATCATCCTATTATATTTTTTATATTGGTTTTATTACAAAATAATGGTTTAAAAAGATGTTATGGGGTTGGAGAATGAAGATAAGTGAAAGGATCTTGAGAGAAGACGTCACCTCTAAATCGCGTAACTCCTTTTGATTTGAGCCAAAATGCATCCTTGAGTTTCCTTATTCACACTATAATTAGTTTAGAAGTAAATAAGGGGTTTTGGAAGTTTATTGGATTATAATTTTGATGATAAAATGGGAATGAGTGGTGTGTGTAAGTGGGTAGAGGTTTTGGCCATTTAAAAGAGGGGGGAGGGGCACCTTATGAAAGCAATCAAGTATTATTTTATTACAAACTGATTTTCAAAATATAATAGTTACAATGAGATAATATATACGAATAGATAATTATTGGCCTATGTCCTTTCAACTAATAAGTTTATGAATATTTTATGTCACAAATTCAACTTTATTTTTTGGCCTTAACCCTTTGTTAAATAAATTAACTCTTACCGTGTCTTCCTGTATTTTCAAACTATATGGTAAATATGGTTACAATAAAATGACAAGATAACATCAAGTGTATCACTAATAAAAATTGTTACATTATATAATTTAATTTTCCAAATATCAAATTTTTATGACTATTATATCATTTAATAAAATATTATTTGTTTTAAAAAATAAAATTTATGTCAATTTTGACATTATTTAGTAATATATTTTTTAATGATATAACAACTTGATTCGTGAAAAAAAACTACATTAACTCAAATAAAACCTGTCATAATAATCCAAAAAATTCTTGGATGGCCTCAAAATGTTAAAATTACATTTAATTAAATATTTATAATATGATTTATTAGAATCTTTCATTAATAAGGTAATCACTCCATCATCATTGTGTCAGAAATAAATTTATTTATTTAATGTCTAAAAACTATCAATAAAATACCATTATGTATAAAAGTGTTTTATATTTATAGTTACTATTTATAATTAAATATATTATTTATATAAACTTATATTAAAATTATGTTAATAAAACATTACATGTTTTTGTTATATTTATCTTTACTTTAAACGAGTTATTATAATATGTAATTATCAGACATATGTGGCTACATTTGGTACTAAAATCAACCAAAGGATGATCATGGTAAGAATTATCTCATTAAATAGGATTATTACATGTTTTAGGGTAGTTTTATATTATAAATAAAAATTAACTTAATTTTCCTGATTTATCCATTAACCATAGTAAATAAAAATTATTACTGAGGTTACAGTTCATAATTTCAAAAAATAAAAGGTACATATTTACATAATTTAGACTTTCTTATTCCAAATATGGAATAAATTTTTTAAAATTTAAAAAGTATAATTTTTATTAATTAATTTAAAACTAGTTCCTGTTGTAAAAAATAGAAAGCAGGTTTCCAAGAAATAAAACTATCAAAATATTGACATGTGTTTGTGTGCAATTTCAATATGAAATTACATAAAATTATCAAAATTGGATTAGATTATAAAAAAATTATCAAATTACAATTTAATACCAATTAAAAGGATAAAATAACAGTATAAATAAATTATACAAAAACACAGTTTTGAATTAAAATGCATTATTTTTCACTACTCATTAAAATATGAATTTCATTAGGAAAATACTAAAATTTTAACCAATGTAAATTTTTATGTACCATTTCCATTGAAGAAGTTCATTTTATCTAATGTAACATATTAAAGTAATAAAATATATTTTTTAAATGGGTTCTACTTCAATATTGGGTAAAATAACCTTTTAAAAATATTAGAGTATTTTGTGGTTAAAATTGGATTAATTATCTTTTTAAGCCTCTAAAAATAATTGGATAAATGAAAAAACACTTAAAAATTATTTAAAATAATAATATATTTAATTGAGTTCATTACAGCCAATAAAACATCTAGGCGTTAACTAAAATTTTATATAATAATATTTTTGTTGTAATATTTTTCAGTATAACTTATTGTTCTGTGCAAAATAAGATTTCAGAGAAACCCGTTGTTGTGTGTTGTGTACGATATCATACATAGTGTCCCCTTTTGACTAAAAGTAATATTTAATTCAAAAATATTAATATATACAAAAATATATTATTTGATAAATACATGGGATGTTACATCCTTCCCACATTTAGTAAATTGCATCCTTGAAATTTTATTAACTTATCATATAAGTTTGGGTATTTATCGCTCATAGCATTTTAAGATTCCCATGTTGCCTCTTCAACTAAATGGTTTTTCCAAAAAAACCTTTAAATGATAAATAACCTTATTCCGTAACACACTCTCTCTACGGTCAAGAATATAAACTGAATGTTACTCACAAGAAAGATTCCCATACAACTGAACTACATCTGGAATCAAAGCTTGGGATGGATCTGAAAAATACTTATTCAATATTAAAACATGTGAAACATTGTCTACAAGGGATAGACATTAATGAAAATACACTCTATATGAAACTGATCCAACTTTCTCCTAGATTTCATTGGGTCCAATGAACCGTAGACTTAGGTTTCCCTTCCTACGAAAACGAATCACACTTTTCTATGGAGAAAATTTGAGAAATCCATGATCACATTCCATGAATGAAAGATCCTTTCTCTGGTTATCCACATAAATTTCATACATGCTCTATGATGTCCTCATGTGCATCTAAATCAATTGAACTTTTTTTCTATCTCTTATACCAAGTCTATTCCCATCAAATTCCTTTCCCCAAAATCATCCGAAAAAGACTGAGTACGACACTGATTTCTATATAATTCCTCAAATGGTTCCATATTTATACTAGAATGGAAATAGTTATTATAAAAAAACTCGACCAGAGAATGATGTTGGTCACAAATTCCCTGGTAATCCACTGAACCAGTAGGTATCATATCTTCCAATTTCCAAATTTTTTATTATTTTTACCCATATGATTATTGATGAAAGCTATATTAAAATTTAATTCAGTTCCCACTGACTTCTGAAGGACCTTCCAAAAGTTAGATGTGAAACTAAGATCAGAATCAGATATAATGGGGAGGGTAACTCCATATAACCTGTATATCTTTTTAATATATAATCAAGAATGTTGATCTAGATACTGTGTATCTCAAATAGGATGAAAATGAGAGAATTTAGAAAAATGATAAACATTAACCCAGATTGCATTGTTAAGTCACGAAGTCTTTAAAAATCCCACTAAACAAATGGACACATTTTCCCATTTCCACTCTGGCACTGGAAATGGCTCAAGAATCACTTTTGGTAACATCAACTCTTATTTACCCTATTGAGAAATCAAACATATCAAGTAAAAGTGAGAAATATATTTTTTCATTCCATCCCACTAGTAATACTCCTGAAGATCTCAATACATATTAGTACTTCTAGGATGAATTGAAAATAGAAAACTATGAGCTTCACATAATTAACCTTTCTTCAACATTGAATCCCAAGGAACACATAAAAAATTTATAAACCTCAAAAAATAGTATTTATAAATGTTAAATTCAGGTAATATAATGTTATAAAGAAATCCTACCTTTTTTGGCGACTCACTGCCTTCCTTTTGTGCTTGCTTTATTTGGTATGCTAGAGACGATTTCATTGAAACCTGAAACAAAAAAGAGGAATTTTATGTACCAAAAACATCCATTCTAAAGTTCCTAAAATCATTAATCAAAGGTTCACGTTACAAAAATAAAATCATTAATTTAGTATTACTTTTCTGACTCAAAGAATCATCCACTTGGTTCACTTTTTGATGATGGTAATGAATTGCAGAATCCCAATACATGATTAATTCCAGCCATCTTCACTGTCTCATGTAAAATTATTTCTAACTAAATATATAATTAAAACATTTATGTTCAATATATATTTCACATTTTTCTCCATACATATGATGCCTCCATATTTTAGAAACAAAAACAAGAGTAGCTACTTACAAATCATGTGTAGGGTAATTTATCTCATGAGTCTTCTACTGAGATGAGGAATATGATATTACTTGATCATTCTACATTATGATTCAACCAAGTAATTTCAATGAATCATCACAGAAGATAAAAAATTCACCATTTCTGTAAGGCAGTACCAAAACTATATCATTCACCAATCTTATTTTCCATACCTGAAAACAACAATCATGTTCTTTTTTCTAGATGAACATAACACCTTTTCGCGTTAACTTAGTGTCTAGATAACTCTGAAAATTTTCAAAAACCTCTTTCAATAACCTTATAAACAAATAAAACTAAAAATATAGATTATATTTTTGGGTCTTTTCAATTTTTAAACAACTTTTGTTTTAACGGGATCAATAGTTATGTCATCATTAGAAATATGTGACAAAGGAACATAATTTTTTGTAACCAAAACTCACACTTTCTGAATTTCTGATAATGTTTTTTATATTAATGTTTTCATGATAGACCTTAAATTACATTCATGCTCTTATTTACTTTTAGAATATAAAAAATATCATTAATAAATAGAACCACAATATTATCAAAGAACTCAAGGAAAATTCTATTCATAAGATCCATGAATACAATAGGTGCATTGGTCATCCCCAAAGGCATAACTAAAAATTAATAATGTTCATATATAGTATGAAATGTGGTCATTGGAAGGTCTACATCCTTTACATTAACCAGATGGTACCCCGACCACAAGTCAATCTTCGAAAAATATTGAGCTCCCTAGTGCTGATTAATAAAATCATCAATATGTGGCCAAGGATACTAGTTCTTAACAGTGATGTTATTCAAGGCACTGTAATCAATGGAAATTATAATTAAGCAATATTTATTTTCAATAATAAATATCAGAGCACCCCAATATGATATGCTAAGTCAAATGAATCCTTTATCTAATAACTCCTATAATTGATTTTTAACACTAAAAGTTAAATTTCAGTCATTGGATAAGTAGGTTTTTAAATTGGATTAGCATACAGAACCAAGTAAACAGTAAATTCAACATCCTGATCAGATATTATAACAATAAACTCATTAGAAAAAACATAATGATGCTCATTTACCATTGGCACATCATTAATATGAACGGTTCATTTATTTTTAACAATATGAGCAAGGTAACATTTATTTCCATATTTTACTAGTTTCACAGCTTCCTGATATATTATCAACAGTAAGGGTCCATTCTTATACAAAAATAGAAAGTATTTCTAAAATGAAACCTCTTTATCTCTACAGTCAATATAAGCATGATAAACAGAAATCAAATCATTGATCATCCGTAAAGGCATAACTACAAATTTATAATCACCATATCTAGTATGAAATTAGGTCTTCAGATTGTCTACTTCCATTACATTCAACTAATGGTACACCGACCATAAGTTATTCTTCGATAAATACTGAGCTCCATAGAGCAGTTCAAACAAATAATTTATATAAGAAAAAGGATACATATTTTTAATAGTGATATTATTCAAGGATTTATAATCATTGAAAAGTATCATCAAACCATCTTTCTTTTTACCAAACAAGACCGTAGCACCCCATGGTGATGTGCTGGGTCAAATGAAACCTTTATCTAATATCTCCTTTAATTGATCATTTAACTCTAAAAGATCAATTTCAGACATTTGATAAGGGGGTTTTGAAATAGGGTTAGCATTAAGGACCTAGTCAATAGTAAATTCAACTTCCTGATTAGGTATTATACTAAGAAACTAATCTGGAAAACATTAAGATATACATTTACCATAGGCACATCATTAATCTGAACAGTTCCATCATTTTCAACAATATGTGAAATGTAATATTCATTTCCATCTTCTATTAGTTTCACAACTTCCTTATATGTTATAAATATTAAGGGTTCATTATTGTACACAAAAAAGATTCTTTCTAAAAAAAATCATCTTTAGCTCTCCAGTAAGTCTTATCATGATAAACAAAAAGTGAGTCCATGCCAAAACTAAAATCAAACTCTACTAGAGGAAATATAATAGGGTTTTTAGGTATATTCCATCCACAGAAAAGAATATGATGGTTCTTATAATTTCTTTTTCTCAAAAAATTTCCCCAAGGTGTTTTAACCACATATTTGGGATTCATTTCATGAGATGGAATTCACAATTTAATAGAAAATTTAAAATAAATTAAAGAAAGTGTAGATTTAGAATAAGAAAACACATCGGAATAATATGTATAAAAAATAATGTACCTGCTACTACTTCATTTGATGGACAGACAACTGTTGAAGCTGTTACAAAGGATTTCACCACCCCATTCTTATTGTATCCCAACTTCTTTCCATCAGTTGAGTTCTTCATCGGACACTCATTTTCATAATGACCCTTCTCATTGTAATTAAAATATTTTACAGACTATAAATCAATTTTTGTCTTACCACTACCCATATCTTTTTCAGTGCAATTATGATCATTATATCCCCGGTGTGTTATTTACCACAACTTTTATAAATTTTAAACATAATTTTCATTAGATCAAACATTTTTGAAGAGTTCTTCCCTTTCTTCTGCCACATTGACAACTTATTCTGTAGGTTTTCATAGAACACCTGATCATTAAAAAGCACCATTTCCACCTTCTCCACTCATGAAAAATGTTTTTCATAACTTTTTAACTCATGATAAATTAATTACATTTAATAATTTGGAATTAATATTACTAGAAATGATTGATTTTACTATCAAGATCCCTTGTGAAATTTAAATAATACCTTGCAAGTCGAGTGAATTATCCATCATAAGTACCAACTGCTTCATCCTCTGGCCTCAATTCCATTATTTTATTTCCATCCTATGTCAAATAACCTTATAAAAATATTTCTCAAGATATGTACCTTTGAATTCATCCCGATCAAGAGCATAAAGCTCCCCATTATACCTGATATTTTTAAGGCTAGACCACCGCTTATCAGCTTCAACTTTAAAATGGTAAATAGAAAGAGTAACCTTTTAACGTTATAAATAGCCCTTGACATCAAAAATAATTTATAGGGATTTAATCCACTCTTAAACTAACACATGGTTAGATGATCCTCTAATTGATGGAAGAAGTTGGATCTTGAAATGCTCCACTACTGATGTGTCCTTTTATTGTTGATATGGCTAATCTCCCACATGGATACCACCTCCATTTATAGCCTCAATCAATAGTGTCATCATTGCAAAAAATTGTTTAGTTATGGTCCCACCCATCTCAGGTTACTTATTTGGAAGGTTCTTTTTCTCTAAATGTCGTCCCATCATAGCTCCAATATTTCCTATATAGAAAAAAATTCTGAACAGACATATATTAGATAAAGTGACAAGGTAAGTTTCAAAAGCTATTTCAATTTGACCATAAATTAAATATAATTTATGGATAGTCTATTAAAAATATCCTAAAACTTAAATTTATATAAGCTAACCTCTAATACCAAATATAACACCCCATATTTAAAACATTTCTTAATCCTGATATAAGTCAATATTTTGATGTTAATTATTATAGATGATCTTTTCATAATATTAGTTTTAAATAATTAGGCCATTATTAATACATATCATCCCATAATAATACAAAATTCTAGTCCCAAAATAGTATCAAATTTTTACACCAAATAAATGTCTTGAATTTATTTTTTCTTTAATTGGTAAAAAACTTCTTCACATCTTCCTTTATCATGATCATCCTTATACATGGTGAAAACATTTCAAAAAACATCATATGAGAATAAAAACATAGAAAGGGATAAAATAATGAAGGACAACATTAGTACATGAATTTTTATAATCCCGTGAATTCATAATAATCAGGAAAACTTCATAGAAATCATAAATCATAAAGCTAAATTGTGGCATCGATATCAGACATACATAGTAGATTTCAGAGCCAAATAAGGAGTAAATTTTTGGGTTATGTTTGGATTATATATCACAGTATATTCCCTAAATCTATTAGGATAAACCTTTATTTTTAGCTCCATCATGTTACCCAATGCATTGAAGATCTATCACAGGCTCACCCACACTCAGTTTATCAGGGAACCACCCATATACATAAGCAAAGTCCAATAAACATATCATAATCATAACACCTGAAGAAGCATAAAAGAAAAAATAACATTTCCACAATGCAAATCATAAGAAATAATTTTGATTTATTGATATTATCAATACATTCTCAAAAATATAAATACTAAAGTACCTATAAAAGGAATATGGTAATTACATTTATTTTTAAAAACATTATATCTTGTAGAGGGATCCAGATATCAAATAATTCTCATGGCAGTAGAAAGGACATTGTCACCATGTACATTAAAAAGAAACATTCCTTTTTTAATTTAGTAAAATGATTCATAAAAAAATTACTTATGAAACCCATTGAATGAAATTAAATGTAAATGGGGTTGATTATAAACCATATAAAAGAAGGTCATATATGAATCAAAATATTCCACACTAAAAGGAGACTAAGAAAAAGTCCCTTTCCTTGAGTCTTACTTGTCTCATTCATTCTGTAATTTCAAAAATAATAAACATTATTTAATTTATACTATCTTTATAACCTCTATAATTTTTATTATTCATTTGATATCACTTATTACCATGTTATACCAATTATTAAAGTATTTTAATTTATAGCAGATTCTTTGTTTATGTTCGGTACTTGAGTCAAAAGTGAGATTGTTTTGATGAATATTATCTATGTGTTTATAAGTCTATTATCTAAATAATATTATAAATTATTAAAATATAATATATATTAAGTAAATTCATATTTATAATAGTCCATAACATTTTGATATAATAAATAAAAAACACTATTTTCGGAGACGCTAGGTCATATGTAAGCATGAATGCTACTGTCATTTCATTGTCAAATTAATGGAATGAAAACTAATTGATACATAGGTATTTATAATTAAATTATAATATCTATGTTATATGTTTTACATAAGTTCATTAACTCCATCCTTTATACATTCCATGTATGTAATGAATGAGTCATATCACTTTGAAGGGGAATTTGTCTATAATTCCTTAAATGAAATTATCGTATTTACACATTATAGAAAGCATAAATGTATTTTGTAACTAAAAAATACAGAAGAATATAGATAATAAAAATATCATATATATCATATATAAATATATTTCCATCATAATGGCCACCATGATCGGTTGTAGGAGAAAATTGAACAAACATCATTTCGTGAGGCAATATTTTGTCATATAGAGAAATAGTATTCTATATATCCATTAGACGAAGGTGTGTCTATGTTTATGTCGAACCCATAGTATAAAAAAACCAAGTATATTTAGGATAATATTTTTTTTTATAAATTAATTTAATAAATTTAGGTTAGGGGTTGTAGAAATAATATAAATTAAAGGAGCTTGCGAGAAGGCGTTACCTATAAATAGGGTAACTCCTATTGATTTCAGCAGAAAGGCTTCCTTGAGTTGCCTTCTATATACAGGGTAAGGATTTTATAAATAAATAAGGGGTGATAAGAGATTATTTAAGCCTGTGTTGGATGATCCAAGGGTATTTCATGGTGTGAGTAAGTGGGTATAAGTCGTGACCTTTTAAAAGTGGGAGGAGAGTCACTTTATGAATGACTTTAATTATTATTTTATTATAAATAGATTTTTGAATTAGAATAGTTACAAAGTGATATATTTATATTATAAGATGAGGATGGGTCTAAAACCCCTCAACCAATAGGTTTTATACATGTTTAGGTCACAAATTTGACCTTATCTTTTGGGGTTAACATATAGTTATATAAATTAACTCTTAGAAAGTCATCTTGTATTTCCACACTATATGGTAAATTTGGTTACCCTGACTGTAATTCAATCTTCAAAAAATATTGAGCTCCATAGATATGATCAAAAAAATCATTTATATGATTAAAAGGAAAATTTTCCATAATTGTGTTGTTATTCAAGTATCTATAATCAATTCATAGTATCAATGAACCATATTTATTTTTACCAAACAAGATCAGAGAACTCATGGTGATGTGCTTGGTAAAATGAAACCATTATCTAATATCTCCTTTAATTGATTATTTAACTCTAAAAGTTATATTTGAGCCATTTGATAAGGGGGTTTTGAAATTGGGTTAGCATTATGAACCAAGAAAATAGTAAATTCCACTTATCGATCAGGAATTATACCAGGAAACTCATCAAGAAAAACATCAAGATACTCTTTTACCACTAGAACATCATAAATCTGGACATTTCATTTATTTTCAACAATACTTGCATGTTAAAATTTCATTTATATCTTCTACTATTTTCTCATATTCCTAATATGTTATCAATATTTAGGGTTCATTTTTGTACATAAACTAAAATTATTTTTGAAAAGAAACATCTTCATCTCTATGGTCAATCTTATCATGATAAACAAAAAGTGATTCTATACCAAACATTATATCAAACTCTACTAGAAGAAAAAAATAAGGTTTCTAGGTAGATTCCTTCCACAAAAAACGATATGATGGTTCTAATAATTTATTTTTGTCTAAACATTTCCCCAAAGTATTTTCAACAAATTTTTAGGATTCATTTCTTAAGATGGAATTCCAAATTTACTAGAATATCTCATAGAAATGAATTAATTTGTAGACTTGGAATAAAATAGCACATTGGAATAATCTAAATAACAAAGCAATATACCTGATACTACTTGATTTTATGGACCAACATCTGCTAAATTAGTTTCAAAGGATTTCACTACCCCATTTTTCTTATAGTCTTACTTCTTTCCATCATTTCAGCTCTTCTTCGGACAATCATTTTTATAATGACCCTTCTCATTGCACATAAAAGATTTTACTGATTGTAAATCTATTTTTCTCTTACCACTACCCTGATCATTTTCTGTTTAATTACAATCCATATATCCCATTTTACCACAAAATAAGCACATACTATAATTCAAAATCCATTACCCAGTGTGCTTTTTACCACAACTTTTATAAATTTTATTCTTAATTTTCATTCTATCAAGAATTTTTGAAGAATTCTTTCCCTACGTCTACCACCTCGACCTCTTATTCTATGGTTTGTAAAAGAATACTTGATATCAAAAAAACACCATTCCAACTTCTACGCACATCCAACATGTTTTTCATAACTTTTGAACTCACGAAAATGTAATTACCTTCTATACTTTGGATTTAATATTAATTAAAAATGATGGATTTTACTATCAAGATCCCATGTGAAATTTGAAGCATACCATTCTAGTCAAGTGAATTTTAAATCTTAATCAACCACTTATTCATCCTCCCACCTCAATTCCATTAATTGTTTTTCCATCCTATGTCTAACCACCTTATAAAAATATTTCTCAAGAAATGTACATTTGAATTCATTCCAATCAAGAGAATAAATCTCCTCACTATCCCTGATATTTTTAACCCTAGGACACTACTTATTGGATTCAACTTCAAAACGTTAAATATAATTATTAACCTTTTTACATTATGAGCACCCCATGACATTAAAAATCATTTATAGGTCTTCAATCCACACTTCAAAAACAAAATGGTTAGATGATCCTCTGAATGAAATAATAAGTTTCCTCCTGAAATGCTTCACTACAAACATGTTCCTCTGTGATTGATATAGATAATCTGGCACATGGATACCACCTCCATTTGTAGCCTCAAAAAATATTTTCATCACTGAAACAAATTGTTCAGTTCTAATTCCAACCATCTCTGGTTGATGATTTGGGAGGTTTTTTTCCTCTAAATGTCATCCCAGCACACCTGCCCAATTTTATCTGTAGGAAAACATTCTGAACAGATATATATTATTGGATGTGATATTGTAATTCTCAAAAATAATTTTCAATTTTACCATAAAGTAAAAATAATTTATGGATATTCTCTTAACAATATCCTAAATAGTATATTTATATAAACTGGCGTCTAATACCAACTATAACACCTTATTATAAAAAATTTTCTTAATCTAGAGATATGTCAATTATTTGACAGTAGTTAACATCGAGGATCTTTTTCTCTTTAGAGTTATCAATAATTAGTCCACTATTAATACATATCATCCCATAATCATAAAATAGGTAAGTATCAAAATTGAATCCATTTTTTATACCAAAGAAAACTATATAATTTTTTTTTTATTCTTGATAAAAAACATCAAGACTTCTTCCTTTATCTTTCTCATCCTTATACCTTGTGAAAACAATTCAACAAACATCATATGAGCATAAAAACTTAGAAATGGATATAATAATTAAAGAAAACATTACTCCATGAATATTTACAAACTGAAGAATTTATAATAATCATGAAAAATTCATAGAAATCATAAATCATAAATATAAATAGTGGCATCCATGACATACATACTTTGTACCTTTTATATTAACATATGAAGTAAATTTCATGGTTATGTTTGGAATTTTCATCACATTATATTCCCTAAATTTCATATCTTTGCTTGGTTGAGTCACTGGCTTGGTTGTGTGAGGAACTGTTGGAGGGTCATCTTGACCAGTTGGGCTAGAGCATGCTGTTTTCCCCTCTGCATGTCATTTGGGATGTGGTGGATACAGAGGGGTGGCTTGGCATCGGGAGGGACCATTCTTGCATGGGATCGTCGAGTGGCCTTCTTTGGGGCAAACGGTAGCTGCTTATGCTTGGAAGAAGTTTTTTCTGATTTTATGTTTGTTGCTATTTGGTAAGTGTTGTAACGTTTGGTTTCTCACTTTTACCTTAAAAGTGCCTTTTAATAAAAAATAATTTTCAGTCAGTCTTTGTAGAAACATTAATGTTTACCTCTATCATGTTACCAAATGAATTGCAGATCTATCACTAGATCACCCACACTCAGTTTATCATGGAACCATCCATATACATAAGCAATGTCTAATAACCATATCATAATAATAACACATGAACAAGCATAAACGAAACATAAAATTTCCACATTGAAATCATAAGAAATAATTTTGAGTTATTGATATAATAATTACATTCTAAAAGCCATTTTCAAAGCCAAAATACGTAAAAATAAAATCTATTAATTACATTTATTTTTAAAAACATAACAGGTTGTAGAGGGAGGTAGATATCAAATAATTCTTACGGTGGCGGAAAGGTCATTTTCACCGCATACATTAAAAATAATCATTCCTTTTTCCCTTTAGTAAAATGATTCATTAAAAATTCCTTTTTAAAAATATTTAATGAAATTAAAAGTCATCTGGGATGATTATACACCATATAAAATAAGGTCATATATAAATCACAATACGGCACACTGAAAGGAGACTGAGACAAAGTCCCTTACCCTGAGTCTGACTTGTCTTGTTCATTCTTTAAATTCTTGAATAATAATAT
This sequence comes from Viscum album, assembly GCA_963277665.1. Taxonomy (NCBI): domain Eukaryota; kingdom Viridiplantae; phylum Streptophyta; class Magnoliopsida; order Santalales; family Viscaceae; genus Viscum; species Viscum album. The sequence continues at coordinate 16,158,119 of OY728144.1, forward strand.
TTGGTTAATTTATAAATTATTTATAGCCTCTAAAATTTTTATTATTAATTTTATATCACTTATTACCATGTTATAACAATTATTTAATTATTTTACTTCATATCAGATGATTTCTTGATGTTTCTTACTTGAGTCAAAAATGAACTTCTTTTGATAAAAATTATCCATGTGGTAATAAGTCCATTATCTAAAGAATATTATTAATGATTTAAACGTCATATATATCTAGTATATGTTTATCTACAATAGTTCATAACATGTTTATATAAGAAATGAAATACACTGTTTAGGGAGACAGTAGGTCATACGTATGCATGATTGCTACATTCATTACTTCTTTATATTAATGGAATGAAAACTAAATGATACATAGATATATTATAATTCTAGTATAATATCTATGTTATATATGTTACATAATTTTATTAACCACATCCTTTATACGTTATATGTATGAAATAAATGAGTCATTTAACATTGAAGGGGTGTTACTCCACAATTTCTCAAATAAAAGTACCGTATTTACACATTATGGAAATAATAAAGGTATTTTGAACTAAAAATAACAGAATCATTGATAAAATAAAAATATCATATATATCATATATAAATATAGTTCCATCATAATGTCCACCATGATTGGTGTTAGGAGAAAACCGAGCAATCATCGTTTTTTGAGGTAGTAGTTCGCTGTACAAAGAAACAGTATATTCTATATCCATTAAATTATAATTATTTTAATATTTATAATATCATTTATTTGAATCATTCATTAATAATATTATCACTCCATCATCATTATGTCATAAAATAATTTATTTATTTAGTGTAAAAAATTATAAATAAAATACAATAATGAATGAAATCTTTTTTTCTTTCTAATTACTATTTATAGTCAAATATATCACGTAGATGAATCTATATTAAATTTTTCTTATTAAAAAGATACATGTTTATGTTATATTTCCATTTACTTTAAATTAATTGTTATAACTTGTCATTGTCACACCCAAGGCCCTCCATGGGTCCTAAAATTGACCCAAGAAAGATCATGGCCAAACATATCTCATCCAATAGAATTTTGACATGTTTTACGGTAGTTTTATAGTATTACAATAATATGTTTTAACTTTATTTAACTTATTTACCCTTTAACCATGGTAAATAAAAATAATTACTAAAGTTTCTTTTTATAATGTCCAAAAATAAAAAGTACATATTTTCATAATTTGGAAATTCTGATTCAAAATATTGAATCCATTTTTCCAAATTCAAATCACAAAATTTTCATTCATTAATTTAATACTAATTACCATTTCCAGAACTGGAAAACGGGTTTTTAAGAAGTAAAAACTATCAAAAGATTGAAATGTGTTTTGTCTAATTTAAATGTGAAATTACTTCTAATGACCAACATTGGATTAAATGATAAAAAATAATCAAATTAAACATAAAAAATAATTAAAAGGATAACATAACTATATATATAATAAGACAAAAATGTAATTTTTAATTGAAATGTAGTATTTTTCACTATTCATTAAAATTTGAATTTCACCAAAAAATATCAAAGCTTAAAAAATTTAATTTTTGATGTCCTGCTTCCATATAAAAAGTTTATTTTATCAAATAGAACATATAAAATTGAAAAAATTTATTTAAAATGGTGGCATAATCAAAAGGTGTTAATATGACATTTTAAAAATATTAGAGTGTTTTATGCTTCAAATTGGATTCATTCTCATTTTAAGTCACTCAAATTCATTAGATAAATTTAAAAAGAATTAAAAAAGGTAAAATAATAATATACATAAATATGTTCATCCTCTTCAATATAAGAGCATGGTGTTAATTACCATTTATAATAATATTATTATTATTGTATTAATTTTTGGTATGACTCAATGTTGTGTGCAACGTTATAATTTTGAGAAATTTGTTGTTTTGTGTCATGTACTCTATCATACATTGTGTCCCCTTTAAACTAAAATTAATATTTATTAAAAAATATTAATAGATATGAAAATTTATTATTCTATAAATACCTAGGATGTTACATGCTTTCCCACTATTAGAAGTTGTGTCCTCCCAATTTTATTCACTTATCAAATAATTGGGGGTATTTATATCTCATAGAACTTTTAGATTCCCATAATACCTCTTCAATCATATAGTTTTTCCATAAAAAATTTACCTAATGAGTCATATTATTCCACAACACGTTCTCTCTATAGTTAAGGAATCTATACTGGTTGTTCCTCAAAAAAATATTCACTTCCAACTGAACTACCTATAAAAAGAAAACATGATACGGATGTGAAAAATACTTTCTCAAAATTGAAACATGAAAAAAAATGCATACCTAGGATAAATTCGAGGTAAATTCACTATGTGGGAAACTGATCTAACATTATTATTGAATTAATAGGGTCCAATGAACCACAGAATCAGTTTTCCATTCTTAACAAAACACATCACACTATTCTATGGAGATCTTTGAAAAAGACATGATCACCTAACATAAAAGAATGATCATTCCTATGGTCATCTTTATAACTTTTTTTCATTCTATAATTTTTCCGCATGCACTTCTAAATCAACTATACTTTTTTCCATCCCTTCTACCAATTATTTTCCCATCATCCTTCATTCACCGACTTCATCCAAAAAAATGGAGTTCGACATGAAATTATATACAAGGCCTCAAATGGTTTCATCTATATATTGGAATGAAATATATTATTATAAGAAAATTAAACCAAGGAAATATTTTTGTCCCAACTTCCCTGGTAATCCATTGAACAAGAACAAAGTATATCTTCTAATTTATGAATTGTTTGTTCTAACTTCCCAATGATTGCTGGTGATAAACAATATAAAATTTAATTTAGTTTCCAAAGACTTCTAAAGGCCTTTCCAAAAGTTATAAGTGATCCTAGGATCATCATTAGAAACAATAGAGACGGTAAATCTATATAAAATGACTATATAATTACTATACAATCGATAATTCTAATACAAACATTGTGTATCTTGAATAGAAATAAAATGGCCAATTTAATCAATCGATCATTAATAACCATGATTACACTATTACCTTAAGAAGTATTTGGTAATCCCACTACGAAATCCATGGAAACATTTTCCCATTTCTACTATGACATTAGCAATGGATGTCACAATCCTTTTGGTAATTCCTGCTTTGATTTTACCTATTTAAAAATAAAACATCTCAAGGTAAATTTAGCAATATCTCATTTCATTCCATAACACCAGTAATGCTCTTGATGATCTTTGTACATATTAGTATTATTAGGATGAATAGAAATGGGAGAACAATGATCTTTATAAAACAACTTGTTCTTCAATTTTGAATCACAAGGAACCCATAATCTCTTTACAAACCTCCAAACACGGTCTTTATAAATGTTAAATTCAGGAAACTTACCCTTCTGAACCAATTCTACATTTTTATACAACTCACACTCTTCCTTCTCTTCTTGATTTATTTTGTGTGCTTGAGAAAATTGCCCTAAAACCTAAAAAAACAGAAGAATTTCTTGCACCAACAACATCCATGCCAAATATCATAAAATCATTAATCAAAGGGTCATGTTCCAAACATATCATTCCTAATGTAGCATTAAATATCTGACTCAAAGCATCAGTTACTTTGATCGATTTTATTATATGGTAATCAATCATATAATAAAAATACTTCATTAATTCTAGCCATCTTCTATGTATAATGTTCAATTAATTATAAGTAAATATATACTATAAACTTTTATGGACTATATATATTTCACATTTTACTCCATATAGATGATTCATATTTGTTTTTAATTCAAAAACCATAATAACAAATTCCAAATAATGTTTAGGGTAATTTAACTCATTGGATTTCGACTGATTTGAAGCATAAGAAATTACCGGGTCATTATTCACTATGACACATCCATGTCCTTTCAACTATGCATCATTGTATATAAATAATTCACCATTTCCGAAAGGTAGTGCCAAAACATGAGCATTCACCAATCTTCTTTTAAATTCTTGAAAAATGTAATCACATTCTTTTTTCCTGAAGAACATAACACCTTTTCTAGTAAAATTAGTAAGTGGGATAGATAAACATGCAACATTTTCTGTAATCCCCCATTAATAACCATAAAAACCAAGAAAAGGACAAAAATCTATTATATATTTTGGTCTTGGACAGATATCAACAACTTCTTCTTTAATAGGATAAATATTTATTTCATATATAAAAATAATGTGACTAAGGAATGAAAATTATTATAACCAAAAATTATACTTTTTGAATTTCTCTTACAGTTTATTTTGATTTATGGTTTTCAATACTACCCTTAAATGACATTCATGCTCGTATTTACATTTAGAATATTCCAAAATATCATCAATAAACACAAAAAAAAATTATCCAAGAACTCATGGAAAATTCTATTCATAAGATCCATGAATACAGCAGGTACATTGGTTAACCCAAAAGGCATAACTAAAACTTCATAATAGCCATATCTAGTATGAAACATAGTTTTCATAAATGTCTTCTTCCTTTACATTAAACTGATGGTACCCCAAAATCATGTCATTCTTTGAAAAATACTAATCTCCATGGAGTTTATCTAACAAATCATCAATATAAGGAAAAAAAATAATTTTTCTTAATAGAGATGTTATTCAACGATCTATAATAAATTAAAATTATCATTGAACCATCTTTATTTTTACCAAACAAGACTGAATCACCCCATGGTGATATGCTAGGTAAAATAAAACCTTTATCTAATATCTTCTTTAATTGATACTTCAACTCTAAATGTTCACTTTGATCCACTCAATAAAGGGGTTGTGAAACTAGGTTAGCGTTAGGAACCAAGACAACAGTAAATTCAAATTCCCGATCAGGTATTATACCATGAAACTCATTAGAAAAAAATTCAAGATATGAATTTACCACCGTCACATCATTAATCTGATCAGTTCCTTTATCTTTAACCATATGTGAAAGGTAACATTCATTTCCATCCTATACTAGTTTCTAAGCTTCTCGATATGTTATCAATATTAAGTGTTCATTCTTGTACACAAACTGAAATACTTTCTGAAAATAAACCACTTTAGCTCTGTAGTCAATCTTATCATGATAAACAAAAATAGAATCCATACCCAAAATCAAATCAAACACTATTAGAGGAAAAAATATGGTTTACAGTTATATACATTCCATATAAATGGATATGATGGTTCCTATAATTTATTTTTGCCTAAAAATTTTCCCATAAATTTTTACAACAATATAAGGATTCATTTCATGAGATGGAATTCCAAATTTACAAGAAAATTTCATAGAAATGAATGAATATTCAGACCCAGAATAAAACAACACTTTGGAATAATCTGAATAAAAAAATGTACCTAATTCTACTTCATTTGATGGCCCAACAACTACAAAAGTAGTTTCAAAGGATTTCACCATCCCATTATACTTGTTACCCAGATTATTTTCAACATTTGAGTTCTTTGATAGACACTAATTTTAATAATGACCCTTATCATTGCACATTCAACATTTTACTCTTATATAATATATTTTATCCTACCACTTCCCTGATCTTTTTCAGTGCAATTACGATCCTTATATCCTAATTTACCACATTATAATCCCTTACTAGAACTAAAAAGGAATTCTGTAGTGTTCTTTTTACCCGAATTTTTTAACATTTTAAACTTTATTTTCTTACCATCAAACTTTTTTGAAGAGTTCTTACCTTTTGTTTACCACCTCGACCTCTAAATCTATTTTTTTTTAAAGAACATATGATCATTATAAAACTCCATTTCCATATTCTCTGTATATCCAACTAGTTTTTCATAACATTTTAACTCATGAGAAGATAATTCCCTTTTATACATTGGCTTTAATATCTATTAAAAATGATTTATTTTACTATTAATATCTATTGTGAAATTTGGAGCATACCATTCCAGTCGAGTGAATTTGCATCATAAGCAGCCACTGATTCATCCTACTACCTAAATTCCATGAATTTGTTTCCATTGTATGTTGAAAAACCTTATAAAATTATTTCTCAAGAAATATAACTTTGAATTCATCCCAAACAAGAGTATACATCTCTTCATTATCCCTGATATTTTTAACCATAGACCACCACTTATCGGCTTCACCTTCAAAATGGTAATTATAATGACTTTCATTTTGACATTCTAAACACCCCATGACATCAGCAATAATTTATAGGGATTTAATCCTATATTCACATAGCACAGGGTCAAATGGTCCTCTGATTTATGGAGGATGTTGCCTCCAGAAATGCTTCACAACCAACTTGTTCATCTGCGGTTGATCCAGATGATCTCACGGATTGATACCACCTACATATATAGCCTCAAACAATAGTATCATCACTGCAACAAATTTTTCAGTTCCACCAACCATCTCAGGTTGATGATTTAGAATGTTGTTTCCATCGTATTGACATCCCATCATAGATTCCCTATTTCCTCTTTGGAAAACATTCAAAATAGAGATATCCTAGATGAAGCGGTATGGTAATTCTCAAATTCTATTTCAATTTGACCATAAAGTAAAAATAATTTATGGAAACTATATTAACAATAACCTAAACCTTAAATTTATATAAATAGACATCTAATACCAACTACAATTCCCAATACTTAAAAAAATTCTCAATATTTAGATAATTCAATAATTTGGCATTAATTGACATCATGGATATTTTCATTTTTACTGTTTAATGAATCAGATAACTATTAATACATATCATCCCACATGCATACAAAAGGTTAGTAACAAATTAGTATCCATATTTTAGACCAAAGAAAACTCTTTAAAAAAAATTATTCTTTCCTAATAAGAAACATCTTGACTTATCCCTTTATCTTTATCATTATTATACCATGTGAAATAATTTAAAAAACAGGGGATGAGAATAAAAACATAGAAAGGGATAAAACAATGAAAGAAATATTTAATCCATGAATATTTATAAACCAACGAATTCATAAGAATCATTAAAACGTTTTAGAAATCATAAATCATAAAGCTATATTTTTGCATCAATATCATACATACTTTGTAGCTTTCACAGCCAAATTGGGAGTAACCTTCATGGTTATGTTTGGAATACTCATCACAGAATATTCCCTAAATCTCTTAGGAGAAACCTTAATTTTTACCTCCATCAAGTTACCCAATTCCTTGTAGATATATCACGGGACCACCCACATATGGTTTATCTGGGAACCACCCATATACATAAGCAATATCCAATAACCATATCATAATCATAATACATGAACAAACATAAATGAAAAAAATAACATTTCCACATTGTAATAATAAGACATCATTTTGAGTTATTGATATAATCAATCCATTCTCAAAACTATTTTAAAAACCAAATTACCTAAAAAGGAATATGCTATTTTATTTAATTTTGAAAAACATTATGACTTGTATAGGGAGATGGATAACAACTATTTCTTGTGGCAGTATAAAGTTCATTATCGCCGCATATGTTAAAAAGAAACATTCATTTTTTCATTTAGTAAAACACTTAATAAAAAAATACTTTTGAAAACTGTTCAATAAAATTAAATGTCAACGGGGTTCATTATACACCATACAAAATAAGTTTTTTTATAAATCAAAATATTCCACAAAGAAATTAGATTGAGACGAAGTCCCTTACCTTGAGTCTGAATAGTCCCGTTTGTTATTTAATTTATTTAATAATAAAATTTTGTTAATTTATACTTGATTTATTATCTTTTAAGGTTTATAATTTATTTAATTTCACTTATTACCATGTCATAGCAATTTTTAATTAGTTTACTTCATTTCTAATATTTTGTCGATGTTCAGTACATGAGTCAAAAATGAACTTGTTTTGATGCAAATTATTTAGGTGGTAATAAGTCCATTTTTTCTAGAATCTTATTAATGATTTAAATATCATATATATCCAAAATATTTTTATTTATAATAGACCATAACATCTGGATATAATAAATGAAATGTACTTTTCTGGGAGACGGTAGCTCGTACGTAGTCATGAATGTTACTATCATTTCCTTATCATATTAAAATAATGAAAAATAATTGATAAACAGGTATATTAAAATTAAATTATAATATATATATTTTATATGTTACATAATTTAATTAAATACATCCTTTATACATTCCATTTATCGAATGAATGAGTCATATTACTTTCAAGGGGCGGTAGTCAACAATTTCTTAAATGAAATTAACGTATTTACACATTATAGAAAGAATAAAGGTGTATTATAACCAAAATTTACAGAATAATAGATAATATATAATATATAACATATATCATATGTCATATATAAATATTGTTCAATCATAATGGCCACCATGATCGGTGGTTGGGTAAAATTGAATAATCATTGTTTCGTGAGGCAGTAGTTCGTCGTACACGGAAACAATGTGTTATATATCCATTGGATGGAGGTGTGTGAATGTTTAGGTCGAATAAATAGCATAAAAAATACTATTATAATGAGGATACATTATTTTTTATAAATGAATGAAATAAATTTAGGTTAGGGGTTAGGATAAAGAAAATAAATGAAAGGAGCTTGAGAGAAGACACTATCATTAAATTGGGTTGCTCTTTTTGAGTTGAGGCAAAAGGCTTCCTTGAGTCACCTTCTACCCATGGTAATGATTTTAGAAGGAAATGAGGGGTGTTGGGTGCTTATTTTAGATGAAGGTGGATAGGAAAAGGTGCTATAGAGGTGTCTGTAAATGGGTAGAGTTGGTGGTGTTTTATATGAGGGAGGGGGTCACTTTAGGAAAGTCTTAAAATATTATATTATAATAAATTAATTTTTAAATAAAAATATTTCCAATGTGGTAAATTTAGAGGATAATATGATTATGGGTCTAAATACACTCAACTAATAGGTTTTAGACATGTTTAGGTTACAAATTTAAAAATATCTTTTTGATTTAACCCTTTGTTAAATAAATCAACTTTTACCATTCTTATTGAATTTTCAAACTATATGTTAAATATGGATACTATTAAATACCAATGAAACATCAAATGGACCATTAATGTAAATTTTAACATTTTATAATTAATTTCTCTTAATATCAAATTTTTGTGACCGTTACATCATTTAATAAAATAGTATTTTTTTAAAACACATTTATATCAATTTTGACATTATTTAGTAATTAATTTTGGTTAAAGTCCTAAAAAAATTGAATAATTCGAATAAAATACATAATATAAAATATAACATGTGATAATTGTCCATAAAATTCGTGTATGAAATACAAATTTTCAAATTAAATTTAGTTTAATTTTTATATACCAGTTATTTGAATATTTCAATAATAAGGTAATCAATGTATCATCATTCTGTAATAAATAAATTTATTGATTTAAAGTTTAAAAATTATAAATGAAATATCATGATATAATAAATAGTTTTATCTTTCTAATTAATATTTATATTCAAATTTATTAGTTATATAAACAAATATTATATTTATTTTAGCAAAAAGATCCATGTTTATTTTATATTTGACTTTACTTTAAATTAATTATTATAACATGTCATTTTCACACCTAAGTCCCTCCATGGGTCCAAAAATATACTCCAGAATGATTATGGTCACAATTATCTCATAAAATAGCATTATTACACTTGTAAGGGTAGTTTTATATTATTATAACACTGTTTTTAGCTTTATTTACCTGATTTACACTTTAACCATGGTAAATAAAAAAATTACTAAAGTTAATATTTATAATGGACAAAAATAAAAGGTACCAATTTACATAATTTGGACCTCAGGATTCTAAATATTGAATCCATTTTTCTAAATTCAAAACACATATGATTCATTAATTAATTAAAAATTTATTTCCGTTGTCAAAACCTGAAAGTGGGTTTTTAAGAAGTAAAAACTATCAAAAGATTCACACGTGTGTATATAAAATTTTTATGTGAAATTAATTTAAATGAATATAATTTTATCAAATTATAAAAACATATTATGATTAAATTTGAATAAAATAAAAGGATTACATAACTATGTAAATAAATTAAATGAAAATGTAGTTTTGAATTAAAATAATGTATTTTTCCACTGTTTATAAAAATATGAATTTCAACAAAAAAATAGAAACATTTTATCAAAGGTAAATTTTAATGTCCCAATTCCAAAGAGAAAGTTTGTTTTATAAAATGGGACATATAAAAATAAAAAACTATTTTTAAAAATGGTTCTCCATCAAAAGGTGGTAAAATGACCTTTTAATAATATTAGAGTATTTTATGCCAATTGTTTGATTAATTCACATTTTATGCCTCTAAAATTTATTTGATAAATGTAAAAAGATTTAACAACTATGTAAATTCATAATATAGTTAATTCTGATCATTCTCGTTAATATAACATCTTGACATTAACTACCATTTAAAATAATAATATAATTTTTGTATTATTTTTTGGTATAACTCGTTGTTTTGTGAAACATAATATTTTAGAGAAACAAATTTTTATGTATTGGACATGATATTGAGATAGTGTTCCCTTTAATCTAAAATTAATATTTAATTCAAAAATATTAAAAGCTATGAAAAGTGTATAATTCTATAATTACCTGGGATGTTGTATCCTTCCCTATTTTGAAAATGGCATCCTTGAATTTGTATTCTCTTATAAAATAAATGGGGTATTTATCCCTCATAGAATTTTCATATTCTCATGTTTCCTCTTCAGCCATATAATTTTTTCACAAAACCATTAATTTATGAATCGCTAAATTCCTCAACACTTACTCTATATGGTAAAGAATCTATATTGGTTGTTCCTCATAAGAAATCTTCTCTTACAACTGAACTACCTCTGGACTCAAAACATGTTATAGATCCAAAAAATACTTTCTCAACATTGAAACATGAAAAATATTGTCTACCTGGGATAAACATGAAGGTAAATTCATTCTGAATGTAACATCCCAGGTAAATAATGAATAAAACGTTTTCATATTTATCAATATTTATGAACTAAATATTAATTTTACTTTAAAGGGGTTGCTATGTTCAATAGCGTACCTGATATGCAACAAAGAGTTTCTTTGAAATCATATGTTGCACACTAGTAATAAAATATTACTATTTTAAATGGTAGTTAACACATAGCCATTGTATTGGCAAGAATGGATAGAAATAACTAAAATATGATTATATTTTTTTTTTAAATGTTTTTACTTTTATCTAATAAAAGTTAAAGGCTTAAAATACCGAAATAATTCAATTTTAGGCTTATATGCCCTAGTTTTCACTAAAGGTTCACTTATCGCCTTTTGATGGCGAACCGTCATTAAACATAGTTTTGTTCAATATTATACATTCTATTGGACAAAATAAAACTCTTCTTTAGAATCGGGACATCAAAATTTAATTTGTGTAAATTTTTTGTATTTTTCCGATAAAGTTCATTTTTTAATGAATAGGGTAAAATGTGGTATTTTAATTCAAAATATCTTTTTAATCTAATTTATTTATATGATTAGTTTATATTTTTAATTGATTTTAAAGTGAAATTAGAATATATTTTTACCACTAAATCCAATAGTGTTCATTGGAATTAATTTCACTTTGAAATCGGACTTAAACTAGTGTCAATCTTTTGATACTTATTGTTTCATAAAAACACGGTATTTACTTTGACAGCGGGAATTAATTATTAAATTAATTAATTCAACTTATTTATTTTGAATTTCAAAAATCCGACATACATGGTTGTCATTAAGAAGTAAAATGTGGTTCAATGGGATTAAAATAATTTTTTGGTGAATAGTAACTTATTAAGTTTTTAATCGTGATTAGAGGTAATTAGTGTAATTTAAGGTAAAAATAATGTTTAAATAATATGAAATGAACTTGACACATGTCCTAACCTCATTATATGTGTCATGGCCGACCAAGACAATCCATGGGTCAACTTGGGGACCCCATGAAGCCACTTTGGTTGGAAAATGACATTAATAACTTTTTATTAATAGTTAAAATAAAAATGTCACAAACATGAGTTATTTTACTAAATAATTTTTAAATGGGGTTATACAAATAAGAGATTTGACTATAAATATTCATTGGAAAGGTAAAAAGAGTTACTACATCATAGTATTTTTTTATAATTTTTAGACATTAAATAAATTAAATTATTTATGACACCATGATGATGGTGCGATTACCTCATTATTTAACGAATTAAATAAAATGGAAAGATAATGTAAAATATAAGACCTAAACATGTCAAAAACCTATTTTATGGGTGGAGTTAGAACCCTTAGCACCTTATCCTCGAAACACATCAATGTGGGACCATTAAAATCAGAAACTCATTCTAAAATAAAGTAACATTTCCTTACTTTCAAAGAGTGCCCCTCCTCTCCTCTTATAAAAGGCCCCCACCTCTACCACCTTACCCACACTTCCAAAGCCTTTGGCTCGGCCAAACCCTTCCAATTTTGTCTCTCCGCATCCCTCTTTTACTGCTTGAAGCCTCACTTTGGGCAGAAGTCTTCCCAAGGAAGCCTTTGAGCTCAAATATAAGAGAGTTACCCGATTTTAAGGTGATGTCTTCACTTGTGTTCTTTTGTTTTATTTTGCTTCTCCAACCCCTTAACTCTTTTTATTCATTTATTTTGTAACAACTCCAGTATCTTAAATATTCTAGGATGTTGTTATAAGAAGCTTTCGAGCTACACTTACACACATCTACATCTAATGGTTAATGAATATATTATTTCTGTGGTTGGCGAATTTCTGCCTCACGAAACGATTATTGTTCAATATTCTTTTAAACACCTTTAATGGTGTCCATTAAGATGTAACTCTATTTATATATTATATATATTATGTTTATGTTTTCCTTATGCTTCTTTATTTTTTATTTGTGTTATACCTTTATGGTTTCCATTGTGGGTAAACACGATAATTTCATTTTAGGAAGTGCTGACTACCGCCCCCTCAAAGTGATGTGATTCGTTAATGCCATATGTGGGATGTATGAAGGATGGAATTAAAGTTATTATATATGATTTTATACTGTATTTATAATATACCTCTATATCATTGTTATTTCTTTCCATTAATTTATGAGATAGAAATGAATGTAGCGTTCATGCGGACGTACGGCTTACCGTCTCCATGAACGGTGCATTTCATTTCTTATCCCCAAATGTAATGTACTATTATAAGTACATATATATAATGGATATATATGATTTATGTTACATCTAAATTATTAATATAATTTTGGAATTAAAATATACATACATCTCATTTCGTTTTAATTCCATTAATATGACATAGAAATGAAAGTAGCGTTCATGCGTACGTACGGCTTACCGTCTCCATGAACGGTGCATTTCATTTCTTACCTATAAATGATTATGTGATATTATAAATACATGTATGTGCTAGATATATATGATATATATGATATCCAAATCAGGAATTTCATTCTGGATATAAAGAACCTTTGACCACATGAACAACATGTAATTGTAAGAAGTCCACTTTCGACTTAAGAACCAAATATCGACAAAACAAACATTATTAACTTAAATGATTAAATAATGTTTATAACATGGCAATAAGTGATATAAAAGGAATAATGAACTTGAAAATGGTTCTTAAACAAATAGAAATTAACTCAAGTTTATTATTCAGGACGTTAAAGAACGATCGAGTCAAGTCGGACCCAAGGTAAGGGACTTCGTCTCAATCTCCTTTCATTGAGGCATATTTCGTTTTATAAACAACTTTCTTTTATATGGTGTATAAACCCCTTTGAATATTAATTTTATACAAAAGGAATCTTTTTCTACGAAGCATTTTACAAAATGACAAAAAGGAATGTTTCTTTTAACGTACGCGGTGACATTGACCTTTTCTGCCGCCATGAGTATTATTTGGTCTTTGGCTTCCTGAACAAGCTGTAATGTTTTTTAAAATGAAATGAACACCATATACTATTTTATGTATTTTGGTATTGAAAATGGTTTTTATAATGGATTTGTTATGTCAATATATTTAAGTGATATATTGTGATCAAGGTGTGGAAATGTTTTCTTTCCATTATATTTGTTTTATGTCTTATGGTTTTTATAATGGTACTTGGACATTTGACGGGTGGTTACGTGATAAACCATATGACGGGTGGTGCTGTGAATACCAAGATGGGTGGTTACGTTATAACCTCCAATGCATTGGGTATGGAAGTCGGCCGTATGGCTATTCCATTAAGTATGTATGGAAGTTGGCCGTATGGCTATTCAATTAAGTGATATGTGTGGAAGTCGACCGTATGGTTATTCCACTTAAGTATGTTTATGTCCCAAGTTACCTTTATATGTTATGTGTTATTTATATGGGTTTTATGGTAATAATTTGGTTACAAAAGGGTAAGTAATGATATTTTATTCAGTGAAATGTTTTTACTACTTCATGAAGGTGAAGGTATTACTTTGATAAAGTATACATGGTTTACTTGATGTTTGAAAAACTGATAGTTTTCATTCTTTGTGTATCCCTTACTGAGAATTTTATGCTCACCCCAAGTTTTTTTGAAATGTTTTTCAGAGGACTTAATGTGGAATAGGGTTAAGGATGTGATCAAGGGAAATTCATGCTATATAAAACATGGAACTAGACAAGTTTCTTTTTAAGAGTTTTTTTTATTCTATGGAAACTTAGTAGAAGTGTCTACTTTGTAACCTTTTGAGATGTAATAGTTATGTCCTAATTCTCTAAAACTCTAAACCTGAAAATATCCTCAATGTGAATTATTAATTTAATTCAATATTAAGAAATGTTTAAGTCTGGGGCCTTATAGTTGGTATCAGAGGTCGGTTTAGACAACTTTAGGTGATAGAAAAGTGTTAAATTAAAATATGATTGAAATGATATAGCATTTATGGATTACCATGTTGCTTCACCTAAAATATTTCTATGTTCAAAATCATTTTCCGTAGAGGAAACAAGGAAAATATATTGGGACGACATCAGGAGGAAGACAAACTTCCAAATCAGCAACTTGAGATAGTCGGAATTGGAACTGAACAGTTTGTTGCAGTGATGGCACAGTTGACTCAGGCCATAAATATTGGTGGTATCCATGCACGAGATCATCCAGATCAACTGCCCAGGAACATTTTAGTGGTGGAACATTTCATGAGGCAACATCCCCCATCATTCAGAGGATCATCTGACCTTGTGCTAGCTTAAGGGTGGATTAAAGCACTAGAGAAGATTTTTGATGTCATGGGGTGTTCGGAACATCAAAAGGTTAGTCTTGCTATTTACCGTTTTGAAGGAGAAGCTGATCAGTGGTGGTCGATGGTGAAAAATATCAAGGATAGTGATGATATTGATGATCTTCACTGGGACGAATTCAAAGGTATGTTTCTTGAGAAATATTTTCCTAAGGTGGTTCGTCTTAGGATGGAAAAAAAGTTCCTAGAATTGAGGCAGGAGGATGATTCAGTGGCTTCTTATGATGCAAAGTTCACTCAATTGGCAAGGTATGCTCCAAACATCATACGAGATCTTGATAGTAAAATAAACCATTTTTTCTTAGGGTTAAAGCCAAATTATCGAAGGGCTTTAGCTTCTCTTGAGTTCAAAAGTTATGAAAAACTTGTTCGATGTGCGGAGAAGGTGGAAATGGAGTTTGCCGATGATCAGGTGTTCTATGACAAACAATAGAATAAAAGGTCCAGTTGGTAGGAAAAGGAGAATAATTCATCAAAGAAGCAAGGAGTTAAGAAAACCAAATATCCATCGTGTGAGAAGTGTGGTAAAATGCATCCTGGAGAATGTTTATCCAAGTCTGGTAAGTGCTTTCGGTGTGGTAAGTCTGGTCATATTGCTTGTAATTGTAAGGAAGATGATCAAGCAGGAAATGAAAAGCCAGCGGTAAGATGTTTTAAGTGTAATGAAATGGTTCATTATGCAAATGAGTGTCTAACGAAGAACTCAACTGGGGGAAAGTATCCAGACTACAAGCAGGAAGGGGTGGTGAAATCCTTTGCAACAACTTCAGCAGATGTTGGGCCATCGAATGAAGTAGTATTAGGTACACTGTTTGTTTGTTCAGATTATGGCAATGTGTTGTTGGATTCAGGGTCTACACATTATTTCATTTCTGAGAAGTTTTCTAGTAAATTGGAAATTCTATCTCAAGATATGAACCCTGAACTTATGGTAAAAACACCCGGAGGGAATGTTGAGACAAAAAGGAATTATAAGAACCTTCCTATCCTTGTGTGTGGAAAGAATCTACCATCAAACCTTATTGTTTTTCCTCTAGTATAGTTTGGTGTTATTTTGGGTCTGGATTGGCTTTCTTTTTATCATGCTAAGATTGACGGCAGAGCTAAAATGGTTTCTTTTTAGAAGGATTTTCAATTTGTGTACAAGAATGAACCCTTTATTTTGATAACATATCAGGAATTTGAGAAACTAGTAAAAGATGGAAATGAATGTTACCTTGAACATATTGTTAAAAATAAAGGAAATGTTCAGATTAATGATGTGCCAGTGGTAAATGAGTATCTTGATGGTTTTCTTGATGAGTTGCCTGGTATTATTCATGATAGGGATGTTGAATTTACTGTTGACATAGTTCCTGATTCTAATCCAATTTCAAAACCCCCTTATCTAATGGCTCAAGTTGAACATTTAGAGTTAATGAAGAAATTGCAGGAGTTATTAGATAAAGGTTTCATTCGACCTAGCACATCACCATGGGGTGCTCCTGTCTTGTTTGTTAAAAAGAAAGATGGTTCAATGAGACTTTGCATTGATTATAGAGCCTGGAATAATATTACTGTTAAGAACATGTATCCTTTGCCTCATATCGATGATTTGTTTGATCAGCTCCAGGGAGCTCAATATTTTTCGAAGATTGACTTCAGGTCGGGGTACCATCAGTTGAAAGTAAAAGAAGCAGACGTTCCGAAGACTGTGTTCCGTACTAGATATGGCCATTATGAATTTGTAGTTATGCCTTTTGGGTTAACCAATGCACCTGCTGTATTCATGGACCTTATGAATAGAATTTTCCATGAGTTCTTGGATACGTTTGTGGTTGTTTTCATCGATGATATTTTGGTGTTTTCTAAAAGTAAAGATGAACATGAAAGTCATTTAAGGGTTATCTTTCAAACCATAAAAGAAAAGAAACTATATGGAAAATTCAGAAAGTGTGAGTTTTGGTTACAAAAAATTTCTTTCTTGGGTCACATTGTTTCAAAAAAATGCATAACTATTGATCCTGCTAAAACAAATGTTTTTGAAGAATGGCCAAGACCCAAAAATGTAACCGAGATCCGTAGTTTCCTTGGTTTGGCAGGTTAATACCGAAGGTTTGTTGAAAATTTTTCATGGTTATCTAGTCCAATGACTAAGCTAACTTGGAAGGGTGTTAAGTTTATCTGTAAAAAAGAATGTGATGATTGTTTTCAGGAGTTGAAAAGAAGATTGGTGAATGCTCCAGTTTTGGAACTTCCTTCCAGGAATGGTGAGTTTGTTATATACAGTGATGCTTCATTGATGGGACTTGGATGTGTCCTTATGCAGAATGATAAGGTAATTTTTTATGCTTCACGTCAGTTGAAAACTCATGAGGTAAATTACCCTACACATGATTTGGAATTATCTGCTGTTATTTTTGCTTTAAAAATTTGGAAGCATCATTTGTATGGAGTAAAGTGTGAAATATATACTGATCACAAAAGTTTAAAGTATATATTCATTCAGAAATAATTGAACATGAGACAGAGGAGATGGCTAGAATTAATCAAGGATTATGATTGTACAATTAATTACCATCCGGGAAAAGCAAATAAATTGGCTGATGCTTTGAGTCGAAAAAGTAATGCTTCATTAACCACGCAACATTTGGAATGAGATCCTTTTGTTTTTGATTTGATAAAATTTGGCATAGAAGTTGTTGGTGCAGGATGTTCTTCTATTTTGTTTCAGGTATCAGTGAGATCATCCCTAGCAGAAAGAATTAAGCAAGCACAGAGGGAAGACAGTGAGTTGCAGAAAAAGGTAGAGCTGGTTTAGAAGGGTAAGTTGCCTGAATTCAACATTGATAATGATTGTGTTTTGAGGTTTGGGAAGAGATTATGTGTCCCTAGTGATTCACAGTTGAAGAATGAGTTGTTATTTGAGGCTCATAGTTCCCCATTTTCAGTTCATCGTGGTGGTACTAAGATGTACAGAGATCTGCGGGAGTATTACTGGTGGGATGGAATGAAAAGAGATATTGCTGATTTTACTGTGAAGTGTTTGACTTGTCAGCAGGTTAAAGCAGATCGGCAGTTACCAAAAGGGATGTTTCAGCCTTTACCAGTGCTAGAGTGGAAATGTGAAAATATATCCATGGACTTTGTTGTGGGATTACCGAGGATATCTCAAGGTAATAATGCAATCGGGGTTATTGTTGATCGATTGACTAAATCTACTCATTTCCTTGCCATATGAGATAATTTTTTCCTAGATCAACTTTCCCATTTGTATCTTAAATAGATAGTCAGGTTACATGGATTTCCTCTCTCAATTGTATCTGACCGTGATCCCAGGTTTACTTCTAACTTTTGGAAAGGCCTTCAGAAGTCGTTGGGTACTGAATTAAATTATATTACAGCTTTTCATCCTCAATCAGATGGGAAGTCAGAACGAATAATTTAGACCATGGAGGATATGCTACGAGCTTGTTCGATGGATTATCAGGGAAGTTGGGACCGACATATTTCTTTGGTTGAGTTTTCTTATAATAACAGTTTTCATTCCAGTATACAGATGGAACCATTTGAGGCATTATATGGGAAGCGGTGTCGAAATCTAGCATTTTGGGATGAAGTGGGTGAAAGGAAGCTGATGGGACCAGAATTGGTAGAAGAGATGGCAGAAAAAGTTCAGTTGATTCAGAAACACATGAGAGCAGCTCAGAGCAGGAAGAAGAGTTATGCGGATAACTGGAGGAAGGATCAATATTTCGAGGTAGGTGATCATGTTTTTCTCAAGGTTTCTCCAAGGAAAAGTTTGATGAGATTTGGTAAGAAAGGAAAGCTGAGTCCAAGGTTCATTGGACCATATGAAATTATGGAGAAAGTTGGATCAGTTGCTTACCGAGTGGCTTTACCTATCTTATGAAGAACAACTAGTCCAGATTGTTGACCGAAGAGAGTAAGTGTTCTGAAATAAGGTAATTCACCAAGTAGAGGTTTTGTGGAAAAACCATATAGTTGAAGAGACAACGTGGGAATCTGAAAATGCTATGAGGGATAAATATCCCCACTTATTTTGATAAGTGAATAAAATTGCGAGGACGCAATTCCCAAAAGGGGGGAAAGATGTAACATCCCAGGTAAATAATTAATAAAACATTTTCATATTTATTAATATTTACGAATTAAATATTAATTTTACTTTAAAGGGGTTGCTATGTTCGATAGCATACCCGATACGCAACAAAGAGTTTCTTTGAAATCTTACGTTGCACACTAGTAATAAAATAATATTATTTTAAATGGTAGTTAACACATAGCCGTTGTATTGGCGGGAATGGATATAAATAACTAAAATATGATTATATATGTTTTTTAAATGTTTTTACTTTTATCTAATAAAAGATAAAGGCTTAAAATATGGAAAGAATTCAAATTTAGGCGTATATACCCTAGTTTTCACTAAAGGTTCACTTATCGCCTTTTGATGGTGAACCGCCATTAAACATAGTTTTTTTTACTCTTATACATTCTATTGGACCAAATAAAAGTCTTCTTTAGAATCGGGACATCAAAATTTCCTTGTGTTAATTTCTTGGTATTTTTCCGATAAAGTTCATTTTTTAATGAATAAAGTAAAATGTTGTATTTTAATTCAAAACCTATTTTTAATCTAATTTATTTATATGATTATCTTATCTTTTGAATTGGTTTTAAAGTGAAATTATAATATATTTTTACCATTAAATCCAATAGTGATCATTGGAATTAATTTCACTTTGAAATCGGACTTAAACTAGTGTCAATATTTTGATACTTATAGTTTCCTAAAAACATGCTATTTTCTCTGATAGCGGGAATTAATTATTAAATTAATTAATTCAACTTATATGTTTTGAATTTCAAAAATCCGACATACATGGTTGTTATTAAGAAGTAAAATGTGGTTCAATGGGATTAAAATAATTTTTTGGTGAATAGTAACTTATTAAGTTTTTAATCGCGATTAGAGGTAATTAGTGTAATTTAAGGTAAAAATAATGTTGTAATAATATGAAATGAACTTGACACATGTCCTAACCTCATTGTATGTGTCATTTCCGACCATGAAAATCCATGGGTCAATTTGGGGTCCCCATGAAGCCACTTTTGTTGGAAAATGACATTAATAACTTTCTATTTAAAGTTAAAATAAAAATGTCACAGACATGAGTTGTTTTACTAAAACAATTTTTACATGGGGTTATAAAAATCAGATTTTTGACTATAAATATTAATTGGAAAGGTAAAACAATTTCCTACATTATATTAGTTTTTCTATAATTTTTAGAGATTAAATAAATTAAAATATTAATGACACCATGATGATGCAACGATTACCTCATTATTTAACGATTTAAATAAAATGGAATGATAATGTAAAATCTAAGACCTACAAATGTCAAAAACCTATTTTATGGGTGGATTTAGAACCCATATCACCTTATCCTTGAAACACATCAATTTGGGACCATTAAAATCCGAAATTCATTCTAAAATAAAGTAACATTTCCTTACGTTCCAAGAGTGCCCCTCCTCTCCTCTTATAAAAGTCCCCCACCTCTACCACCTTACCGACACTTCCAAAGCCTTTGGCTCCACCAACCCCTGCCAATTTTGTCTCTCCACATCCCTCTGTTACTCCTTGAAGCCTCGCTTGGGGCAGAAGTCTTCCCAAGGAAGCCTTTGAGCTCAAATCTAAGAGAGTTACCCGATTTTAAGGTGATGTCTTCACTTGTGTTCTTTTGTTTTATTTTTCTTCTCCAACCCCATAAACTCTTTTTATTCATTTCTGTTGTAACAACTCCAGTATCTTAAATATACTAGGATATTGTTATAAGAAGCTTTCGAGATACACTTACACACATCTACATCTAATGGTTAATGAACATATTTTTTCTGTGGTTGGCGAATTTCTGCCTCACAAAACGATGATTGTTCAATCTTCTTTTAAACAACATTAATGGTGGCCATTAAGATGTCACCCTTTTTATATATGATATATATTATGTTTATGTTTTCCTTATGCTTCTTTATTTTTCATTTTTGGTATACCTTTATGGTTTCCATTGTGGGTAAATACGATAATTTCATTTTAGGAAGTGCGGAATACCGCCCCCTCAAAGTGATGTGATTCGTTAATGCTATATGTGGGATGTATAAACAATGGATTTAAAGATATTATATATGATGTTATACTAGAATTATAATATACCTCTATATCATTATTATTTCTTTCCATTAATGTATGAGATAGAAATGAAAGTAGCGTTCATGCGTACGTACGGCTTACCATCTCCATGAACGGTGCATTTCATTTCTTATCCCCAAATGTAATGTACTATTATAAGTACATATATATAATGGATATATATGATGTATGTTACATATAAATGATTAATATAATTCTGGAATTAAAATTTATATACCTCTCATTTATTTTTAATTCCATTAATATGACATAGAAATGAAAGTAGCGTTCATGCGTACGTACAGCTTACCGTCTCCATGAACGGTGAATTTCATTTCTTACCTCTAAATGATTATGTGATATTCTAAATACATGTATATGCTAGATATATAAGATATATATGATATCCAAATCAGGAATGTAATTCTGGATATAAAGAACCTTTGACAACACGAACAACATGTAATTGTAAGAAGTCCACTTTCGAATTAAAAACTAAATATCGATAAAACAAACATTATTAACTTGAATGATTAAATAATGTTTATAACATGGAAATAAGTGATATAAAAGGAATAACAAACTTGAAAAATGTTCTAAAGAAAATAGAAATTAAATCATGTTTTTTATTCAGGACGTTAAAGAACGATCGATTCATGTCGGACAAGAGGTAAGGGACTTCGTCTCAATCTCCTTTCATTGAGGCATATTTCGCTTTATACACAACTTTATTTTATACGGTGTATAAACCCCTTTGACTTTTCCTTTTATAAAAAAGGAATATTTTTCTACGAAGCGTTTTACAAAACGACAAAAAGTAATGTTTCTTTTAAAGTACGCGGTGACAATGACCTTTTCTGCCACCACGAGTATTATTTGGTCTTTGGCTTCCTGAACAAGCCGTAATGTTTTTTAAAATGAAATAAATACCATATACTCTTTTATGTATTTTAGTATTGAAAATGGTTTTTATAATGGATTTGTTATGTCAATATATTTAAGTGATATATTGGGATCAAGGTGTGGAAATGTTTTCTTTCCATTATATTTGTTTTAGGTATTATGATTTTTATTATGGTACTTGGACATTTGACGGGTGGTTACGTGATAAACCATATGACAGGTGGTGCTGTGAATACCAGGATGGCTGGTTACATTATAACCTCCAATGCATTGGGTATGGAGGTCGGTCGTATGGCTATTCCATTAAGTATGTATGGAAGTTGGCCGTATGGCTATTCCATTAAGTGATATGTGTGGAAGTCGACCGTATGGTTATTCCACTTAAGTATGTTTATGTACCAAGATACCTTTATATGTTATGTGTTCTTCATATGGGTTCTATGGTATTACTTTGGTTACAAAAGGGTAAGTAATTATATTTTATTCAGTGAAAAGTTTTTACTACTTCATTAAGGTGAAGGTATTACTTTGATAAAGTATACATGGTTTACTTGATGTTTGAAAAACTAACAGTTTTCATTCTTTTTGTATCCCTTACTGAGCTTTTTATGCTCACCCCATGTTTTTTTGAAATTTTTTTCATAGGACTTAATGTGGAATAGGGTCAAGGATGGGATCAAGGGAAATTAATGCTATATAAAACATGGAACTAGACATGTTTCTTTTCAAGAGTTTTTTTATTCTATGGAAACTTAGTGGAAGTGTCTACTTTATAACCTTTTGAGATGTAACAGTTATGTCCTAACTCTCTAAAACTATAAACCTGAAAAGATCATCAATGTGAATTATTCATTTAATTCAATATTAAGAAATGTTTAAGGCCGGGGCCTTATAATGAAGGCAACCGATCCAAAATTCTTTTTGATTTCATAGGGTCTAATGAACCCAAAACACAGCTTTCCCTTCATACCAAAACACCTCACACCTTTCCATGGAGAAACTATGAGAAAGACATGATAACCTACCTCGAAAGAAAGATCCATCATCTGGTTATCTGTATAATGTTTCTCCCTACTATGATATGTCGTCATGTGCTTCTAAATCAACTAATTGTTTTTACAATCTCTATTGATAATTTTGGTCTCATCAACTTCCCTTCCCCTAATTCATCCCAAAATTATTTAGTTCAACACAGTTTTCCTTAAAATGCATCAAAAGGTTCCATCTATATACTGGAAAGAAAAGTTTTTTTATAATAAAACTAAACCTAATAATGATGTTGGTCCCAACGTCCCTGGTAATCTATTGAAGAATAATGTAGAATATCTTATAATATCCAAATTGTTCATTCTATCTACCCATAGGACTGGGGATGAAAAGATGTACATAATTTTAATTTTGTTCCCAATTACTTCATAAGTCATTTTCAAAAGATAAAAGTGAACCTATTATCAATATCAGATACAATGGAGAGGGGATGTCTATGTAACCTTAATATCCCTTTAATATAAAATTGATAATGATGATCTAGGGACAATATATCTTGAATTTGAAGAAAATGAGAATATTTAGTCAATTGATCAAAAATAACCCATATTGCATTGTCACATTGAGATATATTTAGAAATCCCACTATGAAATATAGGGAAACATTTTCTCATTTCCACTTATGAACTGGAAAATACTAAAGAATCCATTTCGAGAATTACTTCTCTGCTATTACATTTGAAAAATCAAACATTTCTGGGTAAACCTTGAAATGCCTCTTTTCATTCCATCCCACCTATAATGCAGCCAAAGATCTCTGTACATCTTATAACTACTAGTATGAATTCAAAACCGAGAACAATGGGCTTCACACAATAACTCTTTATTCAACTATGAATCAAAAGGCACACATGATCCCTTTCAAAACCACAAAACATAGTTTTTATCAATGATAAATTCAGGTAACTTACCCTTATGAACTAATTTTTCCCTTTTGTTCAACTCAATGTCATTCTTCTGCTCATTCATTATATTTTCTACATGAGAAAATTACACTGAACCCTGAAAAAAAATACCATAATTTCCTACACCAAAAACATCCATGCCAATGTTCATAAAATCATTAATCAAATGGTCATGTTTCAAATGTAATATGGTTAATATACCACAACTTTTCTAACTCAATGCATTATCCTCTTTGTTTACTTTTTTCAGATGGTGATAAATCTTGCAATCATAATCATTGATTAATTTTAGAAATATTATCTATCTCTTGTTTAATTATTTCTGAGTAAATATATATATCATACATTTATGGTCAGTATATATTTCACATATTACACTATACAGATGATGCCATCAAATTTTTAATGAAACAACAACAGCAGCTAATTCCAAATCATGTGTAGGGTAATTTAATTCCTGAGTTGTCAACTTACGTGAAGCATAATAAATTACCTTATCATTATGCATGAGAGCACATCCATTTAATTTCAAAAAATAATCACCGTAGAAAAAAAATCACCATTTAAAGAAGGTAGTCCCAAAACTGGAACATTCACCAATCTTTTTTTTAATTCCTGAAAATATTCGTCACATTTTCTATCCGAAATAATATTAAACCTTTTTTAGTTTATGTATTCAGTGGGCTAGAGAACTATAAATAATTTACAACAATCATCTGGTAATATGCTGATAAACCAAGAAAACTATGAATCATAGTCATATTTGTGGGTCTTGGCCATTCTTCAACAAATTTTGTTTTCACAGGATCAACATTTATGGAATCTTTAGAAACAAAGTGACCAAAGAATGAAATTTTTTGTAACCAAAAATCACATTTTCTAAATTTTTCATGTTGTTCCTTTTCTTTTAAGGTTTGAAAGACTACCCTGAAAAGGCATTCATGATCCTCCTTAAATTTAGAATATAACAATATATTATCAATAAACACAACCACAAACATATCTATGAACTCATGGAGAATTATTTTCATAAGATCCATGACTATAGAAGGTGCATTGTTTTACCCAAAAGGCATAACTAATAAATCATAATAGACATATCTACTATAGAATAGGGTCATCAAAATGACTTCTTCCACTACTTTCAACTGATGGTAACCCGACCTCAGGTCAATATTTGAAGAATACTGAGCTCCCTAGAGATGATAAAATAAATCATTGATATGAGTCAAAGGATTCATGTTCTTAACAGTGATTTTATTCAAGGATCTATAGTCAATGGAAAGTCTCATTGAACCATTTTTTTAGAAAACATGAATATATCTGCCCATGGGGATGTGCTTGGTTGAATGAAACCATTATCTAATAAAATATTCAATTAGTTATTTAACTATAAAAGTTCAATTTGAGCCATTCAATAATGGAATTTTGAAATTGGATTAGTTCCTGGAACCAAGTAAACAATAAATTCAAATTCTTTATCATGTATTAAACTTGGAAACTCATTAGGAAAAACATCAAGATTCTCATTTAACACTGGAACATCATTAATCTGATAAGTTTATTTTTAAAAATATTATCATGGTAACATTCATATCCATATTTTACTATTTTATTAGCTTCCTGATATGTTATCAATATTAATGGTTCGTTATTGTACACAAATTGAAATTATTTCGGAAAAGAACCCTCTTTAGCTCTAGAATCAATCAAATTAAGATAAACAGAATGCCAATCCATACCCAAAATAACAGAAATCTCCACTAGAGGCAAGAAAAAAAGGTTTTCTGGTAGATTCCTTCAACATACAAGGATTGGAAGGTTAAAATAATTTATTTTTTTCCACAAAATATCCCCCAATTGTTTTTACCACAAGTTCAGGATTCATTTCATAAGATAGAATTCCCAATTCACAAAAAAATATCATAGAAATGAATGAATGTGTAGACCATAAATCAAACAACATGTTTTCTTAATCTGAATAAAAAAACAATGAACCTAATAGTACTTCATTTGATGGACCAACATCTTTAAAAGTAGTTGAAAATTATTTAATCACACCTTTTTTCTTGTAGTTTGGCTTCTTTCCATCATTTTAGTTCTTCTTCGGACACTCATTTTCATAATGACCCATCTCTTTGCATTGAAACAAATTTACTGACAATAAATTAGATTTTATCATACCACTACCATGATCCTTTTCAGTGAAATTATGAGCTTTATGTCCTAAATTTCCACATTATAATCACTTTGCAGAATTAAAATGGCATTCTCGATGTGCTTTTTTCCACAATTTTCCTAAATTCTAAACTGAATTTTCTTACCATTAGACTTTTTTGAAGATTTATTTCCCTTCATCTCCCACCTCAACCATTTATTCTGTTGTTTTTCAAAGAGAAACTAATCATTAGAAAACTCCATTTCCATCTTTTCTACACATCAAAAAAGGTTTTTATAACATTTGAAATCATGAGAAGATAATTCCCTACAATAAATTGGTTTTAATCCTGTGTAAAAACGATTGATTTCACTATCAAGATCCCAAATGAAATTTGGAGAGTACATTGTTTGTCGAGTGATTTTTTCTTCATAAGAAGCCATTCAATCAACCTCCTTCCTTAATTTCAATTATTGTTTTCACCCTAAATCGATCTGTCTTAGTAAAATATTTCTCGAAATTTATACCATTGTATTCATCCCAATAAAGGGCATCAATCTTCTCAATATCTCTGATATTTTAAACCATATACCCCCACTTTTCAGTTTTACCTTCAAAAAGGTAAACAAAAAGACTAACCTTTTGTTGTTATGAACACCCTGTGACATTGATAATCTTTTCTATGAATTTAATTCACTCATCAGCATGCACAGGATTAAAACCAATGTATCCCATTGTATACATGACGTTGCCTCATGAAATTATCCACAACTGACATCTTCCTCCATCGTTGATCTGGATGATCTCATGCATTGATACCACCTCTATTTATATCAGTTTTCAAGTGATCTATCACTAAAAAAAATTTGTTCAATTCTGATTCCGACCATCTCAGGTTGATGATTGGGAAGGTTGTTTTCCTCTAAATTCCATCCCAAAACTACTATGTTATTTCATCTATGGAGAACCATTCTGAGCAGATATGTCCTAAATGAAGAAACATGGTAATCCTCAAATGATATTTCAATTTTACCATAATGAAAAAATAATTTATGGATTTTTATTAAGAATATCCTAACCCTTAAATTTATCTTAACTGACTTCGGATACCAACTCTATAGCCCCACCCTTAAAACATTACTTAATATTGAGATAAGTCAATATTTTTAAATTAATTTACATCAAGGATCTTTTCATGTTTGGAGTATTAATGAATTATTCCATTATTAATACATATCATCCCACAATCATACAAAAGGATACTATCAAAATAGTATGAATTTTTTCAACCAAAGAAAACTCTTTAAAAACAACTTTTTTTTCTGGATAAAAATATTCTTGACTTCTTCATTTATCATACTCTTCCTTATACCTTATGAAAACATTTCAAAAAATATTATATGAGCATAAAAACTCAGTATGGGATAAAATAAAAAAATAAAACATTATTCCATGAATATTTATACACCAATAAAGTCAAAAGAATCATGAAAACTTCATAGCAATCATAAATCATAAAGGTAACTTGTGGAATCCATATCACACAAACTTTGTATCTTTAATAGCCTCAGAGGGAGTAACCTTCACGGTCACATTTTGAATAAGCATACAAGTATAATCCTTAAATATCTTAGGAGAGACCTTAAGGTTTAACTATGTCACATTAATTAATTTATTGAAGAGCTATCACCAGCTCACCCACCATCGATTTATCATAGTACCACCCTTGTAAATAAGCAAGGCCAAGGAACCAAAAAATAATTATAACTTATGAAAAATCATAAAGGAAAAAAATTTCTACATTGAAATCATAAGAAATCATTTTGAGTTATTGATATAATAAATAAATTCTCAAAACCATTCTCAATACCAAAACACCTAAAAATGGAATATTCTATTTAATTTTATTTCTAAAAATTTTACGACTTCTAGAGGAAGCAAGATATCAAATAATACTTGTTTCGGTGGAAAGGTCATTGTCGATGAAAAAGATAAAAAGAAAAATTAATTTTTCCATTTAGTAAAAAGATTCATAAAAAAAATTCATTTTGAAAAATATTGAATGATATTAAAATTAAGAGGTGTATATTATACACTGAATAAAAGAAGGTCACATATAAATCAAAATCTACCTCAATGAAAGGAGATTGAGACGAAGTCCTTTACCTTAAGTTTGATTAGTCTCGTTCTTTGTATAATTTTGTGAATAATAAACACAGTTAAATTTCTAATTTCATTAGAACCTTTTTAAATTTTATTAATCATTTCATATCACTTATTACAATTTTATAACATTTGGTTAATTATTTCAGTTCATATTGGATGATTTGTCGATTTTCGTTACAGGAGTCAAAAATGAACTTGTTTTGATGCAAATTATCCATGTATTCATAAGGCCTTTATCTCTCGAATATTATTCATGATTTAGATATAATATATATCAATAATATATTTATTTATAATAATCCATAACATTTCAAGATAATAAATGAATTTCACCGTTCATGGAGATTGTAGGTCGTACGTATGCATGAATACAACTTTCATTTCATTGTTATATTAATGTATTGAAAACTATATGATACATAGGTATATTATTATTATAGTATAATATAATATATTTGTTATATATATTAAATATGCTCATTAATTCCATCCTCTATATGTTCGATTTATGGAATGAATGATTCATATCACTTTGATTCGGGGGGGGGGGATTACCTTATTTCATTGGTGGCGATTTTAACCCCATTTTCGACATATCTGAGAAGAGAGGAGGCTCTGTTCTATAAAATAACAGTATACTAGATTTTAATAGATGAATTTTGAGTAAGGATCTCTTGGACATAGGTTTTTCTAGGGAAAAATTCACCAGGTGTAATAATTTTCCTGGGAGCAACCGCATCTTGTGTAGGTTGGATAGATTCATGTTGAACATACAAGGCCTTGAGTCCTTCTCCAGGGCCACGATCACTAAATTATAGTGCGCTCTTTCAAACCATTAACTGCTTCTTATCAACCTTAATTAGGAAAATAATACGGGTAAATCTTTCTTATATTCAGCATATTAGTGTTGTACCTCTCGAACCCCTCGTGGTTTAATTTTAATGATCACAATCACACTCTTATGTTACTAATATTGTTTTAAGTGTTTGTGGATGATAGGCACGATTTCAGGTGGCCAAGGTATTGGGCCAAGAAAGCAAGAAGGCACAAATGGACTGATTTTCAGTCCACCGGCCAACCGATGGAAGAGCACCGGCCAGCCGATGGAGGCCTGGACAGAAGGTATTCCTCTGTCCAGACCACCGGCCAACCGGTGTCACACCAGCGGCCAGCCGGTGGCACCTGGGCAGAAGGATGAGCTACTGCCTCAGCACCGGCCAACCGGTGGCCTCAGCCTCGGCCAGCCGGTGGCACCCAGCCCAAATAGTGTTTGCTACTGTCTTGCCACCGGCCAACCGGTGGCCTCCCCACCGGCCAGCCGGTGGAGCCTGAGCCCGAAGCCCTTCCCATTTTCAAGGCACCGGCCAACCGGTGGTCCTGTACCGGTCAGCCGGTGGAGGCAGTCAAACTAGCCATTGGGCTTTTGACTAGCCTGTCCACTTGGCCTCCAACGGCTCCGAAGACCTCTCCAACGGCTCCGAAGCCTCCCTAAGGCCATTTAAGGGTTCCCCCTCTATAAATAAAGGACTAGGAACCCCCGGTAGCCTAAGAAACAACATTGGAACATTTTACATCATTTGGCGAAGCTCCGGCGGATTGTTCCAAGGGAACCCCAATTGCTCCAACCAACTTCCACATCCAAGGAGCTCTATCAAAGAAGCTTGGGATCACTCTTCATCAACTCCATCAATCCTTTGGCGCCCAAGGCTTCTCACATTACGGTTTTTATTGTTTATCCTTTTTGAGCATCATTTTGGGTTTGTGCCTACAAACCCCACCTCTTTCTCTCATCCTCTCTTTTGGGTTCTCACACCACCTTTAAGGTGTGAAGAGGTTAGTCAAGCCTTTCCTTTTAAAAGGCTTGAGTCATCGGTGAGCTAGCCTTCACCTGTTAAAAAGGCTAGTGGGTTCTTGCTCAACCAATAAAAGCAAGCTGTAATAGGTTCTAGACTAACCTTAAAGTCTAGTGGGTTTCTTGCTAAAACCATTGAAAAGCAAGCGGTAGAATCTCTCAACGGTTGAGTTGGGAGCGGAGACGTAGGCTTGGGTTTAAGCCGAACTCCGTTATCAATTCTTGTGTCTTGCCTCTTTATTTCTGCTGCACTTTCACTTTGTTTTGAATTTGTTTATTAATTTTTTAAAAGGCAATTCACCCCCCCTCTTGCCATCACTCCTTTCTTTCTCCGCCCAACAATTGGTATCAGAGGAATAATTTGAGTAATACCTTAAACGGTTTCAAATTCAAAGATCCATTGTGATGGCCTCAACCTCTTTCGCCCCCGAAGGCTTTTCTTTGGGTCGTGCTCCATTTTTTGATGGAACCGACTACACATATTGGAAAACCCGCATGACTATTTTTCTTAGAAGCATAGGTTATCCCATATATAAAATTGTCATGCATGGTTATACTTTGTCTACTCCCGATGAATCCAAATGGATTCAAGCCGATATTAAAAATTTCGAGCTTGATGGCAAAGCCATGAACGCTCTACATTGCGGCCTTGATCGTAATGAGTTCAATCGAGTTTCCACATGCACCTCCTCACACGAAATCTGGAAACTTTTGGAGGTTACCCATGAGGGGACCAAAAAAGTCAAGGATACTCGATTGGACATGTTTCGTCAAGATTTTGAGTCATTTACCATGCATCCATCTGAATCTTTTTCTGAAATGTTTACACGGTTTACTGACGTTTGCAATGGTAGAAAATCTCTTGGTGATGATGTGTCCGCAGAAACAATGGTCATGAAGATCCTTTGGATCCTACCAAGCACATGGGCACCGAAAGTCACGGCAATCCAAGAAGCAAAGGACATCAAGAACATGCCGGTCGAAGAGCTCATCGGATCCCTCATGACCTACGAAATCACCATGAGGAGGCAAGCTAAAAAGGAAGGCAAACCAATCAAAGTTCCAAAGAACATCGCCTTCAAGGTACAAAATGAAGAAAGCTCCTCCTCCTCATCATCTTCATCTTCAAGTGGCGATTCCGAAATGGAGAATCTTGCCCGCAAGATGCACAAGTTTATGAAGAAGCACAAGAAGAAGAAATCCTGCAAGGCTCAACCCAACGAAAAATCCGAGCCCAAGGTAAAATGTTATGGGTGTGGCGAGAAAGGCCATTACAAGCCCGATTTCCCACTCAACAAGAAAAAGGCCAAGAAAAAGGAGAAAAAGAAGGCATTCAAGGACACATGGAGTGATAGCTCCACATCTTCCTCCTCCTCCTCAAGCAACAATGGTAACAAATGCCTAGTGGCATTTCACGAGGTAACATCTTCCGACTCCTCATCCTCTTGTTCTTCAAATTCAAATTCTTTAAATCATTTATCCTATGAGGATCTCCAACATGCTAGAGATCAATTGGAGGAAGGTTTTCACGAACTTTCTTCCAAATTTGTTGCTTTAAAAAAGAATTTCAAAAAACTCTCTTTCGAAAAGGAACAACTTCTCAAAGAAAAGGAGGAGTTGTCCCTCAAAATCCAAAACCTTCCCGATGTTGATTCCATGGAATCAACAATCAAAGATCTAAGGGAGACTCTAGCTAAGTTCACCCAAGGGGAACAAAATTTGAACAATTTACTTGGTTCCCAATGCGTTTCCCGAACCACCCAAGGGCTTGGCTATTCCAAGCAAGCTTCCTCCTCCCATGCTCCAACTATTTTTGTAAGGGGGAGCACCCAATTTAAATTTTGTAATTATTGCAAAAAACCCGGGCACTTAATTTATGAGTGCAATTGTAAAAATTCCCGGTATGGTAGGCCCAAAACCATTTTCCTTAACGATGAATTTTATAGGAGAAGACCCACCACTAGGCAAGTGTGGATTGAAAAATCCCTTCTAGCGAGTCTCTCCGGGCCAAAGTTTGTTTCGGTTTCAAAAACCTCTCCCCGGTGATTTATTGTTCTTATTTAGGGGGAGTTAGGATCTTTTAAGCCTTTTTGTGTATTCAAATTCTTATTTAATTTTTTTTTATTTCAAAACTTTCAAATTCAACACTTGGTATCAAAATTTTCATTTCAAACTTTCAATTCAAACTGTTATTAATTTTTCATTCAAAACTTTCAATTCAAATTTCAAAATTTTCAATTGGTTTAAAATCCCTTCTTTCCCTCAATCAAGTTTTATGCCCCATGCTATTTTGATAATCACAAAGGGGGAGAATTTCTTTGGTTGATTGGGGAAGAAATCTTTCTCTCATGCATTGCTTGTTTTCATTTTATCCTTTAAAGCATGCCTATCTTTTTAGTATTCTACATTGTTTGCTTTGGTGATTGTGATCATCAAAATAGGGGGAGATTGTTGTACCTCTCGAACCCCTCGTGGTTTAATTTTCATGATCACAATCACCCTCTTATGTTACTAATATTGTTTTAAGTGTTTGTGGATGATAGGCACGATTTCAAGTGGCCAAGGTATTGGGCCAAGAAAGCAAGAAGGCACAAATGGACTGATTTTCAGTCCACCGGCCAACCGATGGAAGAGCACCGGCCAGCCGATGGAGGCCTGGACAGAAGGTATTCCTCTGTCCAGACCACCGGCCAACCGGTGTCACACCAGCGGCCAGCCGGTGGCACCTGGGCAGAAGGCTGAGCTACTGCCTCAGCACCGGCCAACCGGTGGCCTCAGCACCGGCCAGCCGGTGGCACCCAGCCCAAATAGTGTTTGCTACTGTCTTGCCACCGGCCAACCGGTGGCCTCCCCACCGGCCAGCCGGTGGAGCCTGAGCCCGAAGCCCTTCCTATTTTCAAGGCACCGGCCAACCTGTGGGCCTGTACCGGTCAGCCGGTGGAGGCAGTCAAACTAGCCGTTGGGCTTTTGACCAGCCTGTCCACATGGCCTCCAACGGCTCCGAAGACCTCTCCAACGGCTCCAAAGCCTCCCTAAGGCCATTTAAGGGTTTCCCCTCTATAAATAAAGGACTAGGAACCCCCGGAAGCCTAAGAAACAACATTAGAACATTTTACATCATTTGGCGAAGCTCCGGCGGATTGTTCCAAGGGAACCCCAATTGCTCCAACCAACTTCCACATCCAAGGAGCTTCATCAAAGAAGCTTGGGATCGCTCTTCATCAACTCCATCATTCCTTTGGCACCCAAGGCTTCTCACATTACGGTTTTTATTGTTTATCCTTTTTGAGCATCATTTTGGGTTTGTGCCTACAAACCCCACCTCTTTCTCTCATCCTCTCTTTTGGGTTCTCACACCACCTTTAAGGTGTGAAGAGGTTAGTCAAGCCTTTCCTTTTAAAAGGCTTGAGTCATCGGTGAGCTAGCCTTCACCCGTTAAAAAGTCTAGTGGGTTCTTGCTCAACCAATAAAAGCAAGATGTAATAGGTTCTAGACTAACCTTAAAGTCTAGTGGGTTTCTTGCTAAAACCATTGAAAAGCAAGCGGTAGAATCTCTCAACGGTTGAGTTGGGAGCAGAGACGTAGGCTTGGGTTTAAGCCGAACTCCGTTATCAATTCTTGTGTCTTGCCTCTTTATTTCCGCTGCACTTTCACTTTGTTTTTAATTTGTTTATTAATTTTTTAAAAGGATATTCACCCCCCCTCTTTCCATCACTCCTTTCTTTCTCCGCCCAACAATTAGAATTACATGGAGGGTATATTGCAAATGATGACGGATCCATGGGTCTAGGAGGTGGAGGTAAGAGCTTGGGTTGTGTTTTCCAGATGCCTCAAATGTCTCAAGTGAGATATTGGAAGATGGTTTTCTGGTATCCAAATTGTGGGGAAAGTGGAGTTGCTTCAGAAGGAGATCGAACACTTCGAAGAGTTTCTTGAGCTCAGGTGGAATGAACCCTCTTTCATACTTTTATGTGATAAGAGATCGTTACTGGATCAATGGCTGTTGGAAGTGGATAAAAGTTTAAGACATAGATCGAGGGTCCTATAGATTAAGGAAGGAAACAAAAACAATAGTTTTTTCCCACACTTTCATTAAGGAGTGAAAAATATCAAAAGTGAACATTAGGATGTAGGATGAGTCATTTCTTCTAATGTGAATGATGCTAGAAGGCTGGCTTTGGAACACTACGACCATCTACTGGGGGTGATCGACCAGAGTCTTCGAAGGAGGATAACTTACTGCCTGATCAAGAGATTTTTATGGGAACTATATCTCAGAGTAATGATTCTATGGAGAATGATTCCTTAATGTCACTTCCATCAGGGGATGAGATCTGGGAGGTTGTTAGCTCAATGTCACTAGAGATTGCACCTAGTCCGGATGTTTTTTCGAGATCTGTTTATGTAACAGTGTGGAATTTTGTGAGGAATCAGTTAATTGAGGTGATTCAGGATTTTTTTCAAGGGGGAACCTTCAATAAGGGATCATGTGCCTCTAGGGTGGTACTGGTACCAAAAGTGAATTATCCTTCATCATTTAGCCATTATAGACCTATTTTTCATTGTAATGTATCATACAAGATCATGGATAGTCTGCTAGATAGGAGGCTCAATAAGGTGATCCCAAGAGTAATTTCCCAATATCAACATGGCTTTATCCAGGGTAGAGGCATTTGAGGGGCACTAGGAGTTACCCAAGAACTGACGAAGGATTTAAATTAGAAGGTGGTTGGTACTAACAAGATTATTCAGGTTGATAGGGATAAGTCATATGAATAACATGAATAGAGTTTTTTATTTTGGGTCATGAGAAGAATGGGTTTCCATGAATGGATTTGTGACTTATGCTTTTGGTGCTTCTCTTCTCCATGGCTAACTATAACGAAGGTGGGTATGGGCTTCAATTTTTTCAGGAGTGTTCCTGGGGTGCGACAAGGGGACCCCTTTTCTCCTACTCTATTTCTAATTGCACAGGAGGATCTTTCTCATAACTTTCTTAGATTGTTGGGGGACCGAAAGATTTTTCCATATCGGTCCCAAGCCTTAGATGGTTCTTCATCCCATATTATGTTTGGTGATGATATTATCATATTTATGAATGTAAGGAGGTTTTATTTGCATAATTTTATGCGGCTAATGTTGATTTATGGTAGCCTTAGTGGCCAACAGGTAAATTATAGTATAGGATGTGTGTTTATTTCCAATAAATACTCAATACGAATAACCAAGAGCATTCAACACATATTGGGAATCCAATGGAGGCAGTTGCCTATGATATATCTTGGGGATCCTATTTCGAATAGTATAGTGAAAAGGGTATTTTTGGGTGACATATTAAACAGAATGTATGCGAGGGTGATCAATTGGAAAAATAGGTTCTTGTACTTTGGTGGAAGGGTGAATTTGATTAATAGTGTGGTCTCCTCAATTCCAATGCACATCTTTTCAGTTATCACTCTACCTAAGGGGATCATCATTGCTATGGAGAAGCTGATGAACAATTTTCTTTGGGACGCCAAAATTTCTAGAAGAACTCATTGGGCTATCTGTTCTTGGATAGAAAAACCAGTGGAGGAAGGTGGAGTTGGTCTTAGGGATATTTCAGTCATAATGAAATCCATGCAGGCTCAGTTAGCATGGGATTTTTTGGAGGGCCATTCATTGTGGGAAAATCTATAAGGATTAAATATGGTTCGAACTAGGAGGAGTGGGAGTTTGGGAAGCGTTGCAGGCTAGGGAAAACATTACGACGTCATCTGTAAATCCTCTAGGAGGCTACTCAATGGGTTCTTGGATGTGGGGTTATCAACCTGTGGAGAGACAATTGGGCTAGGGAGAAGCTATTCTTCCTATAATTATGAGTTCTGGATTTTTCTATTAAAGAATACAGCCATCATCCCAGGTTTCTTGAAGCAATTATTAGATTAGAGTAGATGGAATTTTTTAAATAAGTGATGTTCATTTAGGAGGTTGACAAACTCTATTTCACATAGGCTAGTTCTGGGAACTTCAACGAATAGGATTACCACCGTCTGATTTATCGAGGGGGGTTGTCCAAGATGAGTGGGGATCACGATTATGGTGTATAGAACATCCCACTAAGATTTCCTTTCTAGTTTGGGATACTTAGAAACCAAGCCATGCCGACAGATGACAATATTCAGAAGAAGGGAATAAAACTAGCTTCAAGTTGTCTCTGTTGCTCTCATCCGCAGGTCAAGTCGGTGTTTCAAATATTTCTTAAGAGTGAATGGGCTATTTGTATTTGTTACAGTGTAGATTTATGGGATAGTTACAACATTTCATGCTCCTCCATATAGGATTTCTTTGTCAAACGGTTCTCGGGCATGATCTAGAATGGGATGGAGTTCAAAATCCAAAGCATAGTGCTTATAACGGTTTTCTGGATGATCTGGGAGGCGTGGAACAAGGTTCTCTTAGAGGGATGGTGGTCCCATTTTTTTACTAATGGTGAAAATGAAAGGGTTGGTGCATGAACTAGGGTATTTTCTTAAAGGAGGACAACACTCTCCAACCCTCTGTAATTTTCTAAACAATCCAATGACATGTATGAGGACAGAGGGTAGCTGGGTAAGGTGGAAACCTCTATTAAGGGGAATCAAGATTAACGTTGATGGATTGTTTTGGGGAAAGGTTGATGCGTGTGGGTGGTTTGGTTCATGATGGGAATGGTTAGGTCATTATGGCCTTCAGTAGCTTTCATGGACTAGGAAACTATCTAGGTGTGGAAGTGCATGCGTTACACACAGGCGTTGATCTGTGTATCAGTTTCTCCTTGATGTGTGCATAAGTGGAATCAGACTTTGAGATCTTGATTCGATATTTTTAGGGGAAATAAAATTTGTCATGGGCCTTAATGTACATTATTTGTAGATGTTACTCTATAATTCCTAATGATTTCTCTATCCGTCGTAGCTAAAGGGAATCTAAATTTGCGGTGGACACTCTTTCTAGAGAGAGTAGTTCAGAGGAACTGTGAAGGGTGTTCACGATAATGGGAACTCTACACTGGGTATATAAGAATTTTTTTCAATGGGAATACCTTAGTCTACATCACTTTAGACCACCATGATCCCTCTAGGGAGGGGTCATGATTTCTTTTTGAATAATATTAATAATATTAATAATGATGAAAATTTTGATCATGCAATAGTTTTTCATACACATAATATGTATATTCTATAACAATTAGATGGAGGTGTGTGTACTTTTAGGATAAAACCATAGCATAAAAGCAACCTAGTATTTTTTGGATACTCTTGTTTTGGTTAAATAAATAAATAAATAGAGTTTAGGGGATTGGAGAAATAAAATAGATGAAAGGAGCTGGAAAGAAGATGTAACATCTAAATCAGGAAACCCCTTTTAATTTAATCCAAAAAGGCTTTATTAATTTTTCTTCTACACAAGCTATAGATTTTAAGTGGAAAATAGTGTTTTTTGGAGATTATTTGAGTAGAATATGGATGATTCAAGGGGTTTGAGAGGTGTGAGTACGTGGGGAGAAGTGGTGGCCTTTTATAAGAGGGAGGACGGGCACTTTAGAAAAGTTTTGATATATTATATTATTATAAATTGATTTTAGAATTATAATAGTTAAAAAGTGATACATTTAAAGTTTAAGATGATTTTCAGTCACAATCATCTCAACCAATATGTCTTATACATGTTTAGGTCACAAATTTAACCTTATCATATGGCTTTAACCCCCAGCTAAATAAATTAACTCCCCCCAAGCCTTCTTGTATTTGCACACTATATGGTTACTATAAAATTACAAGAGAACATAAAGTGGGTCACTAATTAAATTTTTAACATTATCTAAGTCATTTGGAAAAATCATATTTTTCAATGACTTTTATAGAATTTAATAAAATTGTATTTTTTTAAACTCATTTATTTCAATTTTGACACAATTTAGTAATTGATTTTTGTTAAAGTCATAACAACTTGACTAATTAAAAAATACTCCATCAACACAAATAAAAAATGAAATAATAATCCATACAATTCCTGTATGGAATCAAAATGTTCAAATTAAATTTATTTTCATATATATAATATCATTTATTTTAATACTTCATTAAAAAGGTAATCACAACATTTCCATTGTGTCGTAAAAAAATTTATTTATTTAATGTCTAAAAATTATAAATAAAATACAATGATGTAGGAAATATTTTTCTATTTTTAATGACTATTTATAGTCAATGATATTAATTACATATTCCTATATTAATTTTTTTATTAAAAAGATAGACATTTATGATATATTTCCCTTTACTTTAAATTAAATATTATAACTTGTCAATATCACAGTCATGTGGCTCTATGGGGTTCTAAAATAGACTCAGGGATGATAATGGTCAGAACTATCGCATCCAATAGGATTAGGATATGTTTTAGGGTAGTTTTATATTATTTTAGTAATATTTTTTAACTTTATTTACCTAATTTATCCTTTAATTATGGTAAATAAAAATAATTCATGAAGTTAGTATTCATAATGATCAAAAATAAAAGTTAACTATTTACATAATATAGACCTTCGGCTTCAAAATCTAGAATCCTTTTTTCCAAACTCAAAATACCGAAGTTTCATTAATTAATTTAAAATTAATTCCCACTATCAAAATAAGAAAGCGGGTTTTTAAGAAATAAAAACTTTCAAAAGATTGACATGTTTTTATCTCCAATTTCAATGTGAAGATACTTCCATTGACCAAATTGGTATTAATTAAAAATCAAAAAATCCAATAACACTTTAAAACAATTTAAAATAATAACATAACTATATAAAAAATTAGACAAAAAGGCAGTTTTCAATTAAAATGCAGTATTTTTCATTATTTAATAAAAAATGTATTTTATCAAAAAAACACCAAAATTTCAACAAAGGTAAATTTTTTTATCATTTTTCCAAAGAATAAGTTTATTTTATCAAATGGAATATATAATATTAGAAAAAAATATTTTTAAAAATGGTTCTCCATCAAAAGGTCGTAAAATTATCTTTTTAAAATATTAGAGTATTTTATGCCTAAAATAGGATTCATTCAAATTTTAATCCTTTAAAATTCATTGAATATATGTAAAAACATTGAAAAAATATTTAAAATCATAATATAGTTAATTATATTCATTCCCACTAATTAAATGTCTAGGTGTTAACTATAATTTAAAATAAAAATATTATTATTGTATTATTTTTCAATATAACTTATTGTTTTGTGTAACGTATGATTTTGAAGAAACCCGTTGTTTTGTTTTAGGTACAAAATCATAAATAGTGTTCCCTTTAAGCTAAAATTATTGTTTAATTAATAAATATTTATAGATATCAAAATTTATTATTCTATAAACCCCTGGGATGTTACAAAATGAAAATTCATAATACATATCACTAGTCTAACCTTAAGACATCAAAATATATACTTTCATTATTTTCAATGTACCTTAATAGAACATGATATCACACTTTCCAAAATATTGTGCTCCTTAATGCTGATCAAACAAATCATTGATATCCAGAAATGGATATATGTTCTTAACTAAGATGTCATCCAAAATAATGTAGTCAATGAAATGTCTCATTGATTTGTCTTTATTTTTAACAAACAAAATAGAATCACACCAAGGAAAAGTTCTAGGGTAAATGATGCCTTTATCAATCTACTCCCACAATTGATTTTTTATTCGTAAAATGTTTTCATGAGCCATACAATATGGATGTTTTTAAATATTTTTTTCATCAATCACTAAGTTAGTAGAAAAATAAACTTCATGATCAGAAATAACACTGTGAAAATCATTAGGAAATAAATCCATATATTAATTCACTACTAGCACATCATTAATCATTGAATTTTTTTTCGTTTCCACAATATGAGTTAGGTAACATTAATTAACATCAATAATCAATTTCTCAGCATTATTTTATTTTATTAAAGGAAACTAATCATTTAGTATATATTTTATAGAATTTTAATATATCGCATTTTGATAAAATGAATGCCAACACATTATAAGATTTATATAAAACTCTAATATGTACTATATATTTAGATTTTTAGGAAAGAACAGCCCACTAATGACCATAGTAATAATCCTATAAATAATGGTTTCTTTAATACTTCCAAATTTCTATTACACTAAGAGTACAATCTTACATCTATAAAGTGAAATTCATAATTTACATGAATAACTATAAAAAAATAATGGATTTTAAAGATCTTGATACATGCATGGAATTTTCATGATTTGAATAAACAAGTAACAAGCTTTTTACTACATCACTTGATATCCTAACATCAACCGTAGTAGTAAAAAAAATATTTTTCCACGCCTTTCTACTTTCAATCATGATAATTTCCTCAATGTAAATGAATTTTTACATATGTCAGCATAATTCCCTAACTCATGAACACTAATGTATCATACCATTATTTTTTATTATTATAATTCTCATTTTAGTTGTATTAATGTTTGATATATCTAAACTTACCACAATAGAATTCCTTCCCAGCTATCACAATACATTCTGTTGGAGTATTTTTACCAAACATCTCAAAAGATGGGAATATAGTTTTCTTAACTTCTTTATTTATTTTATAGATGGTTCCCCATTTTCTTTTATCGATAAATTTCTTTAGTCTTGTAATCATGAAGATTTTGTTTTTCAAAAACGGCATATCCACTTTCTCATCACAATGAATAGATTTATCATAGTCCTTGAATTCTCTTGCATCCAAATTTCTTTGTATAATTTTTTTTAATAAAAATTAAAATGTATTAATTTTAAACTAATTTTATTATTTAAACTTTCTTAATTAACTTACTAGTCTAGTAAAATTTGATTCATATGTATGAATAAAATCTTCATTCTTTCCCATTAATTATTGGAATTTTT
This sequence comes from Viscum album, assembly GCA_963277665.1. Classification (NCBI taxonomy): domain Eukaryota; kingdom Viridiplantae; phylum Streptophyta; class Magnoliopsida; order Santalales; family Viscaceae; genus Viscum; species Viscum album. Next base: position 16,199,680 of record OY728144.1, read on the forward strand.
TTTAAAATATGGATCCGATCAATCATAGGGAAATATTTCCCAATGAAATAATCCTTAAATATACCCTTTCCTAATAATAACGGCTAACTTTATCTCTATTATTCGTAAACAATTTCCACTATCAATCATCTTCACCTTCTAAATGATAAATGGAAAGAGTTTCCATATGATGTCCTAAACCACACATGACTTCTAATATATTCTCTAGAGCATTGATCCATCCTTCAACAACCATTGGGGTTGATGGTCTAATGAATACTAGAAGTTTTCTCTAAAAAAATGAACCAATGTATACATGTTTCTTCATGGTTAATCATGTTACTCCATAGAATGGATTCCACCATGATTTATAATTTTTTTCTATTGATCCATCTCAACATGAAACTAAACCTTTCCAATTCATATCATATCAGGATATTGATTTGGAAAGATTTTTTCTAATTTATTCATTCCCACAAAATATTCCCTATTTAATCTATGATAAATCATTATGAACAAATATATTTTTGAAATATAAACATTTTAATCATCAAATTATATATCCTTTAAAGATAAAATTATAGGAAAATAATTCATAGAATGCTATTAATATTGTATAATGTTTTACTATTATCCAAACATTTCCCCTAATACTAACTTTAAGGTATTAGATATATACATTATATAATATTTATGTAGATAATTCATTCTATTTGATTTGGGTATCCTTTTAGGTTTATATTTTTATATAATTAGTATATAACTTATAAATTAGAAAACCCATCTATATAAAAAGTGGGCTCCTCTTATCAATATAAATTTTTAATATAATATATTAAAAATAAATAAATAAATGATTTATATTCATGAAAAAATTTCATTACTTTCAAAATGGCCTCTTTCATTCCCTTAAAAATCATTAAACCATATGAAAAAATATTAAAACATGGGATGAGAATTAAAATATCATCGCGGGACATAAAAAGAAGAAGTATTTTAGTTTATTGAAAAAAATGAAATCCCATGAATGTTCCAAATTTATCTCAAATTTTTTATTGAAATTAAATAAAAAAAATTTCCATTACATCACAAATACTTTTTTGATAAGTATGTAATTTAAAACCCATAAAAACAGATATTTTTTTGGTAACTTGGGATATAGTATTCATGTCAGTATTATAAATGAAATAACTCATCAGGGAAACATCCATATCTATAGTACCCAATGGTTTTTTTATATCATGTAAACACCCATTGTTTTCTTATCATGGAACGACCCATCCTTAGTTTATCATTGATCCACCCATCCTTATTTTATCATGAAACCACCCATCCATGGTTAATAACATAACCACCTATCCGTGGGTCTGAACAATACCACCTGTAAATAGACCACCATAAAATAAAAATAAACCATGATTCATTCATTTTAGTAATGAAATAAATTGAAAACATTTTTAATCCATTTTGAAAAAAATCATTTGAATCTCCACATACCCAGTCCTTTTAAAAATAATTTTCAATACAAAAATTGCATTTTTTTTAAAACCCATTTTCAATAAAACAATTACCAAAATAAAGGAAATATTGATTTTTATTGAGGATAAAATGAAATTTTATAAATTAATCAAAACTTCTAATAATTATTATGGTGGCCAGAAAATACCTTGTCTCCACACACATTAGAATTAAAAAATTTATTTTTCATTAATAAATAAATTCATACATTCTATATAATGATTACATTTATGAATAAATTAAAATAAATAAATAAATAACCTCTATAAAACTATCATATCCTTGTAATTACACTCAAATAATCATTTTAAAAAAAAATTACATGGAATACAAAGAGTGTTTTATGGAAAAGAATGACATAACATTCCTTTTTAATAAAATTCCCTTATATTTGAATCATAATACCATAGAATGAATAAAATTAAAATAAAATTTTATATAATCAAAATATATAAATTCATGAAATTACATTTCAAAGGGAATTAATATACACCTCATAAGAGAATATGGGCTATAACATTAAAATATCCCTCAACAAAAACAAATTGATATAAAGTCCCTTACATTGATTTAGAATCATCATGCACAGTCTTCTCTTCCTGAATAATAAAATTTTATTAATTATTTACTCTCTTAATTTAAATATTCAAGATTATTATTCTTTTAATTAATGATATCAATATTTCATATATATGTACATAATTATTTAATTTTATATTGGATGTTTTGATGATATTTCTCTTATATATCAAAAAATGACCTTTGTAAGTTGACGATGGTCAATGTAGAAATTATTTACACATATATATAATAATAATAATGAAATAATTATTATATTTATACATAAATTATAATTTTCTATACCAAAAAAATGTGGTTATGGAAACTTAACTCGAATACGGTCACTAAGATAGTTCGTTGGACATATGCTTTAGAAATGTTTCCATTTGTCAAGGATTATGATGGAAAGAAGGTATATATTATATTATTTTTAATTAATGATAATAATATATTAAATACCATATTAGTTCTTTAAATATTCTTATCTATATCATCCATATTACTTAGTGATGATAAAAAGGGTCACATAGGTTTATGGAGGTGGTAGTCCACCCGTATAGACGAACGACGTTATTATTTTTATGTGTAAGAATAAAAATTATATATTATCATTTAAAAAAAAATATATGTCATTAATAACCAAATAATTACATTTTTATAACATATATTAATTAACATTATTTTTATTAACTATCATATAAGTTGTTAATGTTAAAACGAATCACATCTGTTTGTGAGGTAGTAGTCTGTAGTACACATTAGAGACTTTGTCATATCCCACATAAAATGGAAATTAAGATGGTATATACTTGATATAAATAATCAATAAGTATAAATATGTTATAAATTATATATATAATTTAAATCCATAATTATAACAAGTCTTGTGAGGTGATGATAGAAAATGAATGACATAGGTCCACGATTTGGTAGTCCTCCATAAACGTGAATCATTATTTTGTATCCGAGTTGATAGAATAGTATATATATTTAGGATATTTAATTTTAATAATAAAATATCATTATTCTTTATATTATATATTTATTAAATCATAACAATTATTGAATATTTTAAGGAGGTGGAGGAGAAAATAAAATTAAAATCACGGTTAACAATGATATAACTTCTGTAGAAAATAACTTTATGTAAGAACCATTATCCTTTATTGGATGGATTTTTTATCATACTAATGGATCAAAGTAATGGGAAGATACGTTATGAAGTTATTGTTTTAGGTATTTTATGAGAAAAAAGGGTTTAAAAGTGGTATGAGAAGAGTACAGTTGGTGGCCCTTTATAAGTGAGGTGAGTGGCGAACTTATATGTTTTTTTAATGTAATAAGTGTTACCATAGTTTTAACAGTATAAAATCCTAAAAATTAATAAATTATAGATAATTATAAATTATAATTGTCAAATATTTATATAGAAATCATTTTAGGATAAATTTTAGATCATTTTAACCCTTATGTTTTTAGTTTAACACCCCAGTAAACCCATTTTCACCTTAATAGTGGTTATTTATTTTTATTATTCTAAATATTTTTTATTATAAAAAATAATGTTGAAATTATTAGACTAAAAATTTTGATGATTAAAAATTTTAAATTCTATGTAAAAAATTAAATTCATATAAGTGAACAAAATTATTTTTAAATTAAACCTTCAAATGGGATGGAAATGTATGTTTTCCATAAGTGTATTTTTCACAAAAAACATGATTATATATTCAATATATGAATAATAATAATAAATATATGAATATAAATTAATATTTATTGATATATAACTTATTAATTCCATTTGAAACATTTATTATTAGGGACTATTTTAATTAATTAAAATAGAGAATCGTTATGGGCTTTAAAATTGTTTTTAGAAGAACCCCATTTTTTTAAGCAATACACTCATCCTAAAATAAAATGTAAAATTAATTACATAGTAATTTTCTAGATAAAATATAATTAAATAATATATTAGTTACATTTATTTTTTTTAGAATCATAATTGTTATAGCGACCCTACTTTTGATACATCAATATTACAATATTTTAAAGATAAACAACATAAAACCATTACATGATTTGGATCCAAAGTTTTAGTGTCTTGGGAAAACTAGTACCATATATATCTTTTACATAATAAAACATAGACATTTATTTAATTCCTTATTCTCTATCTTTTTATAATCCCTTGAATTCTCCTTAGTATAAGTAATCACACGAGGATATACATCAAAAAGGGGGTGAGCTAAAATCCCACTAAGAGGATAGATAAGAACATGAAACAATATAACATGGTATGAGGATAATAATTTTCATCATACCATATAAATATGATTATAATAATGAGTGTAATCTTTATGAAAATACTTTTAGTGTGGTAATGCATAAAAATGAAACATCATGTCTTAGTGGTCTAATACCACACATAATTGTGAACAAATATAGCATCATGTTAATAGATATTTTACATTTCTCATGATTTTATTCACATTACCAAATTAATTGGATCTCTATATAATTATTTCTTCACCTGTCTGATCATGACATATAAATTGTGCAATATAATTCTAGGTGCATCCGTCAGATCATAACATTTAAATTATCATTCTTTCCACATAAAACATATATCAATTATGAACATGAATAACTCATGTATATCAACAGGTTTCCTCTCATAATAATACATTCAAAAACATTGGGTTCCAAAATGAAATGGGGGGATAACAAACTTTATGTTCGAATCATCAACCTTGAGTTAGAAGTAAATGTATTGTTTTGAAAGAAGCGTTCTTTTGGAAAAAAATTATGTTTTTAATAAACACCAATAAAAAACATGTATATCCTATAAAATTAATGAAAATAATTAATAAATTATTTTTAATGAATGACCATACTAAAAATGGGGTGAAATAGGGAAAACCCAAAGATAGAGAGTTGGGTCTGAGAAATCCTCTTATAATTTTTCTAAAAGCTTCCATCACACTAATATCCTGAATAATCACAATAGATTCATTAATAATCAATTAAATAAATTTTAATAAATTATTATTATTAATTATAGTTTTATTATGTTTATTTATAATCCTTTTAATGAGTTAGAGAGTTCAAATTCATTGTTTTGGAGTGTTCTTTTTTGTAGTTTTCATGATCGGTTCACTTGTATAAATTAATGGAAGTTCACGTGAGATTCAGATAAACATCCAAAAGTTTTATTCTATGTCGATAATGTTATTCCAAAATTTTAATTTATATTATGAATTATTTGGTTATATACCATGAGTATGATTCAATACATAAAGGATTATGATGATCGTTTTAGGTTAATTTTGGAGCTTCTTCAAACACGATGAACTCATTTTGTTTTATCATTTAGTATATTGAGTATAAGGTATTTCTAAAACATAAAAAGGGTTATAAAATATACATTAATTTTATTTTTGAATCATTTAATTGTTTTATTAACATACTTTAAGGAATTTATGTAAAGTGAATGTTCATCACCCACGATGTCGATAAATTGACACTTCATGGGCGATGATATTGTTTTTAAGATAAAAGTGAGAGAGGGAGGAGTTTAATGGCGGATACTCACATTAAAAAGTTATATTTATAGTATATATAATGTAATAAATTTATCCTTCCATTTTTATTAAAGGAGGTGACGAGGGAATAAGAAATTAAATTTAAATAGAAAGAAAATTAAACGAAAAGACGGATGCTTTACCTCTTGAGTTATCCTCTTGAGATCACCCTAAAGGAACATAGGATTGTTATTTAATGAGACCAAGAGGTCATGTAAATGGGGTAGGGACTATGGAAGAGTATCTGTTTAATATTTTCAAGGCTCAAAACTTGAGTGGTTTGAAGAGAAGAGTGTGTGAGGGGTGGTATTTATAGTAGTGGATAAGGGTATTTTCTTATTATTTTAATCATTAGTTTATTATTATTACAAATACAATCAATATTGAGTAATATTGTGACTAAATACTATAATTATTGCATGTTATTTCGAACTAATGGTCACTTTCATCATTCACGACTCTATCATGACTCAAAAATATAGGTTTTTAGCATTCAGAGTAAATTATCTTAGTTTACTATTCACCAAGAATTCAAGTATTTCCAAAAAAATCCAAAAATATTCACCTTAATAATTTTTCAATTTGTGTAAATAAAAAAAATCATTTTATGAAAAAAAATTATCTAAATACGATTATTTTCAATTTTAATTTATATCACCATTTACAAGGAAAATTATAATTGTAAAATTATAACTGATTTTATAACACTTTGAAAATTTACTATAAGAATCGTAAAATTATCTTAAAATGATAATACAAAAAAATATTAATTTGTGAATAAATTTCATGAAAATATATTTTCTTTTAAATAAAATAATTATAAAAGGGAAATTAAATATTTATGACTTATAAATATACCAGCACTTAGTTAACAATTTTAAAAATATTTGCTTACACTATGATATAATTATATCATATTATCACCTATAATATGAATAAATTTTATTTATAATATCATTGGTATGATTACTATTCACTTGGTTGATTTACTTTTCATAAGTTCCATATTACTATTCAAATGGGTAACATTACTATTAATAAGGGTAAGTAACTATTCACCAAAAAATATGTTTCCCTATCAGCCTCCTAATATCTTAATAATTTCAACCCTGTATGTAAGATTTTTAAAATTCAAAACACATAAGTGTAAAAATTATGTTTAATGGTTGGGATTTAAATGTCACATATTATTTAGTAGTTCATTTAAGAAAGATGTGGCATTGTGTTTCCTAATGGGATTTTATGAGACATAATTATATAAGTGAATTTCATTTATAAAATTATGTGTCGTTACATTCTTCCCCATTTTGATATTTCACCCTTTTAATTTCATTTCATAAAAATAGGTGGGGGTAATTTTGTTTCATCGCCTCCTTTGGTTCGCACGTTGCATATATATACTTATGGTTCCTCCACAACACTTTTAAAAATTGTATTGTCTTGTTGCATATAACATAATATTTTTTGTCCAGAAACATTACATGCTCTTTCCCATAAGAGAGATCATCTTCTAGCTATACCACCTATGAGATCAGTGTATGTGAGGGATATGGTATGTACTTTCTCCAATGTGATACATGGAACACCTCATGAACTTGAGCCATATTTGATGGATGTTAAAGGTGATAGGCCATGACTTCTACGTGATCAAGGATCTAAAAGGGTAAATATACATTGGGATTAACTTCCTTTTCATTCAAAACTGCATGACTATCTTCCATAGTGATATTCAAAGTGAGAATTTATCTCCAACATTAAACTACATGTCCCTTGGATGGATTTCATCATATCTGTTTTATCGACTCTCAGAAGATTTGATATATTTCTGGAAGGATTGATCCTTTTCAATCATCTCTTGTACAATATCAAGTCCATGTAGCTTTAATTCTCCAAATTCTTCCTAATAGGTTGGAGTTCTACATAGCTTTCCATACATGGCTTCATATGAAGCAATCTGAATAGTCGAGTGGATGGTATTGTAGTATAATAACTCAACCAATTAGATATTATGATCCCATCCACCTTTGAATTATAATAAAAATTCTCTTAGAATATATTTTATCATCTGAATAGTTTTTTGAGATTGGTTATTAGTCTGGGAGTGATAGGTTGTACTAAAATTAAATTTAGTACTCAACACATGTTAATGGCTCTTCCAGAATTTAGATGTGAACCTAGGATCATGATAAGAGACAATTGAGAGTAGAACCCTATGTATTATCACCACTTCCTTTGTATATATCATAACATGTTTTTCTAGGGATAGATCTTCCCGAATTGTGATAAAGTGAGTAGTATTGGTGAGTCGGTCCACCACAATCGATATTGCATTTTTCCCTTAATATGGCTTTGGGAGAATAGTGACAATGTCCATAGTGACATTCTCTCATTCTCATATGAGTATAGGAAATGGTTGCATCATCCCTTTGGACTTTTTCATCCTACATTAACATGTTGACACATCAATCACCTTGATATATATTCCACAATATCCTTTATCAGGTTTTCCCACTAAAAGTGTTCTCAGAGATCATGGTACATCTTGGTGCTACTAGGATGGATAGAAAAGTTGATCTATGTGCATTGTCTAGTAGCTCCTTATTTATCCTAGGTGATGATGGAAAACATATCCCCGTTCCATATATAATTACACCATCATTATCAATATGGAAATCTTGTAGCTTCCCTTCCTTTAATGCATTCACACTCATTTGAAACACTGGATGATCCCTTTGGTCCTCCTTAATAATCTATTGGATAGATATATGTGTAGTAATTTGGAAAAGTGAGGATGTGTTCCCCTCCATTATGATTTAAAAATTCATCCTTTTCATGTCCCATAAAATTGGGTCTTTCTCGATCCACAACATGGATAGAGTTGCAGGTTATTTTCTACATAGAGCATCAGATTCCTTTTTCGCCTTGTTGGGATGATAGTTAATATAGAAATCATAGTATTTTATTATCTCTATCCATATCATTTGACACAAGTTAGGACCCTTTTGTGTCAATATATACTTTAGGCTCTTGTGGTATGTGTATATGTCACAATTCTCACCATTGAGGTAATGCCACCTTATTTTCATAGAAAAAATCACAGATTCTAGATCTAGATCATTTGTAGGATAGTTCTAATATTGAATAATCAACATTCAGGAGGTGTAGTCTATCACATTATCAATTTTGATGAGTACAAAACCCAAGACTTTCTCTGAAGCATCACTTTATATCACGAAACATTATATAATTTTCAGTAATGTGAGTATAGATGAAGTTATCATTCTTCTCTTTAGCTTCTTAGATCCTTCATTACATTATTTCATCCAGAAATACTTCAACCCTCTCCTTGTTATCATTGTTAGCAGGCTTGAAAATTATAGGAAATTTCTCTCAAAACGTTGATAGTACCCTAAAAATCCCAGAAAACTAAATATTTCTGTGACACTAGAGGGTATGATCCATTTGTAAATTTCTATTTTTTGACGGTTCCATCGAAATTCCCTCATATGTCATCAAATGTCCCAAGAAGATGACATTTGGTATCTAAAAGTCACACATTCGGAACATGGAATACTACTTCTCCATCCAAATGGTAACCAACACTTGTCTTAGATATTTTTCATGTTCTACCTTACTCTTGGAGTAGATGATAATGTCATCAATAAACACTACCAAAAATTGTTTTGGTAATGTATAAAAACTCTATTCATAAAATCGATGAAGATTTTAGGTGAATTAGTTAGTCTAAAGGGAATCACCAAAAACTCATAATGAAGATACCTTTTACAGAAGGATGTAATCTGAAAATATTCTTTATTCACCTTTAACTTATGAAATCCATAATTTAGATCCACCTCTATAAATTACCGAGATTCTCTAAACTAATCAAACCAGTCATCAATCATAAAAAATTATACTTGTTCTTTATGGTGACCTTGTTGAGTACCCAATAATCGATACAAATACACATTCATCCATCCTTCTTCTCAATAAAGAGTACTCGTGCACCACAAGGTGATTAACTAGGGTGGGTGAACCCTTTTTTCAAATGATATTGAAGCTACTTCTTTAACTCCTAATGTTTTATAGGATCCATCATATAGGGAAACTTTGATATAGGGTTATCTCTAGGTATGAGTTCTATTAAGATCTCAAATTCATGATCTGGGGGTTTTCTAAGTAAATATTCAAAAAATACATCACTGTATTCCCTCACAGTGGGAATTTCCCCTAGGTGGATATCATTCTTTGACTCAACCATTTGAGATAGGTATTCCTCTTCATAATTAATAAACACTCGCACTATTAGATGATTTTATAAAGGATATTCATGATCATCCTTGAATTTTTAGAGGAGCATGTGTTGTTTTGGAATATGAATAGATATTTCCTTTTACTAATAGTTTATATGTTCATTATATAAAGAGATCCAATACATCCCCAGTATATCATTTAATTCCACCAACGGATGTATCATTAGATTTGATGGATGAATATTCCCACATACGCTAACAAGTGTAGAGTCTAACACTTGGGTTTCATTGATTTCACCACTTGTTGTTTTTATGGATATCTCTAATTCAAGGTTTTAGGGCTTCAATTCCATCATTATAGAAAAACATTGTGATATAAATAAAGACATATAACTAGAATCATATTGGATTTTATCAATTCATGTCTTAATAGGAAGTGTACCTTGTACATATTCATTTTCATGCCCCACTTCAACAATTTTGATGTCATAAGCCTTCCCTTACTCCTCAGGATTTAGTTGGTGATGATGCTAATTACCCTTTAGAACTTAATGTTTAGTGCACTAGCTTTCATAGTCCCCTTAGTCCCTACAGTTGTAGTATTATACCATGGATGTTTTTACCCTTTCCTCAACCACATTTTCCTAAATCCTCATGTATTTTTTATGTTAATAAGCATGGTGTCCTTCTCTCCCACACTTGAAGTATTTTATCATCACTTGAAGTTGTTCCCATGATGCTTCTTCCCACATTTTTTATATGTGGGTGGTTGAGTTTTCATTCCACCTTTCTCATTAGATCCCCAGAATTGAAACATCATAATTCATTTCATATAACAATTTCCATGGGACCATTCTTGAAACTCCATCTCCACTTTGAGAGCACTTCGACAAACTCCTTTATAACTCCCAAACTCTCAAATATCAAGAGACTTTTGATGGGGTGGTTTTAAAACAAAAAATAATACTTAAGATTTTCTACCATTGTTGATAATAGAACCAGAAGAATACCTTGAAATCATTATGGAATTTTCTTCATAGTTCATGACATATTCTCATTTATATCACTTCAGATATATGAATTTTCTCTCTTTCATAATTCAAATAGTTAAAAGGAAATAATGTTTATGAAACATTATCATAAATTCATCGTGATATATCTCTTAAATTTCATCCCATGACATTATTTTCTTACTCAAATCCCACCATTAATCGACCTCTCTTTCTAGACAATAAACAGAAAGATTCACCTTCTTTGTCTAAGAACATCAACACATAGAAAATATATTCTTTATTCATTTGACCCATTGTTCCAAAACTAGTGGATTTGAAGATCCATTAAATGTTGATGGTTTTTTCCACATAAAACACTCGTTATCTAGTTTATCCCACTTTGGAGAAAGAGGAAATTCCACATTATTCAATTTTTTATTAATAAGTTGAGATATTTGGGTAAACATTACTATGATGTTTTTAACTCCACTGCCCAAAGCATTGGAGAGGTCATTTGGGAAATCGATTCATTGTTCCTTTAATGGTATGTTGGCGTGGTTTCTACTAGTTTCCACCATTTTCTACAATAGAAAATTATAGAACAAAACATTAGTCAACAAGTCATGAATAATTTATTTATTTATAAAATTAACACTAAAAGCATATCTTATGGGATCACTATGTTTAAGAAATATTTTTGTGTGCTTACATATAATTTGTCTAATACTATAGTTTTGTACTAAGTTTCTCTAATCATAAATCCCAATTTAACCAAACCCTTCTCGGGTACCAACTATATTGAGACTTCATTTCATACATCACTATTACTTAATTTTAATTATAAAAAAAATTAAATCATTACATGACCCGGATCTTAGGTTTTGTGAATTGGAAAAACTAGGACGACACATATCTTTTACAAAAAAAAACATAAAACATTATTTAATTCATTTTTCTATAGCTTCTTATTATCCCATGATTTCTCATTAGTATAAGTAGTCACCTGAGGATATAAATCCAAAAGGGGTGAGATTAACTCCTAGTAAAATGATAGATAATAACACCAAAAAAATATAGCATGGTGTGAGAAAAATCATTATCATGATCATATAGGAATATGACCAGAATCATGAGACGAAGCTCTATGAAAAGGATTCGAATATGGAAATGCATAAAAGTGAAACATCATCTCATAGTAGTCAACTACCAATCATAGTTTTAAAAAATCATAGAATCATGTTCACACATAATTCAATTTAATCATGATGTTATTCACATTACCCAATGCACTGGTGCACTATAAAATTCTAAGCACACCCATCACATCATAACATTTACATTATCATGCATTCCACATAAAACATATATCAATCACGAACATAAATAACCCATGGAAAGGAATGGTTTTCATATCATAGGCATAAATACATTAAATTTGGCTTCTTAAATGGAAGGGGAATAACATACTTGATTATAGAATCATCAACCTTGTGTTAGAAGTAAAATATGTGTTTTGAAAGAAGATTTATTTTGGAAATAAAAGTGGTTGTCATAAACTATTTTAGAAGAAACTTTTATTAAAAAATTGATAAGATAATTATGAATAAATTATTTTTAAGGAATATACATACTGAAAATGGGGTGAATGTGGGAAAACCCAAAGAAATAGAGTTAGGTTTGAGAAATCCCCTTACCTTTTTTCTGAATGATTCCTTCATGTTAATATCATATATAATCACACTAGATTAATTAATTAATAATTACAGAACCATTTATACATGATTATGATTCATTATGTTTTTATTATACTATGTTTTAGGACATTTTATGAGTTATAGAGTTTAAATTCACTGTCTGAGAGTAATCATTTTATTAGTTTTCCGGATCGGTTCACTTGTATACCTGAATGGAAGTTCATGTGGGATGGGGATGAACATACAGAATTGTTGTTATATGTTGTTAATTTTATTCCTTGATTTTAAATGATATTATTAAATATTATTTTATATACCATGAATATTCTATATTAGATAAATGTTAAACATTATGGTTTATAGTTAATTTTCATGGTTTTCATAACACAATGAACTCATTTTGTTTTATCATTTAATATTTTGAGTATATGTAATTTATGGAACATTTAAAGGGTTATAACATAAACTTTACAATTTTTTTGAGCCATTTAATATTCTAATTAATATCATTGAAATAATTTATGTGAAGTAAAAGTTCCTCTCCCCTGATGTCAGTAAATTGAAATATCATGGGTTAAAATATTATTTTTAATATTAAATGGAGAGAGGGAGGAGTTTTATATTGAAAATTTCATTATAATTATATAATTCCCGTATATGTAAGTAAATTTAGTAATCATTACATTTGTATGATGGTAGGCGTTGATAGAATATGAAAACAATTGAATTTAGAAGGAAATTAAATGAAAAGAGGGAGGATTTACCTCTTAAATTACCCTCTTGAGATCCTCCTCATGGAATGTAGGCTTAGTCTTTTGATGAGAGAAAGAGCTCAAAGATGTGGTGGAAGGACTATGAAAGAGTATTTGGTAGAATATGGGAAAGTATAAAGATGTGTGAGGAGAAGAGGGTGTGAGGGGTGGTATTTATATTGGAGGAGATGGGTATTTTCTTATTATTTTATTAATTAGTTTATTATCTTACTCAGGATAAGAAATAATGGGGATTCATTTGAATAAATATAGTAATTAGTGCATGTGAGTTTGAAAACAATGGTTACTTACATCATTCATGACCCAATAATGACTCTAAAATGTAGGTTTTTTGCAATTACCGTAAAATATCATATTTTACTATTCACCAAAAATTCAGGTATTTCATAAAAATCACAAAATAATTAAATTTAATATTTTATCAATGTTTAGAATTCAAAAAATAAATCCATTTTAAGAAAATTATTTTCTAAATATGAGTAATTTAATTTTTAACTAAAATCATAATTTACATGGAAAATACAAATTTTAAAATTGTAACTAATTTTATAACACATTAAAAATTTACATAAGGTCTTGTAAAATTATCTTAAAATTATAAGTTATCAAAATATTAATTTATGAATACATTTCTTTAAAAAAATTCTTTTGAATAAAATAAATATAAAAATTTAATTAAATATTAATGACTTAAAAAAAATACCAATACATAATTATCTTTTTTTAAAATATTTTCTTAATTATACTATGATATAATTATATTCTATTGTCACTTATAAGATGGATAAATTTTATTTATACTTTCATTGGTATGATTACTATTCACATAGAAGATTTAATATTCAAAAGGGTTATATTACTATTTATAAGGGTTACATTACTATAGATAAGGGTAAGTTGATATTGACCAAAAACTACATTTTCCCAATATAATTATAAATATATTACTGATCACAAACATGTATGTCTGATTTTTAAAATTAAAAACACAAAAGTGTAAAAAGTATGTTAAACAGCTTTGCTATAAACGTCACATTGTATTCAGTTATTCATTTATGTATAATGCAGAATTTTTTTCCTAATGTAATTTTATGTGAAATAATTATAAGAATGGAATTTTCATTGATAAAACATTGGGGCGTTAAAATGGTTCTCTTAAAGTACTTAATTTATTTAAAATAAATCACGTTTTTTACAAAAAAAATTGTATTTTTCTTTATTCACATTAAAATCAAGGTGTTTCAAAAAATCCCAAAATTTATCCTTAAGATAATTTTGATATGATAATTTCAAAAATGAAATTATTTTTTTCTAATTCAAATAATAATATTTATAAATAATTCATTGAAATGAAATAAAATTATAATAAATGAGATTACTTAAAACTATATCGTTTTTTATGTAAAAATTACTTAATATTTTTATAATGAATATAAATATCAATTTCATGAAAATGATTTGATAAATCATTACATGGGATATTAAAAAAATAAAATATTATAATTTTAGTATATATTCAAAGAATCATTATAAAATCAATGCCTCACATTTGAGTCAATCTAGTCATGAAAATGTTGTATTTTGGGGAGAAAGCAATTTTGATGTTGAGGTTAGTTGAGAATCCAATCCCCTCACATAGAACATACTTCCAACTCATTCTCTACTTATAAAATAAAGGAACCTACCCCTTTAATAAAACATTACTTTAAGCCTATTAAACATTTATGATACAAATAGATTCATTTATATTTATCTTGTATTCTTGTTGATGTTAAATAAAATTCATGTTCTCATACTTATTTTATTGATGGTGTATTTTTCTATTTGTTCTAATATTTTAATCATATCTAAGTCAATGTTCTATTAATATTCAA